>CM067172.1:15350093-15529802 GCA_034093135.1 Erigeron breviscapus | reverse complement strand
ACTCTATGTATAACATGTGAACTTGGGCATGATTGGATTGCAATGTGAAAGCTTATAGTGTGCAATGTGAAAGTTGTAATGTGCAATGTGAAAGTTGTAATGTGCAATGTGAAAGTTGTAATGTGCAATGTGAAAGTTGTAATGTGCAATGTGAAAGTTTAATGTGCAATGTGGAAATTATGGGAGGAATGCATGCGTAAAAGCCTTATGATTCATGATGTTGAACTTTAAGTTGCATATGCACTTTAAAATAATGAGATTACTATGAGGCACGAAATCATTTTGGGATATGACTTGTTCAAATTATTGAGTAATGATGTTGATTATTTATGATCGATTTAGAAAGAAAATATAGGCATGACGAGGTGATAGGAAAATTTTATGGACAATAGAGATATTAAAGCCTTCACCCATAAGATTGAGCTACTGGAAACTAGTGCGTGAATATTTTGATGATTTAGTAGTCATGCCTTTCTATTGAGATAATTATTGCGCCCTAAGATTGAGCTAATTGAGGGCTAGTGCATGAACGATTTAATGATTATATAGTTGTGCCTTATTATTGAGATAGTTATTATGCTCTAAGATTTGACTATTGAGAACTGGCACCTGCTAGATATGATTATAATGTGGCTAGTCCTTACTACTGAGATATTTACTGCGTGATGAGATTTGACCGCTTGGGAACTAGTGATTGTCTCTGAGAAATCCATTATAAATTAGAAATTCCTAAGTATGAAAGTTGTCATTAAATACCCCTCCGTCATTCGTTCACTTGTGCTCTTTTGAAAATTATCCATCATCATATTTCTTATGACACCGCTACTCATTATTGACATACGACACCGCGATATCATCGGTAGAACATCTTCCCACGAACGTTGGACGATATACTCTAAGAATTGTAGTCCCAAGATACGACGCGACTCTATCCTTTTAGAAACTACACATAACCTTTGCGTTCGATCTAAGATGGTGCGAAACATATGGGAGCGTCGAACGAAGTTGGAGACATACGAACGCTGAGCTGTTTTAAAGCCATATGACGATATGACGACACTAGTAGGACGCATTCCTATATATTCTAGACGACACGTCCTAAGGATTGTAACCCCAATATTTGGTGCGATATTTCTATTCTAACACGTGTACGCAAACAACTATCTATATTCTAAGCCGGTGTGACATATATTGACGTCATCAAAAGTTGGAGTCCATTGGGCAACGAGAGACATAGAAGTGATTTCTTTAACTCGCGCAAGGAGTCTGATTCGAGCCTTAATGAATCTTTTGTTTTATATTTCCTATTTCATTCATTCGAAACCAAATTCTATATCCTTGATATTCTTAATGATTCAAAGTAATGATCACCACCGCTTCTCTTCAAAAGCTAGTAACCTAACACCATACAACCCACTTACGCAACACCTGAAAAATGGTGAGACCAAATAACTAACACCACCCACTCGCAACAACGTTAAGAAAAGGACCTACTCGATACAAGGAAGTTCAGAAAACTAGCGAGTTAGAGAAGTATAGTATAGAAGATACTATAGACTAGTATACCCAATGAAAGCGATGCCTTGGATATGGTCTATATGTGAACGAGTGTAGAGGCAATTGAACTGAGGCCTCAAATTGGTGTAGGAATTGAAGGTCCTTATATCCATGTAAAAATGGAGCCTCGGCGGTAATTAGAGGAAATTCCCGAGTTACCGTTGGAGCGAAGATGTAATTAAGGAGGATAAGAAGTAATATAAGAATTATGTGACCCCCGTGATTGGAAGATAAATGAAAAATGATTTGGGACTACTCTGGAGGACAAGAGTAGTTAAAAGTAGGATTAGGAAATCTGGCGAATTGAAGGTCGTTGAGAATGATAAGAAGATTTGGCGGATTGAAGACTGCCAAAGAACGTAAGAAAGCAAGGTGATTTAAGGAACCTAGTTAAGAAGGTGGCTAATGAGCTTGCTTGAGGAGAAAGCAAGATGAAACGTAAAGCATGAAATCCCTTACATTTTCTAGAAGAAAAATGTTAAGGGGGTAATCGCAACAAGGAAAATACTCGAACAAGGAGTATGAAACGCAAGATTTTACTCTATCTTTCAAGAAGAGTACTCACTAGCGTCATTGAAAGAGATATGAAGTAGAAAGTAAAGTAAAGAAGGCGATTAACCCAAACAGTAAAGTGAAGGTATTGACGTCATCTACAAGATGTAGTTCTGAAGGTGTTCATCTTTATGGCGCTCCACGCGTTATACTTTAAATACCTATTGGAAAACCTTTATCGAAAGACAAGCTATTAGTAGAGAATATCAACTAAGCTAAGAGAAAGCGGTATACGCCTAACACCCGATGGAGGCTAGCTTTACTAAAGAGAGGAGTATGGTCGATAAGTAGAGGAAGCACGATGACCTGTGATGGTTATCCCCTCAAGGTCGACGGTCGTATGGAGGTAAGCTAAAATAAGATGAACTTGGGAGAGAACAATTTCGCAACACATGGTGAATCGTCAAGGACCATCGACCCACGAAGGAGTGCGCCCAAGAAAAGTGAAGAAGGAAAACAACATGAAATCGCTAAGTTAGTAGTGAAAGCAAATAAGGAATACGACGCTAGAATTCAAGGCACATACTACCGCGACGATCAAGGAAGTTGATTGCTGAACTAAGTTCCAAACAACTAACAAACTCCGTGAAGAGCTAGTTATGGAATGTTTGAACGGAAGGGTGATAAGGATAATTCGCATCTGTGATGAGTTAGGATCAAAGGATCCGTATCACCATGATCTGACAAGTACCCTTGAGATAACTGCAAGGGACTAGCGACTGCTTGTGTGCTGCTCAAGACGACGATTACTCTAGTTAAAGATGGATTTGAGTGACAAAACGGTAAGGAGTATGGTGACCCATAAGAAAACGAAAGGAAAATGGAGAAAACCGAATGGTTGAGAAAAGGATAAAGTGACCGATGTTTCCCCTAAATTATATTATATCACGATTTCTAAGGACATTAGGTTATTGTATTTGAAAAGAAGCTTAGCTTAGAAAGCTGGAAATGGATATGAGGCTCAGGAGAGCAAAGTAATTGACAGTTTTGTAGAGGTCAGGAGGACCTAAGAAGGATTATTTTAAAGGAGGAATTCATACGAATAAGGACATCGAAGTGTTTACCTTGAAATGATGGTGGTGATATGATTACTTAAGAGCATAAGGATTGTGTAAATCCTATCATGAGGAATGCGTAGGTATAGCAAGAAACCGAATAGGTTATATGTACGATGTTAAAAGAGATTTGTCGGTGATGAGTCATAGATAATGATATGACCAATTTATACCCATCCCACATAGTTATTGGCCTCTTTATTATATGTTTTTAGTCGATTTTGTTGGCATTTGGCGCGTTTATGGGTTTGTTAGTGGTTTCAGGTTCTAAACAGGTGACGTGTCCGTTTGGTGCAATTTCGAGTAATTTCGCGGCCATGAAGTTGATTGGAGAGTTTGAGTGGTGAAAAGTGATGGAAATTATGCAAGTCTTCATATGTTGATGAGTGGCTCGAGACCAGAAGTATTGGACTGCGACGCAGTGGGAGTGATCATGGCTCACTGCGCCGCAGTCATCTATATGGCAAGGAGACCTCGTGACCAGTAAGATATCACTGCGACGCAGTGGGGTGTGCATGTGCCCACTGCGCCGCAGTCATCAGGGTGGAAAGAGCAGTTCGAGACCAGTGAGAATACACTGCGACGCAGTGGTGGTGGACTGGACCACTGCGCCGCAGTCGGCCACCAGAAATAAGAGAACAATTGTCCAGTGAGGAATCACTGCGACGCAGTGGGGGTAATCATGGACCACTGCGCCGCAGTGAGTCTTTTCCAGCATGCACTTTTGGCCAGTGAGTTATGACTGCGACGCAGTGGGGGCATTACACGCCCACTGCGCCGCAGTGAAGGGTCGTATCTGAAGGGTTTTGGGCAGCTTTTGCACCAAAAAGAAGAGAGGTATAAATAGAAAAATGACCTAAATTCCAATCTATCAAATATTCTTTCTAGGAGCTGCACTTCAAGGGAACTTTCAAGGATCAATTCAAGATCTAATCGTCTTTCGATTCGTGGAAGATTCACGTGCACCCATCTAGATCGTATCTACTTATTGTATTGCAATTTCCATTCTTCAAACAATTGGTACTTCATGTTCTTCCTTGATTTTAATTGTAATTTCAATTTAATCATGTGTGGCTAATCTTTCAATCGTCCACCTTGATGAAACTAGACAAATGATGTGATTGCTTAATGTTTTAATTCAAGAGTTGATTTCAATTATCGTTGTGTCGTAATCTTGATGATTTAATTCCTTTAATTGTATTAATTTGATATTGGTGGCATGTGTGTTCTTCGTTAGTGGTACTAGTCGAATGCATATGTGATTTTCAAACGGTCGCTTGTCTATGAGCGGTTATCACTAGTTCATGGTATGATAGTGAATGTCAATTTAATAGAAGGAATCATTTTGTCAACGTGTTTTGTAACGGTTGGTGGTACCACGTTATTTTCACATAGGCGCAATTGGTAATTTGATAATCAAACAAACTAATTGTTGGTAAGGTTGTCTAGGCATTGGTGGTACCGGCTTGGGTAATTTAACTAGCAACTTAGGTGTTTGGGTGACTTGTGAGCGGTTGGTGGTACCACGCGAGCATTTCATTCTTTCACGTTTATCTTGTCAACTCTTAACGAATTTGGTCTTAATTGGAAGCAATCATGTTTGAAGTCTAGCGGAGTCAAGGTGGATGAACTTTACCATTATTGTTTGAGGCTTACCTTTACTTTTATGCATTTTATCTTTAAAAGTTATTGTCAAAGAGAGAATTGAAGCAACACCCTTTTTCCAAACCATTTTACTAAACAATTGATTCAAACCAATCCCCGTGAACGAACCTGGACTTACTTTTTAACTATATTGCATACGATCGGGTCCACTGCCCGATAGTGTGTAGTAGTGAGTTTTAGGTATTTCTAGTTTATAAATTTTAAACTCGATTTAGCACATCAAGTTTTTTGGCGCCGCTGCCGGGGATTGTGCGCCGTTTTAGTTGTTAATTTAGTGGTTTGATCCTTCCTCATGCGTGAGGAAGTTATTCGCTTTAATAGTTTAGTTTTGCATTTCTTGTATTATCACAGGTGCAGTTGACGTGTTGGTTAGTTGTGTTTGCAGGTCTACTTTCTAGTTGATGAACTTGAGGTCTTCGGGTTTACCTCTTAATAGCCCTTTGAGAACACCATCTAGACGTAGATTTAACCTCACAACACCTCCACCATTCTCACCCATTGCTAAGCCCACTCCTGATTCAGACGAGGAGGGGTTTAATTTGGACGAATTTTTTGATCTTGAAGTTAAGGTAGAGGAGACCGAGATGGCGGATGAGGAAAGGGACCCAAATGATATACGGTATGGTGAGAGGGTCCGCACTATTCCTGCCAACCGTGGTAGTCCTATAAGACCTCCGGCCATTGCTCATGATTTCAATCTAAAAGGTAATCATCTTAAGAGCATTGAGGAGCAACAATTTGATGGGAAAAGGAAGTGGGATCCATATCAACACTTGGAAAGATTTGAGAAGTTGGCACGGTTATACCAATACGGGCAAAACCAAATGAATGCCGTTAAGCTTGAGACATTTCCAATGTCCATTACCGGTGATGCTCTTGATTGGTTTAACGATCTTCCTGAAAATTCCATTACAACTTGGGACCAACTCAAGCAAGCTTTCATTGGTGAGTTTTACTCACTTAGAACTCAAAGGAAGTTGGAGAACTTGATTCGGTCGTTTGACCAAGATGAAGATGAAGATGTGGTTGATGCATGGATCCGATTCAAGGAGATGTTGAGGAATTGCCCGGGCCATAACATGACTAAAGAGCAATATGTTGAGCTCTTCTTTGATGGCCTAGACAAGAAGTCTAAACGTGAGTTAGGTTATGCTTTTGGTGGTGGTTTTAACAAGATCACACCAAATGAAGGTTTTGAAATCTTGGAGTCCATGGCAAAGGATAATGCAAATATGGATGATGATAGATTTTTGAAGAATGAGAGAAGGTTGAAGAAGGGTACTAGCCAAGGTAGAGTTGCAAAAGTTGAGGCTAGTCATGATTCGGGAATGATTGGAGAGATGAGAGCGCTATCTGAGCGCATGGAGAAGGGGTTTGCTATGCAAGAGAGTCGGTTTGGGGCCATTGAAAGGGATGTAAAGGTTGTTGCCGATGGATGTGACCATTGTGGTAATATGCATTATTCGGAAGATTGTCCAAATCGGGCACCCGAAGATGTGAGTTACATCCAAAATCAACAACAAGGGAGCTACCAACGCAATACCGGTTACCAAAACCGTCCTTCAGGTAATCCCACTTATAACTCTTCTTTTCCTACTAACAACTCTCGTTTTTCAGGAAATCGATGGCAAAGGGATAATTTTCAAAGTCAACCTCAACAACAACCTCAACAAGGACAAGGATCTGGATCTTCTTCTTCTAATGCCGATCCAAATGCCGAGTTGAGGGAAATGATGAAACAATTGGTGAGTAATCAGGCCGAAACCAACAATAGCATTAAGATGATTCGGGATGATACTAAGGCGTTGAATGAGAGGTTGGATAGAATTGATGGCAAGGTTGAGATAAATATGAAGAATCAATGTGTGAACTTCAAGGATCTTGAGAGTAGGATGGCTGCCCTTTCTAGGCCTCCAGGTACTTTACCTAGCAATACTCAACAGAATCCTAAGCCTCAGTTTAGCATGGGACCGAATCAAGGACAGAATTCGGGGCAGAAGTACACACCACCTCAAGCACGTAATGAGGAAGCCAAGGCCATCACAACTCGTACAGGTAAATCATATGACCCTCCTTCTATGCCTAATGTGGTTGTTTCGGATGTACATGATTCAGGTAATGATGATGAGATTGATGAGGAGATTGAGATGGAGGAGAACCCGACCGTGAAGACTCCGGTCACTCCACCAAAACCGGTTGTGGAACCCGAGGTTAAAGCTTATAAACCAAAAGTTCCATTTCCACAACGGTTCAGGAAGGCTAAACTAAAGGAACAATATAACAAGTTTGTTCAAATGATTTCTAATGTTCATATTAATGTTCCTTTAGTTGATTTGATACAGGGGATGCCTCATTATGCCAAGTTCATTAAGGAACTTGTGATGGATAAAGGAAAGATGGAGGAGGCAAAAGCTACTTTTCTCAATGCCGAGTGTTCTGCTATCTTGCAGAACCGCATTCCTCCTAAACTTGAGGACCCAGGGAGTTTTCTAATCACTTGCTCTATTAGAACCATAATTTGTAAGGCTTTAGCTGATTTAGGAGCTAGTATTAATTTGATGCCTTATTCGGTTTGGAGTAAGTTGGCTTTAGGAATCCTTCGCCCGACTCGCATGAGTATTAGGCTTGCCGACCACTCATTTCAGTATCCCATGGGGATTGCTGAAAATATTAGAGTCACTGTGGGTCATATTGTTTTCTTAGTTGACTTTGTTATTCTAGAGATGGAGGAGGATGCACAAGTACCCCTTATTCTTGGACGACCTTTCCTAAATACCGCGGATGCTATCATCCGTGTGAAGGATAAGGAGATTTCTTTGGGAGTGGGTACGGATAGGATTGTCTTTAATGTAGAGAGGTCTATTAAGCATACTTATTCTAATGATGAGTCGTGTTTCAGGATTGATGTGATAGATGATGCTTTGGACCGAGAATTTCAGGAGTTGATGGAGACCGATATGGGAGATGAGGAGATTGCTTATCTAGGAGCTGGAGAAATTTCTGATGATGCTTTGTTTGATGAGGTTATGGCACTTAGCTTGGATGAGACACCTCCAGTTGATGAGAGTTTTGAGGAGGTGGTTGCTGATGGAAGCTCATTGGTACCTAATTCAGTTGATGTACCACCTACAGATTTGGAGCTTAAGCCATTGCCTGCCCATTTGGAGTATGCTTACTTGGCAGGTAAAGCCTCTCTTTTCGTTGTTATCTCGTCCTCACTCTCGAGTGACGAGAAAGGACTTCTTCTAGCTGTGCTTAGAGCCCATAAGCGGGCTTTTGCTTGGAAGACCACCGACATTCCAGGTATTAGTCCTAACTTTTGTCAACATAAGATTGATTTTATCGATGATGTGAAGCCCGTTGTCCAGCGACAAAGGCGGCTAAATCCCAATATGAAAGAAGTGGTTAAGAAGGAAGTGATTAAATTGTTAGATGCAGGGATTATTTTCCCTATTGCTGATAGTCCTTGGGTTAGCCCGGTTCATTGTGTGCCCAAAAAGGGGGGTATGACGGTTATTGAAAATGAGAATAGGGAACTTTTGGCTACTAGGACTGTTACGGGTTGGCGGGTTTGTATTGACTACCGTAAGCTTAATGATGCCACCCGAAAGGATCACTTTCCATTGCCTTTCATTGATCAAATGTTGGAGAGATTAGCAGGTAATGAGTACTTTTGTTTCCTTGATGGGTTTTCCGGGTACTTTCAAATACCCATTGATCCAAAGGATCAAGAAAAGACCACTTTTACGTGCCCCTTTGGCACTTTTGCTTATCGGCGAATGCCGTTTGGTCTTTGTAATGCCCCTGGCACCTTTCAAAGGTGTATGATTGCTATATTCCAGGACATGCTTGAAACCTCCATGGAGGTTTTCATGGATGATTTCTCGGTTTTTGGGGACTCATTTCGAACCTGTTTGCATAACTTAGATAAGATGTTGGAGAGGTGCGAAAGGGCACAACTTGTGTTAAATTGGGAAAAGTGTCACTTCATGGTGACCGAGGGAATTGTGCTAGGTCACAAAGTGTCTAAGGCCGGGATAGAGGTTGATAGGGCTAAGATTGATGTGATAGCCAAACTACCCCCGCCTTCCAATGTGAAAGGGGTAAGGAGTTTTCTTGGACATGCCGGTTTTTACCGCCGTTTCATTAAAGACTTTTCTAAGATTACTCGTCCTATGACCCACTTGTTGGAGAAGGACGTCCCTTTTGTATTTGATGATGCTTGTGTAAGTGCTTTTCAGGTTTTGAAGGAGAAGTTGACCAATTCACCCATCATGGTTGGGCCGGATTGGGAATTGCCCTTTGAATTAATGTGTGATGCTAGTGATTTTGCTGTGGGAGCCGTACTTGGGCAAAGGGTTGATAAGCATTTCAAACCCATTTACTTTGCTAGTAAAACATTGAACCCCGCCCAGCAAAATTACACCACAACTGAGAAAGAGTTGCTTGCTGTGGTTTTTGCTTTTGATAAGTTTAGATCTTATTTGGTTCTAAGCAAGACCATTGTTTTTACTGACCATTCAGCCCTGAAGTACTTGTTCTCGAAACAAGATGCTAAACCCAGACTTATCCGATGGATCTTGTTGCTACAAGAATTTGATATTGAGATCAAGGATAAGAAAGGGGCTGAAAACTTGGCTGCCGATCACTTGAGTCGATTGGAAGATCCTCACCGGGAGGAACTTCGTGATGGGGAGATCAATGATCACTTCCCCGATGAGTCTCTAATGTTTATTTCTACTTCTAATGATGCTCCTTGGTTTGCAGATATTGCTAACTATTTGGTTGCAGGTGAGATACCAAATGACTTCACGCATCAACAGAAGAAGAAGCTCATATCGGATGCCAAGTACTATTTTTGGGACAGCCCATACTTATTTCGTGTTTGTGCAGATGGGATGGTGAGAAGATGTGTGGCTGGAGCTGAGACTAGGGAGATTTTGGATGCTTGTCACTATGGTCCAACTGGAGGTCATTATGGTCCTTCGGTTACCGGTAAGAAAGTATTTGATGCAGGTTTCTATTGGCCTACAATTTTTAAGGAAGCTCAAACTTTGGTAGAGACTTGTGACATCTGTCAGAGACAAGGAAGCATCACCAAGCGAGACGAGATGCCCCAACAGAGCATTCAGGTATGTGAAGTTTTCGATATTTGGGGTATAGACTTCATGGGACCATTCCCACCGTCTAACAAGTTTCAGTATATTTTAGTTGCTGTTGATTACGTGTCTAAGTGGGCCGAAGCCAAGGCTTTACCCACGAATGATGCTCGGGTAGTCATTGATTTTCTGAAACAGTTGTTTTGTCGCTTTGGTTGTCCTAGAGCTCTGATTAGTGACCGAGGTACACATTTTGCAAATCATCAATTGGCTAAGGTTCTAAAAAGATATGGTGTTTGTCATTACTTCTCTACTTCCTATCATCCACAGACCAGTGGTCAAGTGGAAAACACCAACAGGGCTTTAAAAAGGATTTTGGAAAAAACAGTCGGGGATAACCCCAAGGTTTGGTCTAAGAAGCTTGATGATGCCTTGTGGGCGTTTAGGACCGCCTTTAAGACACCGATTGGCACCACGCCATACCGGTTGCTCTATGGTAAGACTTGTCATTTACCCATTGAGATAGAGCATAAGGCTTATTGGGCATTAAGGAATTTGAACCTAGACATGATGGAAGCCGGTGAACTTAGAATGTTGCAGCTCCATGAGCTCGATGAGCTTCGGTTGGGAGCATATGAAAATTCTAGGCTTTATAAGGAAAAGACCAAAGTTTACCATGACAAAAGGATCCGTAGGAAGGAGTTTAAAGTAGGAACTAAGGTTTTGTTATTTCTTTCTAAGTTTAAAATCAAACAACCTAAGTTAACTTCTAGATGGATTGGACCTTTTGTAATCAAGCATGTGTATCCATCCGGTTATGTTGAATTGTTTAAAAGGGATGGAAATGGGTCTTTCATTGTTAATGGTCATAGATTGAAGTTGTATTTTGAAGAAGAACAAGTGGATGGGATAATCGAGGAGATCCCCATTTTTGGTCCCGAAACTTGAAAGGTAGTCGAGTCTAGCTAACGACTCGTAAATAAATTAAGCGCTTCTCGGGAGGCAACCCGTGTTATTTTTGTTGCATTTTATTTGCATTTTATTAGTTGGTTTGATTTTGTTTTGTCAAGAATGTGCAGGTGCGATTTTGAGGTCATGCGGGTGATGGTAAGTATATTTTCAGAATTTTTATAAGGAAAAAGATGGGGGGGTGAGTCCAGTGTGTATTCACTGCGACGCAGTGGGGTATGCCGATGCCCACTGCGCCGCAGTCTGTTTGTACTGGACTGGGGAGCAAAATGCTCCACTGCGACGCAGTGGGGGAGCCTGTTGGCCACTGCGCCGCAGTGGACCCTTTGACCGGTCAACTTAGTGTGCATTATTGCCAGTCGTTGAGAGCATAGCCTTTACCACCCATTTTTATCTGCTCAACTATTTGACATTCACTATCATCTGTTTTCTAAAAAAAAAACAAGTTTCCACCTCCCTTTTGCTCTCACACTCCCTCATTAATTCACCAAATCTTGCATTGTTCTTACTCTTTTGTCTTAGATTATCAATCTTTCTTCAGTATCATGGGTAAAGAGGTATGATTTCTTGACTTTTCTTTTTATTTTCTTTAAATTTTTGATTTTTGATTTTTAGTCTATTAATTTTCAAATTAATTCATGGGTAGTGTTAGTTATGGGCTATGGATACCAATGTGATGCTTAATTTTTAGATTCTAACACTTGTTCATCCGGATTTGAGATAAACTTAATCTAGGTTTTTTGGAAAATTTTGGGGTTTTTGATGGACAAGTGTGGGGGAGGTTAATGTTAGCTTAGGTGTGTTACGTTGTTGTAATATAGTTGCTTGATGGCTTGAATATCCCTATTTTTGCTGAAATTTGTGATGAACACCTCTTGCCCAGTAACCAGGCCACTGCGCCGCAGTGGTGGTGTATGTTTGCCACTGCGACGCAGTGGTTACCTTCTGGCCTACACGTGTAATGTCTCACTGCGACGCAGTGAGGTCCACCCAGTCCCACTGCGCCGCAGTGGGATGATTCTGTCCATAATTTGTTTTGAATATTATTGAGGGTTCAGGTTGCATTCCGTATATCTAATATTGTTTGTTTGTTTTAATGGTTGTGATTGCAGTCCGCAAGTCAGAGGAGACAGATGGAGGTTGGACAAGGAAGCGGGACTGGTTCCAAAAGGGCTAGGCAAGAGCCGGAAGTGCCCGATTTGAAGTTTGGAGAGCGAGATATGGATGAAGCACACGCTTGGTTGGCGTTCGATGGGGCTAGGCAACCCCATAAGAACAACTTTCTGAACAATCTCTTCGCTCTACATCGTCAGGTAGTCTGCCCTCCTAAATACCTTGATCCAATTTTTGCCAGAAATTATGGGGTTCAGGAGGATATCCGTCGGTGGTTTCGAATTGAGGTCCAAATTGGAGACCAGATGGTTAGTAGTGACATGTGGCATAACATTTTCAATAATCGGGAACCAGTTTTCCGTGAGCTTTGTCTGGAATTTTATTCCACTTTGAAGTTGACCAAGGAGCTCAATAAAATTAAGGACATTTTTGAAGAACGGGTGGTAACTTTCTTTTGCGGGGGACAGCTAGGCGGCTATCTGTCCCTGAATTCGGTTTTTATTGTGGCATGTATTCGAGGGACCAGTTGGATAGCCAGGAATTTAGGGCTTTGTTGAGAAAGGGGTTGTTTGTGAAGCAGGATTTGGGGGATGGGGAGTCGATTCCCCAGTATTGGACTAGAATTTCGGGGGGACACAATTGGCCTTCTTGTGGCTATGTTAGTGTGTCTAAGATTAGCAGTGTGAAGCTGAGGTTGTTGCATAGGATGCTTGTAACGTTTCTGGTACAAAGGTCCACCCATTGGGACAAGGCGTACCAGCTTGATTTATGGCTGATTAAGTTGTTTTCTGAGGGGGCACCGAGGAGGTTTGCTTTGGCCCCTATGGTTGTTTTAGATAGGATGGTGAATCACTCTGATTCAAGGTTGGTGCTCGGGCATTTTATAACCCGTCTTTACAAGCGGATGGGCGTTTTTGATTCGGATGTTTGTCATGAGGGACTGTCTTTGCCGGTTCAGCTGGAGCATTTGACTGAGAAGGAGTTGATTATTGCCAAGATTGTTAAGAAGCCGAAGAAGAATGAGCAGGCTAGGTTGATGGATGATACGGGAGTTATCGCTTCACCGCCTCCGGAGGTGGAGGATTCTGACGATGAGGAGATGGGGGATGCTCCTCAGGAGCCTCAGAGGAGGCGGGGCCGTCCTAGTATTGACTTGACTGATTTGGGGTCCCAGCTGCAGCAGATTATGGATGGGCAGCAGGCTAGCCGCCAGGCTTTTGATGATTATCAGCGGCGCATGGACCAGGATATGACCTGGATGGGATCGCAGCAGGCCCACACCAACTACACACTTGATTATTATCAGCCGATGTGGGATGCTCAGTACCATGGCCAGCAGTTCGTTCCACCTACTCCTATTCCTGAGTTTTCACCGCCGCCTATTCATGTCCCGACATATCGTCAGGGAGGAGGTTCTTTCTTCCCACATGATCTAGGTGGATCTCCTCGTGGCCCTGTACAGTTTGGTTCTTTTGGAGGTAGGTCTTCTGTTGATGCAGGTACTAGTGCGGATTGGAGACCATGGACCACTGGACCGTCTGGTGGAGATGCTGGTGGTTCTGGGGGATTGGTTGGTGGATCATCTTCTTTTCAGCCTGGTTTTGTTGCAGGATCTGGCTCGGGTTTTGGTGGTGGACCTTCTGGAGGAGATGTTGGCGCCTCTAGTTCCGGTCAAGAGGGGGAGCGTACTTGGGTCACTGATCTGTTTGATACATCCGGTCTCCCCTATGGCTATCATGGCCAGTTTCAGTGACCGTGGGATAGGACACATCTGTGCTTGGTTATGGTTTGGATGACTGTTGTATATTTATTTTTGTTTGGTATCCACCCTACGGGGTGATGAAACATTTGTATTCTTTTCTTTTCTTTTGTTTCTTTAATTTTCTGCATGCGACTGTAGATTAGTTTAATTTTTGTATGGATATTTGGTTGTGTTTGCTATTTGAGGTTGGACAGGTCTATCCGTTTGGTGGCAATGCCTAGTGGAACCCAAGTGTGGGGGAGGACCAGTTCGATCTGTTTGATTGTGTGATCATGTTAGTAGCTCACTGTGATGTCATGTGCATATGCTGGCAGTAAGTTCAGCGCTATATTTTTGATTGGCATCTTTATTGACATTGTTCACACACAGTCCTTTTTCCGGTATGTGCTCTGATTTTTCTATGTTGCTTACCCCTATTTACCTTTATTTGACCGAATATGGACATTGAGGGCATTGTCCATCTTAAGTGTGGGGGGTGGCAAATAGGTTTAAGCTACCGGGTACATCACTTTTGTTGTTTTGCCATTGAGATTTCTACCGGTTTTGTTAATGTGTCCCTCTCATAGGCCTTCGGATTTTATCCAAGGGTAGGAGTTTCTATTTTGAGCTCTTCACTGTGATGTGCATGTTTGGAATCGGTGTTGTCAATTTGGTGGGATAATAGAGGTTGATGTGGTTTTTAAAACTTGAGTGGAGCTTGTCCTTGTGGTAAATTGCTTTTGTCACTTAATTCATAATATTTAATGAGCAATTTTACTACAAATTTTTCCTTGGTAAATTTTTAATCGGCGAAATGTGTTCTGAACGGTTATTGGGCTTATCCTTGTGGATTGATAACATTACTTGCATACTCAAATTTCCCAAACACCTAAAGTTGTGAGATTCATTGTTCATATATAGATGTGCTAGGTGTTTACGGTTTTGGTTTGATTGCCTTGTAATTTGTCCCTCTCTTAGGCTCTTGGATTTATTCGGGAGTAAGGGTTCCATTTCGAACTCTGCACTAAGATGTGCGAATTTGAGGTTAATTTATTCCATTTCCGGGTTCTTTTCTTTGATTTGAGTGTGCCGGTGATGTGTTGAGCTAGAACTTGGCCTTATGATCGTGACGAGACCGCAGTGAGATCACTTTTGTGATAAAAGTACATCGGATGACGAATTGGCATATAGGTTTGACCCATACTTTTCTTTCTTTATTTTCACTTTTCCTTTTGTATATTCATACCCTTACTATACTCATACTCACTTAGCCTTTTCCATTTGAATATATACACTCATTTATGTAAACTTTACCTAATTATACCTCACTATACCGATAGTCTAATCTGGAGGGCCATTGATTGTCATTGGTTTGTTTGGACGGTTTGGGAGAGCTTCAATGGGATGTCGGTGGAATATTGTTGGTCTATGGGAATGTGTTGGATTGTTCAAAAGAAAGTAAGTGTGTTAGACATTGTTCATCATTGTAAGAGGGTGCCTACTAGTAGAGTAAAAGTGGTTCAGAAAAAAAAAGAAAAAAAGTGAAAAATTGAAAAACAGAAAAAAAAAAAAAAGAAAAAGAACTTGGGCTACTAGTGGGTACTTCTCATTTTCATATGTCTAGAGTTTTGTTGTATCGTTAAGAATGGAGAGGTTGGTTGATTTTAAGTTGTTTGATGTTGATACACCACAATGGTGTCGAGTTTGCTTGGTATTGTTGAGGTGACTTAGCGGTTAAGCAATTTATGGGTTCATGGTTTGTTGGCAATCAATGGTACGGGTTTTTGATTAGACTATTTTGTTCATATTTCATACACACCTTTTACCTTTGATTGTTTCATTTCATTTCTGACCTACACTCCCTTACTCATTGTAAATATCCATTACATATACCTTAGCCTAACTTTACAACCAACTTATATGCCATATTTTGATGATGTACTTGGTGCTTACGCCATGTCGGTGGAGCTATGATCCTTGTTCAAGCCTATGGTAAGATATGCATCACGACTGCGCTATGAGTGATTCTTGATATATTCAACCCCAAAAGTAAGTTTGTTGGAGTAGAATGATATTGATAGGTTCATTTGTTTCACTTGTGCATAGTCGTGTTATTGAGGCTTGTGGATTGTTCAGATATTGTCAAACATTTCGGGTTTTCATTTAAGATTAAAACTGCTTCACCCAACTTCTTTGTCATTGACATACTTGGTGTTGCTTCTTTTTGATACTCGTAATTGTTTATTTAGCTTCTTTGCCAAGGATTACTATTTCTTTAAATGTTGGATTTGCTTGAGGACAAGCAATGCTCAAGTGTGGGGGGATTTGATGTGACCAATTTATACCCATCGCCCACATCGTTATTGGCCTCTTTATTATATGTTTTTAGTCGATTTTGTTGGCATTTGGCGCGTTTATGGGCTTTGTTAGTGGTTTCAGGTTCTAAACAGGTGACGTGTCCGTTTGGTGCAATTTCGAGTAATTTCGCGGCCATGAAGTTGATTGGAGAGTTCGAGTGGTGAAAAGTGATGGAAATTATGCAAGTCTTCATATGTTGATGAGTGGCATCGAGACCAGAAGTATTGTACTGCGACGCAGTGGGAGTAATCATGAACCACTGCGCCGCAGTCATCAGGTGGAAAGAGCAGTTCGAGACCAGTGAGTATACACTGCGACGCAGTGGCGGTGTTGCATGTGCCCACTGCGCCGCAATCATCATGGTGGAAAGAGCAGTTCGAGACCAGTGATATCACTGCGACGCAGTGGCGTGTGCATGTGCCCACTGCGCCGCAGTCATCAGGGTGGAAAGAGCAGTTCGAGACCAGTGAGAATACACTGCGACGCAGTGGTGGTGGACTGGACCACTGCGCCGCAGTCGGCCACCAGAAATAAGAGAACAATTGTCCAGTGAGGAATCACTGCGACGCAGTGGGGGTAATCATGGCCCACTGCGCCGCAGTGAGTCTTTTCCAGCATGCACTTTTGGCCAGTATATATGCACTGTGACGCAGTGGGGGCATTACTCGCCCACTGCGCCGCAGTGAAGGGTCGTATCTGAAGGGTTTTGGGCAGCTTTTGCACCAAAAAGAAGAGAGGTATAAATAGAAAAATGACCTAAATTCCAATCTATCAAATATTCTTTCTAGGAGCTGCACTTCAAGGGAACTTTCAAGGATCAATTCAAGATCTAATCGTCTTTCGATTCGTGGAAGATTCACGTGCACCCATCTAGATCGTATCTACTTATTGTATTGCAATTTCCATTCTTCAAACAATTGGTACTTCATGTTCTTCCTTGATTTTAATTGTAATTTCAATTTAATCATGTGTGGCTAATCTTTCAATCGTCCACCTTGATGAAACTAGACAAATGATGTGATTGCTTAATGTTTTAATTCAAGAGTTGATTTCAATTATCGTTGTGTCGTAATCTTGATGATTTAATTCCTTTAATTGTATTAATTTGATATTGGTGGCATGTGTGTTCTTCGTTAGTGGTACTAGTCGAATGCATATGTGATTTTCAAACGGTCGCTTGTCTATGAGCGGTTATCACTAGTTCATGGTATGATAGTGAATGTCAATTTAATAGAAGGAATCATTTTGTCAACGTGTTTTGTAACGGTTGGTGGTACCACGCGAGCATTTCATTCTTTCACGTTTATCTTGTCAACTCTTAACGAATTTGGTCTTAATTGGAAGCAATCATGTTTGAAGTCTAGCGGAGTCAAGGTGGATGAACTTTACCATTATTGTTTGAGGCTTACCTTTACTTTTATGCATTTTATCTTTAAAAGTTATTGTCAAAGAGAGAATTGAAGCAACACCCTTTTTCCAAACCATTTTACTAAACAATTGATTCAAACCAATCCCCGTGAACGAACCTGGACTTACTTTTAACTATATTGCATACGATCGGGTCCACTGCCCGATAGTGTGTAGTAGTGAGTTTTTAGGTATTTCTAGTTTATAAATTTTAAACTCGATTTAGCACATCAGATAATGGTCCCTCTAGCGTAAAAAAGGAAGTAATTAAAGGTACCTTAAAACGATTTGAAAGCCAATATCGGCAAAAGCAAGAGAAATTGGTAACGATATGACTTAGCGAATAATGAAAGAGGTGACTTTGGAAAATAAGGGCGAAGTCGAAGAACAAACGCAAGTGTGAGGATTAATATTAAACTATCAACGAACGATCCATGATTTCCCCGCACGGCATAAAACAACAAAGACAACACTAGAAACCCTAAAGTGAGGTACTACGAAGATGTACCTTTGCAATTTTAGTGCAACTCGGCACCCCAGTTAGCATCACTTTTGTTAAGGGGGTAATCCCTTAACAAGTGATTAATCACAAACAAAGCCAATATTTTCAAGTAGCGGCAAGCGTGTCCAACGTCAAACCAAAGAAGGATGACAGTGGGCGAGAAGCTATTGGAACGATTCTTTAATTGGGGTAGAAGACGATAAAGGAAAGTATGCAAAGTGACAATGGAAATGAGTAGCCACCAACGATCGATATCCCAACGTCTCTCACTATTTTATTGTAACTCACGTTACGAGCCGTTTGCTCATTTTACACCTCCGTATTGCCATTCTTGTCATCATCCCATTATTTAGTATTGATCTAGGCAAGATTGACAACCCGCAACGATTACATACAATTAATCTCCAGTCATCTCAAGAAGTGAGCGACATTCGAAACCTTTTTCTTTTTCGAAGTTTCTAATCACGAGAAATGTTAGGGCACCGAGCAATAGATGCCCCCAACTACGGAAATCAAAAGCTTGTAAGTAACAAAAAAGGTCATGATGAAACCTAGATGAACCCTCACATTTTATACGTCTCCGTGTAGACACCCTTACTGTCAGCCTATTCATTTTTGCTTCCGTATGAATGATCGAACTTCGAGGACGAAGTTGCTGTTAAGGGGGTAATGATGTAACAACCCTCAAATATTCCGACTAGGACAATTTACTTCTATTTATATATATATATATATATATATATATATATATATATATATATATATATATATATATATATATATATATATATATATATATATATATATATATATATATATATATATATATATATATATATATATATATATATATATATATATATATATATATATATATATATATATATATATATATATATATATATATATATATATATATATATATATATATATATATATATATATATATATATATATATATATATATATATATATATATATATATATATATATATATATATATATATATATATATATATATATATATATATATATATATATATATATATATATATATATATATATATATATATATATATATATATATATATATATATATATATATATATATATATATATATATATATATATATATATATATATATATATATATATATATATATATATATATATATTATATTTTTTTTCGGTTATATATATATATATATATATATATATATATATATATATATATATATATATATAGTAACAAATTTATAAACATAAATTGTATGCATATATATATATATACGGGTATATATATATATAAATGGAACACATTGTTGTAATTTTAAAAGCAATACACAACTAATAAGATAAATACCCATGCATCCTTCCATACACACAATATGTATACATAAACATGCAAAACAACTAACAAAAATTAAAATACAAATATATAAACACACATACACTTAATATACAACAAAACTTGAAAATCCCCTTCCTTTTCTCCCTTTCAAAACCGGCCCCCAACACCCCAAGACACTCCACCAATCAAAATTTAACTCTTCTTATTTTTCCAAGACTTTTGATACTCCTACACTCCATCCTTTACACTCCTCCCCATTTCATTTCTCTTCTCAATACACATACAACTAGAACTCTCTCAAAAACTTTTCTCCTTCCTTTTTCTCCTCCATATTCACGGCTCAAAGGAATCAAGAAAACAAAACCAAAAATCAATCTAAAGTAATAATAATAATAAGGGTTTATAAAGAATTAATCAAGGGTTATATCAAGCTAGGATTTGGGGTTATTACAAGCAAGATTCAAGGGTTATTTGAAGCTTTATAGGCCACGAAAATTCTGCCCAAAAACCATCTTCAAAACCGAACTCATCAAGGGTTATATCAAGCTAGGATTTGGGGTTATTACAAGCAAGATTCAAGGGTTATTTGAAGCTTTATAGGCCACGAAAATTCTGCCCAAAAACCATCTTCAAAACCGAACTCATCAAGGGTATAAATCTTCATCTCTTTGTTTAATCTATCTTGTTTTTGTATATATTAAAAGATCTTTATCAAAAATCATGTTTTTCTTTGATTTTCTTCTTGATTTAAACTCAATGAGGGCAAGGTTGATAGATCCTTATCTCACATGTTCATGCATGTAAAGATCTAGAGAAAGGATTCAATGATTCAACAAGAACAAGACCCAAGAGTTAGTAGTTGTAAGATTTGTTGTATATTTGCTAAATGGGTCTCATAAAAATGGTTTTCTATGAAATAGAACACTCTTATATTTCTGTGATTTTTCATCAAGAATGATATTTTCAAAAGTTAGATTAAAGTTTATAGCTTGATCTTGTTCAAAAGTGTTAGATCTTAACATGCATGCTTAGATTTATACTAGTTTATGTTGATTTTGAATTTGGATGTGAGAAGGATCTTTGGATGATGATTGATGATTTTGAAATTGATAATAATCTGTAAATTTGATGTTAAGAGCTACAAAATAAAGTATTAATCTTGTAAATGATAAACTCAAGTGTTAATTAAGCAAGAATGGTCATTGGTGAGTTGATAATCAAGAACATTCTGACAGAAATAATCTTCTGTCTTGGAACGGATAAACTGAGCATGTGAGGGCCGTTTCAAGCAAAACTTTCAAAATAAAAGTTGTAGATAAACGAGCTAAATTTAACCACCAACTGGAATCACTCAAAAATACTGAACCAAACAAAAGATATGATTTTTCTACTAAAACTGGTCAAAACTACATTTTTGTCTGAATATTTTATCAACTTTAACAATTTTTATCTCCTAATACATAAGGTTCCAGGAGGCCATACTTGGTGGAAAGTAAGTCCAATGTGTCCTAAACTTAAAATAAAATCATGGAATTTTTATTAAGAGCAAAACCCAAAGAACTTTTTTAAAACTTTCGAGTATGCAAAACAGTGACTGTTTTGACCACTTCCACTTGGAAAAATATTTAGAGGTAGTAAACATTCTTTATAAATTAAGCCAAAATTCAAAAAATAAGTGGACACATATAGGTTATTGTATAAAAATCAGGAGGGTCCAAATAATTCGGTTTAACCCCAAAACAGTAGCCAACATTTCACAAAAATGTGAAGTAAAAACAGAAAATTCTGAAGTAAACCAATAATTTGTGTAATGGGCTAAAAGATACACTAAGGACCATAATGGGCTAACCCGGCCCAAATAATAAGCCCATTTGAACCATAAATCAGTAGGCCCACTGGGCCTAATAAACCATGTAGCCCAATAACCAATATGACCCATTAAGCACATAACCCAAATAAGGTTAAGCCCAAGTCACCTAAAAGCCCATAACACTTAGGCCCAATTTGGTAATGGCCCATAACACTTAAACGAATTTCATAAACCCGGATAATCATAAGATATATCGAGAAGTATGTGAGTTTGAAAGATAAGCGAAATCAAAGTAACACAAAAGATAATTAAGTGGAATGGACATAAGTAATTACGTTAACCAAACTATAAATTGATATCACAAATGCTAATTCATGCTAAAATCGGTTACACATCAAATGATGAATAAGGATAATATAACTTAATATGGCATTCTCATATGATAACCTAAGATGCCAAACGAAACCACAAATGAAGGCAAGTTACCGAAATTCTAACCAATTATAACTACATATATAATGAAAGTGACCTTTTGCACCATCAATCTTTACAACCAAAAAGATGTGAATACTAGCAATACACTTGGATCCCATAATTGATGGCAACATAATGAAAGTGACATTTCTAAGTGATGGCTTAAGATAGGAACTTACGTATATTAGTCCTCTCGTAGGGATAGTCTTGGCTTTGAAATGTGGTTGAGGACCATGATGGAATATATGATCAAGGAAGCTATAGATGGGAAGTACCCATTTTGGATAAGTATATATAATGCTCGGCATATCAAGGTGAGTCATAGCCCCCTTTCAAACTCTTTATGTGTTTTACTTTCGGGGTGAAAAGCATGATAAGTAAAATTGCTTTATACATATGAATGATTTTTGAAAGAATGATTATGAAATGGGATATATTGTATGTTCAATGTGTTATAAGTATATGATGAGCTTGAGTTCTGTCAAACTGTATCACTTCGGTACACTACTATTAACTCCAAAAGGGGAGGCCTGTAGTTAGAGGGTTGCGCAACTAGGAGTCGTCCACTCACCCACTAAAATAGGTAACGGTGGAATGTTGGTTGCCTTTGTGGCCACTTTCATTGCCAGTCCAACCCGAGCGGTGCTCTAATCTACTTTATTTTAGGCGGTCGTCTCCATGGCACGATCCCCTTCTTTATTAATTGCACTTGATTGACAGCTTGTGCTATGAAATGAAATATTATGTTGGTTGGGACAGGAAATGGTCTTAGTAGTGGCTCAAGCACAAACTCATCAAATTATGCCTTGGGCTAAATATTATTGATATTATTTATGGTTGGATATTATGGATTGAACATACGGTTTGGGTATTGGACCTCATATGGAATCTTGAAAGTTGTTGAAGTTGGCGATATTGAAATGTTGATGACCGAATGGTTTTGATGTATGACTAATCGATTTATATACTTTTTCTCTCACGATAAATTTGACAAATGAGAACTTTATAATTTACCATGGATTCTCAACTCTTTAAAATGACGTTATGGTATTTTGAAAACTTGATGGTTTGATAATGAGAATTTCGCCGATCATACGGTTTGGGTATGTTGATATCTAATAACATGTTTTCTAAGTGTTTAAAATGGTTAAGTAACGAGATTTATTTAAAAACCTATGCACTCACCAACTACGTTTTCGTAGTTGACACTTTTTCTTCATGCTTTTCAGGAATTAGCATAAGCTTTGAGGAATTATATGCATCATGATTATTTGCATTGCACTTGGGAGTCAAAGATCAAACCTTGTGATGGGCAATGGAATCCGCCTTGATCATTGTAGTATATCATCTCATGTATTTGTTATTTGTTTCGTGGACTCAATATCCAAGTATGGTAGACGTATTGTACTTGAGAATTGGTTCACATGCTTGTACATTGTAAAATTATTTTTATCAAATAAAGCTATGGTGAATGTTATCTATTATCCTTTGTTTTGAATACTCGACTTTCTGTACATCTCATCGTTCCGCCTTAGTTGGGGTGTTACAATTACTTCAGCTGGTGGCTCAACAGGGCAACAAGGCTACCAAAGTGGAAGTTGCTAATGTTGATGCAACTTCCAAGGGGGAGAAAGTTGATAAACCAGATGAACCCTCCACTGCTATTGTGATTGTCCCTCTAGCGGGTGAAAAGGAGGTTGAACAAGAAAAAGATGTTGTTAATGCTGGCACTTGGAAGGGACATATCATCAGTGAAGAAGAAGCTCCTGCTGATGTTGAGGGGGAGCAACCACTTATCCAGGCTGATGCTCAGGGGGAGCATGTTGAACAAGTTGTTGATCCAGATGATCATCAAGCAATCAAAGCAACGTGGGAGGCTGGCATGGCTGTTGAAATGGTCACTGATAGATCAAAGGAAATGCTTCCAATTTTCCACAGACGCTTTATCAGTCAAGCAGTGATAACTCCCATGAGTGACTCTCAACGCCAGAAACTCGCTGAGATTCGCAAAACACCTTCATCTTCTCATCCAGAGGCTCAACCAGCGAGTTCAGAATCAACAACTTCAGCTGGTCAAAAGCATCAAATCATTGACATACTTGCTTTGACCGCTGAAGGCAAAACACAAGAAGAAGCCATTAAAGAGCTGGATAGGATCAAAGCAAATCAAGAGAATGAAAGAAAAAATCTGGAGTACATCCAGCAACTTGCTCTTCTTGAGAAAGATCAATTAGATGGTGAACAAAGAATGATGTTGAAAACTGTTGGATCTGCTGGTCTGTATAAACAAAAGCATGAAGAGTTTGAAAGGAAGCTGAGTGAAAAGAAAAAGGCCTTCAATGAAGAATGGGAAATTGGATAAAATTTATGGAAACAAGGAAGAGGCCGGAAAAGATAATTGCTGCTCAAGCTTTTCAAGCTGTCATGGGGAGAAAAACAAATTTAAAGATTTTAAGAGAAGGGCTGAGCAGACCAGTGATGCTGGAAGACATCAAGAAAATAAAATTGGGTGCCTCTGAATGGATGGAAATTCATCAGCTTGTTAAAAACAAGACTGCTGTCAGCTATGCCCCTCTTCAACAACTTCTTAAGGAATATTTTGTCAAGGCAAAGAAATATGATGTCAACTCTTGAAAAACTTGCCAACGCTGGAGCAATATTTTGGACCTTCAGTCTCTGCCTCCTCATCAGCAAGGCAAAGACCTCTAGTAAAAAGAAAAGTTGAATATCAATTTGTGCCAGCAGATGTTCCTCCCATCTCTTGTGATGCCGCGCTGAATACCAGACTTCCTCCCAGAAGTTTCTTTGAAGAAGAGATAGTACTGGAAAACCCTGCTGGTATGTTCTATACCAACATAAAAAATGATCAGCTGTTCTTTAGACTTGAAGAAATAGAGAAAGCCTCTACTGGGTTTCTGATCAGTATAAGGAAAAGGTGTGCTGGCACTTCAAACAACATGTGGTTCATCAGGAAGATTGATGAAGAGCTGATGAAGCCACATAGACGTGATGATCCAATTCTGAGGATTGCCAAGCAAGAAGATGCTTGGGAGATTGAAGCTGCTAATCTTTAAATGTTTTATAGTCTAAATGTAAATGTTTGATTGGTCAGTATGTAAAGTCTTTTGTGAAATACAAGACTTCTCTCTTTCTCATACTTACATTCATTTCTAGTCTAAGTCTACTCAGCAAGTCTTCTCAGCGAATAGGGGGAGATTGTTGAGTCAAGGATTCGCTGACCAGACTTGGTCGCTGCTGAGTTTCATCAGCGAATAGTCAGCAAGTCCAGTGACTCTTAATCAGCGGGATGTTCTTATCCAAATTTCTTGTCAAGGCGGGAAGAATTTGAATCAAAAGAAGACAAGAGTCACATGGTGGCTGTTCCAACTGTAATATACCTTGTATGGCAAAGTTGCAGTTGGATCTAAAAGAAGGGTTTCTCTCTCATACCCGAATTGGTAAAGAAGACAAAGGCTTCTGAATGCAAGTACTTCGAACCAATAGGATCTCGACAACCACCATCTATCACTATCAAAGTAAGGCTGTGTTGCCCTAATTCCTCCCCTATATAAGGCAACACAGCCGCACCAAAAACACTTTGTGTTTGTCACCACAAGTGTGTGTCACTTATATTTCTCTCTTGTAATTGTTTAAGTTTTTAGTTTGTCTAAACTTAACAATTGTATGTTCACTTATTTTCTTGTAAGTCAAGTTGTAATATCGACCATGTATTCACTGTTTAATCAATGATACATATGATTAGACTTGCTTAGATTTGTGTAATTGAACTTTACTCTTGTTCTTGTTCTTTACTTTCTGTTATTTACTTTCTTGTCTAGTTAATTAATATAAGTTTTGCAAATCGAGGACTGCAGATCCACCATGAGCGTCGTCCCCAAAACCACGTTCTCATTGACTATCGTTGTCGACGTCTTCATGATCTCATTGTTGTCTAAACAATAAGTGTGTGAACTTACAAAACAAGTCATCTGTCTTTTACTTGTATACGATTCCTTACTTTCATTTTGGAATAAGATGAAAGAAGCCTAATTATAATGTGAGGATACAAGGTTGAAACTCTAAGGTGTATATCGATCCAGTGGCGAAGCCAGGAATTTTGGTTAGGGTGTGCCAAAATTTGTAACGGTTAAAAGCGTTTTAAGGCAGAAACTTGACGCAAGCTGGGGGTGCTAACATTTGATTCTTTATATACACAACTTAGTAGTATATTTGAGATTTATAGAGTTGTGAAAAAAATGACATATATTTCATGTAAAAGCATGCTCTACAAAATCGAAATTTTCTTATTAATTTATAAAAAAACATAAATAATCCCAAAAAAATATATAATAAACAACAAACTTTATTCAGTTAGAATCAAAATCAAAGACTTAAACAATCATACTCACCTCAACAATATATTGACTCACCACACTAAATCACTTTTATCATTATTTCACACTAAAATTTTAATTTATTGATGTCTTTTATCAATTATTACTAAGATTAAAATTAACATTACATTAATTAAAAAAAACACATTTAATGAACAATAAAATAATACGAGTAAATAATAGTAATTATACATACTTAAAATGTAACTTGCAACTTAAATTTAAATAACTTAGAACTTCAGGGCCAAAATTGAAAATTAATTAAGATATATAACTAAAAACTTATCAAAACTTCAAGGGGTATATTGAAATTTATATATAATTGTTTATGTTCAGATCTAACTAGTCGTCTTCTTCGTTGGACAATCCTACAACAACACAGTAGGTGAACAAATTTTTTTTTAATTCCTTGAGATACCACAATAATCAGAAAACAGAAACAAAAAACCCATTAGAAACCTTATAAACCAACACTTCCAGCATGACGGTCACACAAAACAAAGAATCAAGAAGTGTTTTCTTGGGTGTTAGGGTGTGCCAAATCTTCAAACATACTTCGGTGTAACAGAAGGTCCTCTAGTATATACTCCTCCTTGTAGGTGATGGGGGTGGGCCATGGCCAACCCCACCCCCCACACACCTCCGCCCCTACTTTTGAGAGATGTTTTATAAGTTTGATAGCATATAATGGCAACAAAATATATATATATATATATGTATATTATATATATATACATATATACAACATATATTGTTTATATACTTTTTATGTTATATATATATATATATATATAGGGGTGAGTTAGATTAGGGACTCCTTAAATTAGGGACCATTAGGGACATGTAACTTACACATGTGTAAGTCGTGGTGGCGGTGGTCGCCGTCGCCGGAGGATCATGGTGGTGGTCGGAGATGATGGTGGTGGTGGTGGTGATGGTGGTTGTATAACTTACACATGTACTTACACATGTGTAAGTCGTGGTGGCGGTGGTCGCCGTCGCCGGAGGATCATGGTGGTGGTCGGAGATGATGGTGGTGGTGGTGGTGATGGTGGTGGTGGTGGTGGTCGGAGATGGTGAAAAATGAATGATTGAGAAGTGTCCCTAATGATCCCTAAAACAAGGAGTCCCTAATTTAACTTTTCCTTGAATGTAGAACCCTCACATCTAAATATTTAAGGCCATAAAAAACATGGGAGCCTAATACCTCACGTAAATACCGCCACAGACCCCTTATTTTGAAAGTCATTATTACTCGCCAGCCTACCATCAATAATTTTTTTTCCCTAAGTGTGATGCAGCCTTAGTTACAACTGTTTATATCCTTTGTGGCAAGGAATCTGCAGGAAGGGACGTTAGATGTAGAGATGGCAATTTCAGACATGGACATGTTAACATGATAAGACACGACCTGATCTTAAGAGGTTTCATGTCTTAACATGCCCGAACCTGTTAAGACACGAAAAGACCTGTAATATACATATGTACTAAATGAAACATGCTAAGGAACCTGTTAAGACACGAAAAAATCTGTTAACAGATCTCTTACCAGGTTTCTTATCGTGTCTTTAACAGGTTCCTTAGAATTAACAGGTTTTTTTAACAAGTTCGGTGGCTCAAATTAAGGATTTTGTTACCCGGTCTCTTATAAGCTTTCTTATTGTATTATAGTGTTAAATTTTCATGTCGTGTTCGTATTTGGAAAAATTGACACGATTAGTTATCGTGTCGTGTTTGGTCATAACATGTTCGTGTCTTATCGTGTTCGTGTCGTGTCGGACACGATATAACAACTCTAGTTAGATGACAAACAATGGAGAACACTCAGAAGAGATGGAGAGACTTTTTTTTTTTTTATCTTGACAAGTCTTTAAGATCTTATGATATACGGCCGGAGTAAACATCAATGCAACCAAAAATGAAAACTCTAATAAAAAGATAAATCATAACATTCATATAAAACAACCAGTGTTATACCCGGCCGTTAGCCGGGGAAAACGATCAGACACAAACTTGAATGCAGGTCATTAATTTTAACATGTCAACTATTCCCACTAGAAAAAAACCACATCCTTCAACAATAAGTAAATCTTAAAACACAAAACTTTGATGGCGAAACAAAAAGTTATAAACTATCTTGAAAGATAAAAATTACAAGCTTAAAACTTTCACGGGACAAATAAAAAAGACTAAATCAAAGTACCATGCATTATCAAACATAAAACTTGAATGACAAAAAAAAAAGTTCTAAAAGATTTAGTAGTTAATGTGTGAGACACTAAAACGTTATCAATCTAAAAATAATAATATAAATCAAAATATAAATATATAAAACCCAAAAAGGCAAGTTGATATCTACATAACATGCTAACTAAAAAACGAAAAGAAATAAGCAGGCAGGCTGCTAGCCAGCGCAGCAACATGCTTCACTATTCATGAAACATTTTAAATAGGTTATAATATAATATAATATAATTCCAATAAATGAATAGGTCCACCTAAAAAGTCAACAAATAAATATAAAAAAACATGAGCAAATGCTTAAGGCACCAAGTTCTAAAAGGAAAAAAAAAACACACACAAATAGAAATATACCAATCAAAGCAACTAATGCATTAGCAAATTTTCACATTTAAGGTTAACTATAGCCGACAATAACTGAGGTTTTGACACAAACTTAATTGTTAACACAACTCGTATACACGTTTTGCGAGGCTAGACGAACTCGTTAGGGAGGGGGTTAAGTTCATTACGGTGTACACAAGGTTTAAAAAGTATAAAGATGAAAACTATATATATATCTTATGAAAATAAAATAATACTTCAATTTTCCAGTAATATAAAAAAAACATATTATAAAAGAGTTTAGGTTAAAGTTAGTAAAAATCAAAACACTAGGGACTAAATTGTGTAATTTTAACACACGTAAGATAAGTTGTCATGTACTCGTAATATATAAGCTGCCATTCAAAAAAAAAGTTTGTAATATAACCCTAGAATCCCCAAAAGTCGCACCAGCTCTCCATCTTCATAAATCGTTACAATTTTCATCAGCGGCGCACCAGGTAAGCAACAATTTTCATCGTTACATACAATTTCTCTCACGTTTTTTCTTACGCCTTAAGAATTTTATTTTTAATATATATATATATATATATATATATATATATATATATATATATTTACGTATATAACATATATTAATATATATATATATATAGTATATATATAAGATAAAACTATATATATATCTTATGAAAATAAAATAATACTTCAATTTTCCAGTAATATAAAAAAAACATATTATAAAAGAGTTTAGGTTAAAGTTAGTAAAAATCAAAACACTAGGGACTAAATTGTGTAATTTTAACACACGTAAGATAAGTTGTCATGTACTCGTAATATATAAGCTGCCATTCAAAAAAAAAGTTTGTAATATAACCCTAGAATCCCCAAAAGTCGCACCAGCTCTCCATCTTCATAAATCGTTACAATTTTCATCAGCGGCGCACCAGGTAAGCAACAATTTTCATCGTTACATACAATTTCTCTCACGTTTTTTCTTACGCCTTAAGAATTTTATTTTTAATATATATATTATATATTATATAGCTATGGTTTGATTTTTATATATAAGTAGTTGTTGTATTAGTTGCTTTATTGTCCATGTGAATAGAGCTAGCATAACAGGTCAAACACGGCGCGATAAGATGCGACACCTGTTTGGGTTGGACACGTACGAACATTACACGCTAACCAATCGTGTCATTATTTCCAAACACCGTCATTTTAATCAAACACGAACACGTCACGATAACTGATCGTGTCATTTTTTCTAAAACACGAACATGACCCTATTAATATACATTTTAACTTTTCAAGCCTAAAGTGATATTGCAAAGGCAAAAGCCCATAATCTATACATACACTATTATAAAGCATGAGAGTTAAGGTAAATTATAATCTTGGGCTTTGAAAATTAACTACAGGCCGGCCAGCCAGCCAGCTTGCGTATTTTTACCATGGGTGAAAAAAAAGGAAAGACGAGTATCAACATTGTGGTCATTGGAGATGTGGATTCTGGCAAGTCAACCACCATAGGCCACTTGATACACAAGTTAGGTGGAATTGACAAGAGTGTGATCGAAGAGATCGAGAAAGAGGCTTCCGAGATGGGCAAAGATCGAGTCAAGTATGCTTGGGTGTTGGACAGGCTCCACGCAGAGCGTGAATGTGATAAAACTATTGACACTAAAATCTCAAAATTTGAGACCGATAACTATGACTGCAATGTCATTGATACTCCTGGGCATCATGACTATCTCAAGAACATGATCACTGGAACCTCCCAGGCTGATTGTGCCCTTCTCATCATTGATTCTTACCATTTTAATTATGTTAAGACCATTAAACGTACTCGTGAGCACGTTTTGCTTGCATATATACTTGGTGTCAAGCAAATTATCTGCTGCTGTAACAAGGTTTAATACTTGTTTTTTTTTTTTCAAAATTGAAGAAGATACTCTTAGCTTACATCTTTATTGTTAACCACCTACCTTTGTTATTTGTTGTTTTGCAGATAGATGCTGTTTCCGAAAATGCACAAATTAAGTTTGACCATATTGTTAGATTTACACGGCGCTGCTTAACGCAGATCGGATTCAGCCCTGATCAAGTCTCATATGTCCCAATTTCTGGTTTTGACGGCGATAACTTGACTGAGAGGTCACCTAACCTGGACTGGTATAAAGGTCCAACTCTACTTGAAGCCATTGACCAGATCAATAAGCCGAAAAGACTATTTGAGAAGAAGCCTCTCCGTCTTCCAATTAGTGATGTCTACAACATTGGTGGGATTGGAACCGTGGCTGTGGGACGTGTTGAAACTGGTGTGATGAAGCCAGGTATGGTGGTCACTTTTGGCCCAACTGGTTTGACAACTGAGGTCAAATCTATTGAGAGGCACCACAAACCACTGCTTGAGGCATTACCAGGAGACGTTGTTGGTTTCAATGTTAAGAATGTTGCCGTGAAGGATCTTAAACGTGGGTACGTTGCTTCAAACTCTAACGATAACCCTGCAAAGGCTGCTGTTAGTTTTACTTCTCATGTCATCCTCATGAACCTCCCGGGTCAAATTAGAAAAGGGTATGCAGCAATGATTGATTGCCATACTTGTCATATGACTGTTGAGTTTGATGAGCTGTTGAGCAAGATTGACCGGAGATCTTTTGAGGTGCTGGAGTCGAAACCTGAGTTCTTGAAAAATGGTGAGGCTGGACTGGTGAAGATGGTTCCAAGAAAGCCGATGGTGGTTGAGACTTTCGGCGACTACCCTCCATTGGGTCTGTTTGCTTTAGGGACCCACAGCAGATGGTTGGTGTGGGCGTGATAAAAAGCGTGGTTAAGAAGGATCCAACTGGATGAATGGTGGCGTCGTTTTCTTGTACTAGGACATTAGTGTCGTCTAATATCAAGTAATTAATTAACAAGTTTCTTTTGTTTAAGTGTGCTGATTTCCAATTAGATTGCTTAAATGTCAACTCTGGTTTCCACAAGTATTGTATTGACGTACAATTGGTATGAACAGAGGAAATGACAAGAGAAATTGGGAAACAGAAACAAAACAATGGCTTTTTTTATTTTTTATCTTAACCTGCTAGAGTATATTAAAAGAGCAATTAGATAAAATAATGTTTCTAAATTAGATAAAGCATTTTGCAAAGTGGGTCCATCCTGAAGAGTTGGCCCAACTTTTCAGCAACAATGTCAATAGTGATCATTGTGAAAGTGACCATTTGCCTCATTGATGTACTTGAAGCAGAGGTTTTCCTAAACTGTTCATTCCAACTAATGATCCCCAAATGGTTTATAAATCGTATTTGGCATGTGTCTTAAAAAATGAAAATTTTAAAAACACATGCATAAGTATGGTAACCCGTAGATGCTACCCAGTTTTCTAGTAGTGTTTTGAACCCCTCTGCAGGATGAAGACTGTCAAACGTTGCCAGAACGATGTTTATGTTTTCCTCACATGTGGAAATTTTAAACCATTTGATTATCATAAGGTTGGATTTTGGTTATGTTTCATCTCTATAGTGTTAAAAGGGAAAGAATCAAACGGTTTAAAAGTCGACCAAAGTATGCTTCAAAAGAAACAACTTAAAGCACTTTCTTTAAGAACTTTAATAATAACTTTATCCCAATTTGACAACTATTTTAATGCAAATTACCTACTTGAAGAGCTCAGAAACATCGGTTTGTTTGCGAGCAGGGCCATACTCAACACCTCTCACATGGCTTGCAAAATTAAGTGAGCAAATAGTTTCTTCCAGGTCAAATGAACTTGGACTAATCTGGACAAACATTACAGTCACCTCTTGTAGAACTTTATAGATTAAAAGTTAGTTTTATACAAATGTAACATTTGGGATTTGAAAATAATAAGCTATGTATCCAAGAACCTGACCTAGAGAGCTCTGCAGGATATGAGTAAGCATGGAATTTCTGATTTGGCAACAAATGGATAAAAATAAGATAAATACAGAAACTAGTATATAGAGGTTGTAAAATGAGCAAGTTGAAATGGGTCAGTTTGTGTAACAATTGTGATTCTTGACTCTATGATCATATGTACAATTTATCTAATTATCAAGTTAACCAATGTAGTTCAAGTGCAATTTGAAGGTTCAATTAAGTGCAATGTGTCCTTATGGGTCAATTTATTACTTAATTTGAGATTTATGTGTTAGTTGAGGTCATTAGTTAGTGCTAATCGATTTTCATTTAGATGACATTAAATTAACTAGTAAAATGAATATGGATTCTATACATGGGTTATACCCAACCCATGACCCACCCAAGACTAACCCAACCCTCCCCACCTTATCCATTCTTTCAACCATTCATTATTTCTCTCACACTCTCTCTCTCTCTCTCAAACTCTTGCAAGAACAAACATTCAATCTCACCCTCTCTCAACATTAATGCCTCATTTATGACAAGATTAACAAGATTTGCACTAGATTCATCATCCTCATCATCATTCTAGCAACATATCAAAAATTTAAGCTTCAAGTACAAGAAATCCTTTTATTCATCATCAAATTCGGATTTAGCCATTTAAGGGAGTTTTGGTAAGTGGTTCTTAGCTTAAATTCTTCATTTTTGGTTATTAAACATGATACATATACAAATCTAAGCACTTTTGGTCTCATAAACCCCAAGAACCGAAATTAGGGTTCCAAAACAAATGAATTAGGTCAAAAATCGTTTTGAGTCAAAAGTCTTGTTATGAAGTGAAATTATCGAGTGATTTATACTCAAACATGTTAGACTTAACTAAAAACGAGTCATGGAGCCTCTCAAACTGAGTTCTAAGCACAACATTAGGTCTTGGGTCGATTTAGGGTTACAATGGGTCAAGAATCGGGTTTTGCATGAAAATGAGGTCAAGGATTGGATTTGAATGATGGTTTACTTATGCCTAATTATGTCTAACTATGCTTGAAAATGGGTCTTGGAGCTGTACAAATCGATTTCATGGTCTATATGTCAAGAATTTAGGGTTTGGGTCGTGTTTGTGTAAAAATCTGCTGCTGGTGTGCTTGTTCAGACCCCGGCGTAAGCTACGCCCAAACTAGCGTACCTTACGCCCCTCTCTATCTTCATTTTCCAAAATAGCCTCTGTTTACGCTCGAAAACCTTGAACCAGATGCCAAAATACTCATTTGTGGGCAAGCGTACGTAACCTACGGTGTCTCTCAGCGTAGCTTACGCCCATAGAACCTTGCCAGCGTACCTTACGCCCATTCAGAAACCTCCTAGCGTAACCTACGGTGGTTCAGACCGTAGCTTACGCCCCCCTTAAAGTTCATTTTCCTGTTTTGATTCCTAGCTTGAGTTTCACTTTCCTTGGCACGAATCGAGCTTTCAAATGGGTCCTTTCTTGTCTCTTAAGTTGTTTTACCCAAGCTCTAACACGTGTTCAAGTCCCGGGTTCAATTCAAAGGTTCATAAAAGTAAACAAGAACATATTAATTATATATATTGATACGTACATGTATATCATGATAGGTTGTGATCGTTTGGCAAATAATTGACGTTCTAGCTCACTCTAAATTCAGTAATTCAAGGCAAAGGTGAGTTTTCGTAGTTTCCCTTGCTCTTTTAAGAGTCGGGCTGAGAAGTGTACGTTTGTGCTTGATGACATTTGTGATTTGAATGGTTGTTTGATGGATTTGTTGACGTGCAACTATGTGGTTGTTATATGATTATTGTATGTGCATGTTTGAGTGTTTACTAGGTTAGTTGTGTATATATGGAAGACGGTAATACCTTTGAAAGGTTGTAGATGTGGTGGGAAGGTTGCGGGTGACCCTATATATAAGCATCTATGGCTTCTCAAAAGTAGTATCGTATGAAGTATATACGCAGGGTGTTTTGGTAATGTGTGGACATTTATGGTCATTGGTGAATGTGAGTCCCTTAAGTTCGATGGTTAACCCAAGAAAGTGCAAAATACAACAAGTCTAATAAGCACTAGAAAGGACTAGTATTACTTTAATATAAATGCAAGTATATAAAAAGTAATACAAGACTTAAAGCAATAAACAAATAAAGTGAATCATTATGTATGTTTCATGGGTATTTTATTTATGATGTTTAAATAAAATACAAGGTTGTTGCGGAATCAAGATAATACAATTAAGTATGTATCCTAACAACCTATGAGTTACAATATGATCTATATTTGTCAAATAACTCTTTAGGATCGAGATACTTAAAGTTGTGAAGTATCCCAGTTTAAGATCGAGAGTATTTGGACAAATTCACTTAAATGCAAAGTGTATGCTTAAAAGTATTTTTGACAAGGAAATAACTTTGTATTTATAGGCAACAAAATTCACCAGTGAATTTTGTGCCGTACAAATATGGTTGCATACATTTAATGATCCGACAAGAACATTAAATGTATTGGATAAGGAATAAGGATAAAGTCACATCATGTGCAAGTGTATCCTTTTATCCAACCACCTTAACACACGTGTACTTTGGTAAAGAACAAGTGGGTTGTTCTTTGGAAAGTGTGTAAAGGCAAAAGTCAATCCTTGTTATCAGTGTTCAGACTTGTAGAATCTAGAACACTGACAATCATCCAGTGTACAGATCTGGTAAGACTTTCCAGTGGACTCCGCCATTTGTTAAGTCTTCTTTCTTCAGACTTCAGTCTTCGACTTCAGTCAGAATGTCTTCAGTAGAGTTGATCTGGACTGGGGTGAAGTCCAGTGAGCTCATCTGGAGAATACTCCAGATTTCCTATACAAGTATTTGCTCACTGTACTTCAATTATTTCTGGACAAATCTTCAGAGGGACTCCAGATTCCAAGTCTGGAGTAGGTCCAGTAGAACACAATTCTGGTTGGATCTTCAGTAAGGCTCCAGTAGTCGAGTCTGGAGCGAGTCCAGTAAATCTGGACTAAATCTGGACCTAACAAATTCCCCCTATTTGTTTAGAAATAATGCAAGTGTTTTCAAGCTTGAATCTATACATTTTGTAAGCTTGAAAAACACAATATGCACATGACCTCATTGACTTCAAATAACCACATTGACCTCATGCACTTGACCACTACATACAACACATTGTTCACGCCAAGCCAATTGTACTCATGTTATCGCATATAATGAACCTTCCTACGAATTCCAAGCGTACACTTATAATGCTCATATAGTTCACGTTGCATACAAGATTCCTAATCATGCATGCTATATGAAGAGTTTTACTTAAGCCGTAGTCTAGGTCAATCCAACTAATTCTCTACGACCATGCATTGGGCGACCATTCTGTAACACCCCGAGCTAGGCTCAAAATGCACCGAAGAGCATGAGACAAGATGGAATTATCGTAGAACGAGACTATATGAATTTAAAAGGATTCCGTGAACCCAACAATTAGATTACAATGTCACAAAAGCACAAGGAGCATACAACCATCAAGAGTTTACAAAATAATATCAAAAGATGACTCATGATCCTAAGCAAGTCCCATCAACGGGTAATGAATCACGGATCCATGGTCACAGTCCAACTCCTAGCAATGCACATCAAGCCCTTGGGTTCTCTTGATTACCTAAAAAGTGTACTAAACAATGTCAACACTAGGTTGGTGAGTTCGTAGGAAAGAAAGGACAAGAACACATACCAATGCCATCCAACACATAAGCAAGTATAAAGAACGAGAATTTTGGCATCAATTAAGTATCTAACATGTTCTATGATTTCATACTTGTACCCAATGTCTCTCAATTGTCCGCATGTCATCCATAATGTCATCAAGTACTTAAAGTACCCGTATAATGTCACCAAGCACTTAAAGTGCCCGTTTATATTGTCATCATGTCCCTCTTGTCTATCATTGTTCTCAACACATCATAAATTGTTCACTGTTAGGTCTAGATTTAGTCCAGATTTACTGGACTCGCTCCAGACTCGACTACTGGAGCCTTACTGAAGATCCGACCAGAATTGTGTTCTACTGGACCTACTCCAGACTTGGAATCTGGAGTCCCTCTGAAGATTTGTCCAGAAATAATTGAAGTACAGTGAGCAAATACTTGTATAGGAAATCTGGAGTATTCTCCAGATGAGCTCACTGGACTTCACCCCAGTCCAGATCAACTCTACTGAAGACATTCTGACTGAAGTCGAAGACTGAAGTCTGAAGAAAGAAGACTTAACAAATGGCGGAGTCCACTGGAAAGTCTTACCAGATCTGTACACTGGATGATTGTCAGTGTTCTAGATTCTACAAGTCTGAACACTGATAACAAGGGTTAATTTAGAAGATGGTGAACCAGTTAGGGAGAATGTAGTTGTGAGTGAAGAAGATGATGATGAAGAAGATGATGAGAAGAAGATGATGATGAAGAAGATGATGAAGAAGAGAGTGAAACTAGGTCAGAGGGAGATGATGGTGAAGAAGACAGTGAAAGTAGATCAGAGGGGGATGACATTTAGGATGGTGACTTTGAATCAGATAAAGAGAATGATATTGGTGATGATGAGGACAGTATACAACTTGAGAAGGAACCACCAAATGATGTAGAGGTAAATATGAAAGACTTTGAATTTAGCTTTGAACCAGAAGGTGGAGAAGGTGTACAAGGTCAAGAATGATGTGCAAGGTCTACAAGATCAAGAATTTACACCACATATAGAATTGAATGAGAATGAAGAGGTTTTAGGGATTGACTTTGATGACTTTGATAGTGGGCCTGATGATGACACTTTAGAAGGAGTGAGGAAGAAGAAATTAAAGCAGTTTAGGAGAAACAACCAAGTTAAGGCATTGTCTCAAAACCAATCTGGTAAGAGCAAATTCTATGTGACTCAAGTGTTTGGGTCAAAGCATCCAGTGCAATTGAGACTAGAAGGGACATCAGATTGGTAAAAGATGATAATGAGAGGGTTAGGGCAAGATGTTTTGGAACTGTGCCTACATCTAAGCCAAAGTACACAAAGTCTAAGGTTATGAATGAGAAGATGTTATTGAGTTCACCAGAAAAAGGAAAACAGACCAGTTCAGAGGGTGGAAGGAGTCTGCATGACAATGCAAAGGGTGTTAAGGGTATGCATGCAAGTGTGGAGGGTGAAAAGGGTAAAGATGCAAAAGGGAAGGGGGTTCTTGAGGAATGTGAGAAAGAATCTAGTCAAGAGGTCAAAACAGTGAAAAAAGCAGAAAAACCCACATGTCCATGGACTTTGTTAGTTTCTAGGAGAAAGGATGAACAAAGGTGGATGGTGAAGACATTAAATGAAGAGCATAAATGTCTACAACTAAGGCAACTGAGGCAGTGTAATTCCACATTCATCATGAAGCAGATAATTGGCACAGTAGATGCAGATCCAAAAATCAAAGGAGCTGCAATTCAGGATATCATCTCAAAAAGGTAATTTCTTTACTTTATAATTTACTTGTTAAATTTTTAGTTGTCAATTATTTTAGTTTAAATTTTTAATTGTCAATTATTTTAGTTGTTAATCTGTTTAATTGTAATTATTTTAGTTAAATTTTTAATTGTCAATTATTTTAGTTGTTAAATTTTTAATTGTCAATTATTTTAGTTGTTAAATTTTTAATTGTCAATTATTTTAGTTGTTAAATTTTTAATTGTCAATTATTTTAGTTGTTAAATTTTTAATTGTCAATTATTTTAGTTGTTAAATTTTTAATTGTCAATTATTTTAGTTGTTAAATTTTTAATTGTCAATTATTTTAGTTGTTAAATTTTTAATTGTCAATTATTTTAGTTGTTAAATTTTTAATTGTCAATTATTTTAGTTGTTAAATTTTTAATTGTCAATTATTTTAGTTGTTAAATTTTTAATTGTCAATTATTTTAGTTGTTAAATTTTTAATTGTCAATTATTTTAGTTGTTAAATTTTTAATTGTCAATTATTTTAGTTGTTAAATTTTTAATTGTCAATTATTTTAGTTGTTAAATTTTTAATTGTCAATTATTTTAGTTGTTAAATTTTTAATTGTCAATTATTTTAGTTGTTAAATTTTTAATTGTCAATTATTTTAGTTGTTAAATTTTTAATTGTCAATTATTTTAGTTGTTAAATTTTTAATTGTCAATTATTTTAGTTGTTAAATTTTTAATTGTCAATTATTTTAGTTGTTAAATTTTTAATTGTCAATTACTTTAGTTAAATTTTTAGTTGTCAATTATTTTAGTTGTTAAATTTTTAATTGTCAATTATTTTAGTTGTTAATCTGTTTAATTGCTTTATTATCAAAGGTATGAATTGGGAATAAAGAGATTGACAGCTACTAGGGCAAAAAGCAGAGCAAAGAAACTGCTTGAAGGGGATTACAACCAACAATACTCAAGGTTGAGAGATTACTGTTTAGAGTTGCAACTCAGAAACCTAAACATAACTGTCAGGATTGAAGCTAATGTGGAACGTAATCCAAATTCAGAAACAAGGCGGTTCAGAAGAATCTATGTCTGCTTGGGCCCATTGAAAGAAGGTTTCAAAGCTTGTAAGAGAGAGTTGCTAGGGTTTGATGGAGCCTTCATGAAAGGACCATATCCAGGACAAGTTCTTACTGCAGTTGGGGTAGATCCTAACAATGGAATCTATCCCCTAGCATATGCTGTAGTTGAGGCAGAAACATTTGACTCATGGAGATGGTTTCTTATTTGCTTGGGAGAAGACCTAGATTTATCTCCAAACAGCAACTTTACTTTCATGTCAGATAGGCAAAAGGGGTTGGTACCAGCAATTGCTAGAGTTTTCCCAATGGCTAAACATAGATTTTGCTTAAGACATATCTATGAGAACATGAGTAAGCTGTTTAGAGGAGAAATCATAAGGCAGATGCTATGGAAGTGTGCCACAAGAACCACTGAGCAAGAATTTGAAACTGCAATGGAAGAGCTGAGGGTTGAAAATGATGGTGCCTACAAGTATTTGAAGGCAATACCACCCAAACACTGGAGCAGGGCTCATTTTTCTGGTAAGCATCTGTTTATCTTAATTTTGATTTTAATATAACTAGAAATGTAATACAGGAAGGGCACATTGTGATATTTTGTTGGATAATCTTTGTGAGACTTTCAATAGTCAATTGGTTGAGGGTAGAGAGAAACCAATAATCAGTTGCCTAGAATATATTAGAGAGTATTTAATGAAAAGGATTGACTGTGCAAAAGGTGATTGAGACACAGAAAGGTCCCTTGACACCTACAGCTGTAGTTTTATTTCAATCTATTATGAATGATGCCAACCATTGTATTGCTATATGGAATGGATCACACAAGTTCCAGGTTAGAGATTCATTTAGAGACCAGTGTGTAGTTGATATTAATGCGAGGACATGTAGTTGTAGAAAATGGCAGTTGACTGGGATGCCATGTAAGCATGCAGTTTGTGGTATTTGGAATGCTAAAGATAATTCTGTGCAATTGGGGATAGTTGAGGATTGGGTTCATCCATGCTATAGGTTAGATACATGGAAAGTGGTATATGCATTTAAGGTGGAGCCTGTAACTGGATCTTCTTCATGGCCAAAGAGTACTTGTGCAACTAGGCTTCTCCCTCCTGTTCATAAGACTCAAGTAGGCAGGCCAAAGAAACAGAGAAATAAGAGTGCCATGGAAAAAGAAGAAGCAAAGATGGTTAAAAATGATAAGCTTACAAGGGCTAGGAAGACTGTTACTTGTTCAAAGTGTAAGAACAAAGGACACAATGCAAGGCAATGCAAGGGTCAAAATCAAAGTCAGTCTCAAGGTCAACCTAGTCAGTCCAGGAGAGGTTTGAAGAGAAAGAATGAAGCTGCTGGTGCAAGCCAATCTGGTGCAGGTGGTAAAAGGTCAAGAAAAGCTGCTGCTGCAAGCCAATGTGGTCCAAGTCAAAGTCAAGGTGTAGGTGGTGCAAGTGAATCTGCTCCAAGTCAAGTTGGTGCAAGTCAATGTGCAAGTCAACCAGGAAGAAACAACTAATAACCATTTATTGTTGTTTCAATTAAAATGGTTGTATTATTATGCAGTTTCAGACATTATTTTAACTTATGGTATTATGTTTAAGACATTGTGTTTAGTCTTTTGCTACACTATGTTATTTGTATGTTGGCACTTTGTATTTTGGCACTTTGGTATGCAATTTCAATGGGTTATTGCACTTTGGTATTTTTGTCTTTCCTTCAGTTTGTAATGGCACTTTGGTATGCAATTTCAATGTCTTTAGTCTGCACTTTGGTATGCAATTTCAAAGTGTTTAGTCTGCACCTTGCTACACAGTCATGAAGTTTGGTTACTGCACTTTGTTACTATGCATAAAACACTTAATTTTCATTCATCTTCAACATTAAATTACAAAGAACATGGTAAGATTACAAGACCAATTAACCAAAATCTAAACCATCTACCTAAACCACGCAAACTAACAGTTATACAACCAAAAACATATGAAAAATATCTAGCTAACAACCAAACACTTCTTCAATCTAATCACTTGACCATTTTTTTCCTCCAAATTTGCCTCCAAAGTGTTCTTAGCTCTTAGCAATCCAGGTATAATGTCCATGGATCTCGTACACATTGGTGGATCAACCCATCCAATAAAGCCACAATTATTTGATCCCTATTAACAAAAAGATTGGATTTTCAAGAAAATCCCAAAATCAAAAATTTACAAATTAGGGTTTTTGATTTCTTACCCGTCGTGAGCAGCAATAAAATCGACGACCTGGGTTCCTTGGTGTCCATGATGTTCGAACAATCGAAGGCCTCCCACACACACAGTGAAAATCCATGAACTGATTGAATGAGAGAGAAGGAAAGATGGGAAAGAAAGGTTGGAAAGGGGGGAAACAAAAAAATGGGGGGCCTCACAAAAAAGATGGGAAAGAAAGGTTGGGTATTTATCTTCAGTATGTGTAAAGGGAAAGACAAAATTGCCCTCACGTGATTGGCACGTGGGAGGGCCTAACGGAAAAGTTATAACGGCAAGGACGAAAAGTAAACCACAGGGATGATTTTAGCCGAAAGTTAACGGCGAGGACGAAAAATGCTTATTCGAGAAACCACAGGGACGAAAAAAGTACTTTTGCCAAGATATAATATATCCTAAATGGGAAATGATTAATCCTCCTAAAAGAATGACCTAAAAATCCTCCAAACTGGCAAAATCAGGGGCAAGATTATGAAAGAGAATTAGTGGATAACACATGTCACCTTATAAGTTTAGGAGGATTTTTAAGCTAATCTTTAGGAGGATTTATCATTTTCCATCCCAAATTGACCATTCATAAGTAAATGGATCACAACTCACAAAAATATTACTTAGAGATGCATATAAACAAAATTAGATGAACATATTGATGGCATAACCTCTCATTCGAAATTTTTTTGGCTGTAGATAGAGAAGTAGAGATATGTTCAGAAACTCCTTTGTATTGCTGATTTTGGATGAATGGGAAATTTGATGAGTCCATAGGACAGACAAGCGGAGAACATGTAACAATAGATGATTCGTCAAATGCGAAAGGAAAGTTTGATCTCATCAAGGTGTCACCAATTGTTCTAACAAAGAGTTTGCATACATATTGCAACAACTTAAACAATAAATCAACACACGGTTTCACATTTTTCACTAAAATAAAATATAAAGGCCAGTTTAGACATTGAACCGCCGACTGAAAACATTGATTTAACATCACTTGAACTGCTTCAATTTGTCCCAATATTGTAATTCTTCCATCCCTCGTTTCATCTCTCTAAGAAAGATGCTCTGCCGCGTGAAGTGGAACATCTTGAGAATGACAGGGGTATCCTTATCACCGACCATGTTAAGGATAGCAGTACTGGTTAGGTCGGCGAGGCTGGTGACCTTTAGCTCACAAGCAGCCTAACAAATGGAAACACGAAGCAAGGTAAACAATGAGCATATATATATACACATACATAGGTATAAAATGGTTTTCGGAACTTGCAAATAAACATCTGTAAATACGAGTAATAAAGAAAGAAAGAAAGAAAGTTACACGAAGGATTTTGCTAAGAAAGCGCCAGTGGGTGGAGGAGAGTTGTTGGAGATACTTATCATCGAAGGCTTTCAGAAGGTCTTCCACAGACTTGTCGTCGTCGTCATCCAAAAGCATCTTGACCATCGCACGTTCCTTACAGAAGTTCATAACTTTTTTTAGCACTCGGCTGTGGATATCTGTATGATGTACACGTGATTGATCTTCCAAAATCAACCAACGGATCGTTATAGATTCTACGACACATAGCTCATCCACCTCAAACTCCTCCAATATCACGTCACGATTCACTCTGCCATCATAACTATATATTCTAATCTCATGGATGATTTTTTTGATATCCGCCTCTTTTTCCATTCCTCCTCTTCTTTTGGCTTCGCCGCGATTTCTTCTTCTGTCCTCGCAGCTTTTGCTTTCCATTCCTTCAATCTTTCCGCCGTGATTTCTTCTTCCTCCCTTACTGTTCTCTCCAATATTTCTTCTTTCTTTTCCCTTAATCTTTTTAATATCGCCGCAGCTTCTTCTGCGGGCGTCATGTTTTGATTTGATTTTGGGGAAACAATGAAACCGATGATCAAAACAACTTTTGCTACAATGAGCGTTTGCTGCTCCAGGGTTTTTTGAAACTACTCCTTGCTAATTCGTGACTTAACAGTTTTAGCCCCTTACCTTGTAAATTACAAAATCACCCATTCGTTTTCTAATGTTTTGTCAAAAAAATGTTCAAACTTTAAGAAACACAAGAAATACTTTGTAATTAAGGAGTTTTTTTTCTAAACCTCAAAAGTTACACCGTATCCGCTAAGCCTAATCTTCTTAATTTTACAAGCATGATACCCGCGCAATGCGGTAGTGGTGTCGAGGACGGCGGTCTAGTGGTGTCGGTGATGGTATTATTGGTGGTGGTGGTGGTGGCGGTGTCAAGTGGTGTAGATTGATGTAAAGATGATAGTGAAATATTTTTGAAAAGATATGGGTTTAAAGTGTTAACTATTAAAATAAGGGTTTAGGTGTAAATTAAATCATTAAGGGTAAATTTATAGATAGATATCTCGAAAAATATAAAATTTTATTTTCAAAAGAATTAAACAAGTCAAAACGACAAATTAAAAATCTTTTAAAAACAACTAATTACAAAATCTTTTCGAAATTAATAATCCTTCATAACATTTGTTTGAATGATGATATTGATAGATATTATTGATACATTTAAAAAGAAATGATAAAAATAAGGCATGACTGACAAATTATTACATATATCTAATAATTTATACAATAATCATAACCATCAATATCAATATATATAAAAGTTTTAATATTGAAATCAGTTTTAAACCAAAAATTGATATGTTATTTATGCTTTTACTATGTGGTAATTTTGTGTCATTGATGTTATTACTGCTCCAATCGTTGTATTTATGTACATTGGTAAATTGGTGCACTAACTACGGGTGAAATCTTTGGTTCATTCATTGATACATATCGTGGAATTGAATTGTCTTCATCTGTTATTCGTAAATAGAGGTAAAGTGAAATTAATTCATAAAGCCAAAATCATAAAGCCATATTTACATCAAATTTAGTATATAAGACACCAGAAGAAAGTTGGCTAGCCTCCTTTAACATTTTCCTAGTTTCTTTACGAGACTGTTTCAATACTAATACATGCAATGCAAATATATATGCTATAATACTTATGAGTCTGTAATGTCTATTAGATCATAATGCTTATAAAGAATTAAATATGTACATCTTCAGGCTTATGGGTTTTTCTCGGATTAGCCTGGGCCCGACCTGAGGCCCAACTTTTATGAAAAGTATGACCCGTGGCCCAGCCCGGTTACTAACGGGATATAGCGGATTCGGGTTTTTATCGGTTCAGTTCATCGGTTTCACGGGCTGACCCACATTTCTATATGAATATGAATAAATAATGTCAACATGAAGACGCAAGCACTAATTTTGTAACGATACATGATTAGTATTCATGAAGAAAAACATTAATTTATACAAAACGAGAATAAAGTAAAGATATATTATTATATTACTGTTAATTAATCCTTTGTAATTTCCAGAAGAAAGAAAAAACAGACTGAATTTCTACCAACTTCTCTTATCATAATTCTATGCCCCAAACCACACACAGCATATGTGTGACATATTCTTTGTAGTGCAGTCCTAATCTGAACAAGGTTGTGTTACCAGACATTCCTCGCTCTGTCTACAAACTTTTAGTTTATACTGAAACAGATTTCAATAACAGAAACGCTACGCCGGATCATGCTGCCCTCTCAGTAGTCATTCTAAACAGAAGACAAGAAAATGAAATATGAAGGAATAAAAATAAAGAGAAGCTGTACCTTTTCTGTTTGTTGAGAAAAAATGTTAGCTCCCTTCTGATGCAAAATGCCTGGACTCTGACAAATCCTTCTGTGTATGTCATTAGTGAAGGACAGCAGAAAGAACCATTGGATTATGAAGGTAAACACTTATACAAATGTCCCAGCGTTACCACAGAAGCAGATTACCAAATGTTTAATAGCTTTATTTCAATCATTAACAGATGACATGAGCAACCCCGAGTTCAACAATCAGGTCATCTAAAAAGTCAAAACACATACCTTTCATGTTGTATGATACATATTGCATCACAATGATAAGAAAAGTAGAATTCCAGGATTTTGCTCAAATACCTGCCTGGGTGTAAGCTAGGTCATACGTCATGGGGCTCCTAGCCAAAGATAATGCTCATATCACTACACTGGGTAGTTGTACCAACGGGCCCTGGGCCTGAGAGTGGCCAGCCGCAGCCCCTTCACGGTCCTCTTTAGGCGCACTTGAGCCTGAATGTTGCATACTGGTCACAGGCCAGGTCTTAGGACGACTTTTGTAGTCATAACTAGATATATTAATTTTATCAATAACTAACTAAACATAAAAAAGCAGTCCTTCTATGCGAATGGCCGGGCTGTAGCAATTATTTCAAGACTAGGTCTAGGCCTTGTCTTTATGCACATCTAGATCAAAATCTCATGATAAATCCTTCAAAAACAATAGAAGTGGTTGAACATATGCCAACTTATATATGTGCATACCTTGAAAAACAAATTTCAAGCATTGAACTAAGCTTCTTCCCATAGTCAGGCAACAAATGAGACTTTGCAGCATCCTCTAGTTCTCACCAATCCTGTAATACTTACACACATTTGAGTTCAAATACTTCTAAGAAGACGAACACACTGAGTAACAGATAGAGGTGACAAAATGGGTGGGAGCATGCTTGGTAACGGGTCAAGAGAGGTTTGGCAAAATGGGTAATATTTGGTACAGGTCATAAAGGTTCAGGCTGATTTTGGTTAACCCAAAACACATTATAGTTTTTCATATAAACTAACATCATTAAAATATAACAAAAATTACAAAAAGTTATATTAACACAATACTAATCTAATTTATTAATAATAAAAAGAAAATACAAGAGGTGCATGCACAAGAGGTACAGCCTGGGAGACTTCTGACCTGTTTGACTCATTTCCTTCAAAACCAAATGCTCTTTTTACCCATTTGACCACACAGATGAGGGCATAACCTGAATTGTCCCATTTATAACTAAATTGTCAAAGCGTTACCGTCAGAACCCTAAGAGCTTTCTTTCAATCATTAACAGATGACATGAGCAACCCTAAGTTTAACAATCAGTCAAAACATATACCATTCATGCTGCATGATGCATATTGCATCACAATGATATGAAAAGTAGAATTCCAGGATTGTGATTACTGATTAAATAATTTGCAAATATTGCATCTGACTCTGCCAAGATGTAGATGGTTGTATAAATTTCAAAATAATGAACACATATTATACAGACAGTATACCTTGTGGATTTTCCAGATCGTTTATCATTGTTGCTTGAGTTACAAATGTCAATCGGATATGTATATCTGCTTTATTTATCTGATAAAAAAGCTTCTCATTGATAAGCAAAATAGCCGGGTTTACCTTCTTATTGGATAGATCGATTTAAGTGACTAAGCACTTGTTAGACCATCCTAAAACAAATAGTTTTCCCAAATAATAGAAAGGCTTATCAATGGCCTAACAAACTAAAAAAGAAAGAGTAGTTTGGCTTTGACTGACTAAAATACACCGAATGTTGAAGAATACTTGTTACATTAACAAATCTATTGAATATGCAGAAAACTTGTTGCGTCACCTAACCTACTTAAATGTAGAAGAAATAGATAATCGCTAGTCGAATTGCACATTTGCATATTGTATAGATATAAACTAACACAATATTGGCTATAAGGCGTTTCAGAATAAACAAATCACTGCAATATCTTCGCCACATGCCTCCTATTAAAAGTCGTAACTCAATTTTGAAAAAAATTAATCTCAGAATAAAACTAATTGATACTTGGTTGCTATATGAGCAGACTGAATAGGTAGACGATCCGTTGCTATTTATACGGCATGACCTGATGCAATATGAGACTACCTCTATGTCATATGGGATCAATACCATTTGTCAAAAAGATGTAAACGCAACTAATAAGCAGCATACGGTGGATCTTATATTATATACTGTATGTATGATAAGGTTGGGAACTCGTGACATGGAATTGGATTGGCGAGAGGGAGGTCAACTGGGATACCGATTGGGGTTTTTATATATAAAAATAATAATTTTTGAAATTATATGTAATAAGAAATTAGATATATATATATATACCTATATAGATATATATATTTAAACTTCAAACTTAAACATAATTGTTTAGAATAATTAACATAACTAGGTCAAAAGGCCCGTCCGATGCACGGCATAGCTCATTTTCTTTTCTTGACATGCCGTAGATCGGGTAAAAGGTAAAGCAAACAACTGGATATGGAAAATGTTGAACTCTAAACAACGTGTTTATCCTTACTAAAAATTTCTGCTATATGTTTCGTATGATTCCTGTTGGCCTTCTGTTGACGTAACAGTTTAGGACAAACTGTAGTTTCCATGTAATTATAATGGTGTTGGCCTGAAACCTGTTGGGAAGAAGCAACACACATCGGCATTGGTTTGTTATGTCTGCCAGATTCTACCAATGTGTATATATATAATAGATATATAGAGACGTATCATTGTATCTTGTGCCTACTATGTGGCAACCGCTGTAACATTCGTGATTTTTATGTGTAATTAACGTGATTAATTTTGATTTAATTCCATGATTTTTTGGCTTAATTGATTCTCGACCCGTTGACTCGAACGTGCTAAATGATTTATTATTCTAATTGATTTAAATAATTCATTTATTTATTTATGAATTTGAAACATGTGTTTATGCTAGTCGAAGCTACGCGGTTTAGGACGTAAGTTAATGTTTAATTTGATTAGAAACTTAATCGGGTGATCCATGAGTCGACCCATGACCCATGAATCACCACATTTGACCCAACCTCATCCACCCAACACTCTCATCCATTCATTCATTTCATCTTCCACCCACCTCCCATCTCTCTCTCACTCTCACTAAATGCTAGTATATATATCTCTCTCTCTCTAAATTTTCATACCATTAAATGTTATTCAAGCTAAATTAGTCATAAATTATACATCCCCATCATCATTGGATCATCATATCACAAGGTTTCACCTTCAAGTGCAAGAAATCACACTTATTAGCTCATTTTCGGATTTAAAGCTTGTTGGAAGGTTTTGGTAAGTTAAACATGTCTCAAATTCATTATTTCATATTTATAACAATGTTTTATACTAAATTTAAACTATTTAGGTCAAAAATCAAGTTAATTCGGATTTAAAGTCAAATTAGGGTTCTTAATGGGTTAAATGGGTCAAAAATCGGGTTTTCACTTATTTGTTGGATTGAGTCAACTCCTTGGTATGGGTTATGTTCAAAAACATGATTCTAGTCTAACTCAATCGATCCCTGGCCAAAAATGCGGATTAAAGCACTTTAAATTCGGAATTAGGGTTTATGTTCATAAATTAGGTCAAAAATTCAATTTCTATGATTTCAATGATTATGGACCAAATTTCTAAAAGGGTTTGGTTTATTAACGTCCATTTAGGTTGGAATGACACTAAAACATGTTTCAAATTGCACCAAAACGTTTCCATGGCTCGAATTAGGGTTCCTAGCTAAAAGGTCAACTTTGACTTTAAAAAGTCAAACCTGTTCTTGCCCAATCTCTGCACAGACTTTTGTTCTCCTCCCCTGCACCAGCGTAAATTACGCCCTTGGGGGCGTACGTTACGCCTATCTGGATCTTCCATTTAAGCCTTACGCCCAAAAGCTTCTGTCTACGCCACATTTTAGAGTTTCAGACGCCAAAAACCAGTTTTCCATGCCACCGTAGGTTACGCCCCCCTCCACCGTATCTTACGCCAGGCTAGTCTGAACCAGCGTCTCTTACGCCATGTAGAAGCGTACCTTACGCCCCTTAATTCTTCCCCACCGTATCTTGCGCCACCTCTGACCGTAAGTTACGGTGGTTCTGGTGATGCGATTTCTGTTTCTTCTAGCTTGACCTCCATCTTTCTTGCACCATGTCCAGCCTTAAGTTGGGTCTTATCGTGTCTCTTTTGATGCTATGATCAGTCCTTGAGAGGCGTACAAAGTCGTTCGTAACCCTAAAGTTACCTTGTTCATACATATAATATATATACATATATAGTATTATATATATATATGTATATATATATATATATATATATATATATATACATATGTGTATACATATATATTATACATATATAATTAAATAACCACACACATATGAAAATGGAATCGAGTATACGAACTTATATTAATACACATGTCGTACCTATAAATATATTTATAGGTCGTGATCGTTGAAGATTTCCGGACACACGTAATTCATCAAATACGTATAATTCAATATTAATTTGACGTTCAAGGCAAAGGTGAGTTTCGTAGCCCCTACGCTTACTTTATTTGGGGTGGAAAGTGTACTCGTTTGTTAAACGTTTGTCGGTTGATACGATTGATTATGATATGAAACGAGATGTTAGCTACCTAATTGTTTGCTTGTGATACGTGTTATTGAACGTTTATATGTGATGAATAACGTTATGTGGTAGTGTATTGAAACGTTTATTATGTATTTCTACTCACGTTATGGATTGTTGAATCCACGTCATGGGTATCTATATACTCACGTTATGGGTTGTTAAACTCACGTTATGGATTGTTGAATCCACGTTATGGGTATCTTTATACTCACCTTATGGGTTGTTAAACTCACGTTATGGATTGTTGAATCCACGTTATGGGTATCTTTATACTCACGTTATGGGTTGTTGAGCCCACGTTATTGAACGTTATTAATCGTTATAAGAATCGTTGTTGTTAAACGTTGATCGTATTGATATTGTGCTAACGTGATCCCTTTTAGGGTTCCCTTGGAACGTGATTAGGTATTCTAATCCTCGTATATCGTTAACGGTTGATATCCCGGAATTGATTTTTATTACTTAAACCTACGAACTCACCAACTTTATGTTGACCCGTTTTAGTACATTTTTCAGGTGAACAGGTAAACCAAAGACGTGCTGGATGATTGCTTGATTGTTTGCATGCTAGGATGGACTTGGACTATTTCTCTGATCCGTGATTCGTAGTTCCCGTTTATGGGTTATGCTTAGGATCATACCATCTTTTGAACTATTATTTTGTAAACGTTTGATGGGCGTGCTCCTTATGCATTATTTCTTGATCCGGTATTTGTAATTGAATGATTTGTATGGATTGTCTAATCCTTTTAATGCATTTAGACTTGTCTCTACTTAATTTCCATGTCATGCTGTGCTTAGTATGTAACCCTCGTGATTCCGCCTTGTCGGGGTGTTACAACCGCAGATACATATATCCATATATGTAATACGTTTAAGTAACATTTCTGCTGTCCGGCAGTTGTAGGCTGGCTGGACAGCAAGGACAACGGCAGATTAAAAATTAGAGTAAGTAGTCAAAACCTATCATTATAACAATAACATTAAACATTGGTAACCAAAACTTACATGTTTCGACTAAAGCGGAGAGAGAGGCTATACCACTCTTGTGTGGTTCAGGGCTGCGTACTTTAAGACCAAGGAACCCGTCTTACGTCAATATTGTATCCGGATGTATGATTATTGAACAGCTAAGATATTAATGAGAATGGCTGGTAAATGAATAGAACCAAAAATCTTTTACTTTTACTTGTTTCATACAGAGGTGTACTCTTCATTAAACTGAGGGGAGCCAAGGCAAAGTGGTATATTATTCCACCTGGGCCCTGAAGATTAGTGCCTCGCGGTGTGGTCGGGCATTTCCAGAAACACTTGTACCAGATTCTACCGGGATGTTTCTCCAACTGCCTTCCATCTTGGGGAACTGATTAGCAGCAACAGAAACTCAGTCAGCCAGGGGAGCCTGTGTTCATGAAAATATAATCAAAATTTTATGAAATGAAGTTCTACAAAGAGGCTGTCTGGCAGAATTCAAAAATAAAACCTTTCAATTAAACGAACCAGTCAAAAAATATATTGATATTTACTGTTTTTATTAAGAAAATTTATAAAGAAAGAAGGTGCAGCTATCAGTTTACCAGTTGGTGAATGTCCACAGTCACTTCTGCCTACTGGTATGAATGGTTCACATGCACATTATGTTGTGCTTGCATCATAAGCTAGCCTACATCCTAATTATGTACATTTTCATTTTACATTCACCTTTCAACAGTTGCTCATTTATGTGCAACTTGGTTTTCTTTTACTATTTCTATTTTTTCAAAAAGTTGCTCCCATTCAGCTGCAAAGCTAATCTCTGCAGTTTTTACCGCGAGCCTTGCAGCTTAACCTGGTGCGCATGGACTACATCAATGGTCGACACCTTTCTAAACTATTAGACTGCAAAGTACTCGGTGCATTGTTTATGTTTTCGTAAGTAAGTTTACTTTGGCAACGACCTTGTTCTTAAAAACATGATTTATGTCAATTGAAGAGAGGTATGATTAGGTGGATGTAGTGTAATTCATCGGTCAGTGAAATGTTAATTGTATCTACGTTTTCCCTTAAGAAAGTAGGCGTCACTAATAACTAACTGGCCAGTCTTTAAGCATATCATTGGATACGGACCCCGTGCTTTTAAATTGGACAGTCTGCTTATTATGGTCGGAATGCATCTTTATGTGTTCATGGTTTTCATTTATCACAAGTCCAGAAATTGTTTCTCAACAAATTTTAGTTTTATTCTGCCCAATCAACTTGAGCCACCTGTAGATATTTGTTACTCTGAATTCATTTTACTAACAAAGTTAATCATCCCGCAACAAATTGTCTATCTAACGCTGTAAAGGTGGTGACTTTGTCGCTCAACTTTTAATACTCTCAGTCAATTTATCAACAGCCCTCGGTTCTAATGCCGTAAGATATTTGTTTATTAGTGGGAAGCAAATTTCAAAGCGATCTAAGTGTTTTGTATAGAGTTTGGGTCAAGTGTGAAGATGCAAAAGCTTCTAATATGTACAGCGTAAACGACGTTGCATAATTAGGTGCCGAGACCATTAACCTGCATCACGGCCAACCGCGAATAAGAAGCGGTGGTTGAACATATGTAATGCATACTCGACACCTATGCTTTTACATATGAGTGTCACAGCTGTGCTTTTTTTCAAACGGGTCACTGTATTTGTTTTAGGTGTTCTAAGATGCAGGGACATAAAACATTCATTGTATTTGACCGGTTACTTGCTGTAGACGCCAACACAATACTAATGTATGTGAAAAAAAATTCATGTATACCTACCTGGTTGTAATCTTGAATTCCTACAATGCAGGGATCGTATCATTGTCAATAAGCAACATCAAGGAAGAGCTTGATATTCAAAGGTTACCTGCAGGACAATACAACGGCTGAATTATGTTCATTAGACAATGAAATAATGTCTACCTAGGTGGGCAACGCACCGAGATAATATTTAGCACTCATCGAGCTCGAGAAGATGCTACAAACACCGGGATGGTGCTCTTTTTAAGCATCCATTTTGTCGCCTAATGTGCGCCATAAGGTAACCATAACTTGCCTTCCCCTGTACAATGAAACATAGCAAGCTAGATAGCATGATGCAAGTCATACATGTTACGTCTTACATGTAATAAAGGGTGTATAATTAACGACCATTTTTTACATACCATTCATTTGTCAGGTTGAAGCTGTCTGGGAGCCCCCGGTTTTTCCGAAGGGCTGTCAACGACAGTAACATAACCAATAACATTTGCGCGTACATCATTACAGCAACTAAGCGATCAAATTGAACTCTACAGTTTAGAGGTTACTTATCTCCTTTTTTTCCCCATAAAAGTTGACAATGTACTGATCATTAGCAGGTTAAAGATATGATGACGATGCAAGGGAATCCCAAATTCAAAGCCTATCATGCATCGTGTTTACTAAACTTTCACATCAGCCTATCAAGAGTGCCTTTTTACCATATTCTCAGATCACATCTCAATCAGGGAATCCTAACAAACTTCCTACGTTGTCAATCAGGGAATCCTAACAAAATTCCTACAACGTACCTCAAGGGAGGGTATGCATACTTGATCCTCAACTATAGTAAGTTAGTAACTACACCGTGTTGAGTGTGAATCCACGACAATAACTCTAAGAACGACAACTACAAATTAGTTGTTACAAAAGGGAGTATAACAACAAGAGTTGTTAAAGTTGGTCAATAACGATAAAAGTTAGTAGGTGAATAAAGGAACGGCCATCCTTATTTCACGGGCCGTGTTTTGTGGACATCTCTTTCATCATTCAATCTCTATATAAGAGATATATCTGTATTTGTAATATAAGTACCCAAGCCAAGAAATCAATAAACATCCTAGTTACCCCGGTGGACGTAGGTCAGACCCAGACCGAACCACGTTAAATCTCTGAGTTGTTCTTTCGATTAATAACTTGTGTTGTGTGTGTTCGTGTGATTCCCGAGTGTTGTTGATCCTAACAACTGGCATCAGAGCCATCGGTTCGGTTGAATCATAGAACAGAAATCGAAGAAGAAGAACAAGAAAATATCTGGTCGCGATTAGGGTCTCGTTGATCCAGTAATCTCCGCTTATACTGCCGCTCACCATCAGCCGTCGAACAGTATAGGGTTCTGCCTAACCCCGTCGCTGCTCCCCTCGCCGGACATCGTGACCCACGGCTGTTACTTTGCAGCCACCACCGCCGGTGGTGCTGTGGTTGTTTTCTTCGTTTGGTCTCGCGAAGAAGAAGAAGAAGAAAAGCCGTGATTTTTTTTATTTGCAGCGGCACATACACAAAGAAATATGTACGTAACTTGGCAACTTTTACTATTGTATGTATGCACCAAAAATATTGAACGTTGTATGTAAGTATCTCGCTAAATTGAACATTTAATGTAAATTTTTTACGTTGACCAATCAAAAACTTCTACGTGGCAGCTCATATGGTGGGAAAAGAATCTGGGGATGTATGTAACTTGACAACTTTTACTATTGTATGTATGCACCAAAAATATTGAACGTTGTATGTAAGTATCTCGCTAAATTGAACATTTAATGTAAATTTTTTACGTTGACCAATCAAAAACTTCTACGTGGCAGCTCATATGGTTGCCACGTATACATTTTTACATTAAGTGTTCAATTTAGAGAGATACTTCCATCAAACGTTCAATATTTTTGGTGCATACATACAATAGTAAAAGTTGCCAAGTTACATACATCCCCAGATTCATTTCCCCTCATATGGTTGCCACGTATACATTTTTACATTAAGTGTTCAATTTAGAGAGATACTTCCATCAAACGTTCAATATTTTTGGTGCATACATACAATAGTAAAAGTTGCCAAGTTACATACATCCCCAGATTCTTTTCCCAAAGAAATATTTGTGTTGTTCTTCAAGAAAGTATTAGGAATACTTGTTTGTTTTGGCAGACAACTTGAAGGTGTTCTGCTCAAAATATAAAAAGGTGTTTTTTTTCAGCAGACCAATTCAAGTGGGAGCTTTTATCTCAAATTCTTTTTAGGTTCCAAACTTTGACAAGAATAACCCCTCCAACCAATATTTCATCAACTTTAATCCATTGCCATTAACTCGTGAAACAAATAAGTCTTTGTTTCAGTTATTACTTCCGCTCGCATAATTACCACTTTGCAGTACAAACCTGTTTGGTTAGTAGTATTTTGGTAATTCTTTTTTTTAATGGCAGAAGATAGTAAGATCAAGATTGATAAGTTTGATGGAAATGATTATGGATTTTGAAAATGCAAATTGAAGATCTGTTGTACCAGAAAAGTTTGCATTTGCCTATGTTGGGTGAACAACCAGATGACATGTACGATGATGAATGGAAGCTGTTGGATAGACAAGCTTTGGGTGTGGTTAGGCTTTCTTTGGCAAAAAGTGTTGCATATAACATTGTCAATGAAACAACCACATATGGTGTATTCAAAGCTTTGTCCAACATATATGAGAAACCATCCGCTTCAAACAAGGTATTTCTCATCCGACAATTGGTTAACACCAAGATGAAGGAAGGCATGTCGGTGACCACTCACATAAACGATTTCAACTCGATTATCTCTCGTTTAGCCTCCGTTGACATAAAGTTTGAAGATGAAGTACAAGCTTTACTCCTTTTATCATCTTTGCCAGACAGTTGGTCAGTCACAGCCGTCAGTAGTGCATCTGGTACTACTAAGCTAACTTTTGATAGCATTCGTGACTTGATTTTGAATGAAGACATTAGAAGGAGAAGTTGTGGAGAATCTTACAGTTCTAGTTCTCTGTTGAATACAGAAAACAGAGGAAGAAGAAATGATAGAGGACGTAATCGAGGCAGGTCAAAGTCTAGAAGAAGGGGACAGTCAAAGAACAGAAAAGATATTGAATGTTGGAACTGCAAAGAAAAAGGTCACTTTAGAAGCCAGTGTACAAAACCACCAGCTGAAAAGAAAGAAGTAAACAGTGTACGCTCTGAAGAATCAGATGATGCTCTCATCTGTTCAGTTGAAGATACAGCTGAATCCTGGATTATGGATTTTGGAAGATGCAAATTGAAGATCTGTTGTACCAGAAAAGTTTGCATTTGCCTATGTTGGGTGAACAACCAGATGACATGTACGATGATGAATGGAAGCTGTTGGATAGACAAGCTTTGGGTGTGGTTAGGCTTTCTTTGGCAAAAAGTGTTGCATATAACATTGTCAATGAAACAACCACATATGGTGTATTCAAAGCTTTGTCCAACATATATGAGAAACCATCCGCTTCAAACAAGGTATTTCTCATCCGACAATTGGTTAACACCAAGATGAAGGAAGGCATGTCGGTGACCACTCACATAAACGATTTCAACTCGATTATCTCTCGTTTAGCCTCCGTTGACATAAAGTTTGAAGATGAAGTACAAGCTTTACTCCTTTTATCATCTTTGCCAGACAGTTGGTCAGTCACAGCCGTCAGTAGTGCATCTGGTACTACTAAGCTAACTTTTGATAGCATTCGTGACTTGATTTTGAATGAAGACATTAGAAGGAGAAGTTGTGGAGAATCTTCCAGTTCTAGTTCTCTGTTGAATACAGAAAACAGAGGAAGAAGAAATGATAGAGGACGTAATCGAGGCAGGTCAAAGTCTAGAAGAAGGGGACAGTCAAAGAACAGAAAAGATATTGAATGTTGGAACTGCAAAGAAAAAGGTCACTTTAGAAGCCAGTGTACAAAACCACCAGCTGAAAAGAAAGAAGTAAACAGTGTACGCTCTGAAGAATCAGATGATGCTCTCATCTGTTCAGTTGAAGATACAGCTGAATCCTGGATTATGGATTTCGGTGCTTCTTTCCATGCTATCTCATGCCCAGATATAATCAAGAATCTACGAACAGGTAACCTTGGTAAAGTTCGTTTAGCCGATGGTAAAATGCTTGATATTACAGGTATTGGAGATGTAGACTTGAAAACCTCATTAGGAACTATATGGACATTGAAAGATGTCAGGGTTATTCCTAATTTGAGAAGGAAGTTGATTTCAGTTGGGAAGTTAGATGATAAAGGGCTTGATGTTCGCTTTGGGGGTGGACAATGGAAAGTGATCAAAGGCAATTTGGTGATTGCTAAAGGAAAGAAGAAAGGCACTCTCTACATGGTAGAAGTACCTGCTGAAGGTGTTAATGCTATGACACCTGGTCCAAGTCTATCCAATTTGTGGCACCAACGACTTGGACACATGAGCGATAAGGGATTGAAGATGTTGGCTCAGAAAGGGAAGTTTCCAGACTTGAAGAAAGTGGAAACGGAATTTTGTGAATCGTGTGTCCTCGGGAAACAAAAGAGGGTTACTTTCGTGAAGACAGGAAAGACACCAAAAGCTCGAAAGCTAGAGCTTGTTCACTCGGATGTATATGGACCAACAAGTGTTTCATCACTAGGAGGCAAAAACTACTATGTAACTTTCATTGATGATTCAACACGCAAGGTATGGGTCTATTTTATTAAACATAAATCTGATGTATTTGATGTTTTTAAGAAATGGAAATCTGCTGTTGAAAATGAAACTGATTTGAAGGTAAAATGCCTGAAGTCGGATAATGGTGGTGAATACATAAGCAAGGAGTTTGTTGACTACTGTGCTAATCAAGGGATAAAGATGATCAAGACTGTTCCAGGAACTCCTCAGCAGAATGGTGTAGCTGAGAGAATGAACAGAACTCTGAATGAAAGGGCTAGGAGCATGAGGTTGAATGCTGGGATGCCCAAGACATTCTGGGCTGAAGCAGTTAACACTGCTGCCTACTTGATCAACCGTTCACCATGTGTTCCCTTGGATTTCAAATTGCCAGAAGAAATGTGGCAAGGGAAGGAAGTAAGTCTCAAACACCTGAAAGTCTTTGGTTGTAGTGCTTACAGTTTGTTAAAAGATGATGACAGGGATAAACTTGATTCAAAGACCAAGAAGTGCACATTCGTTGGTTATGGGTCAGACGAAATGGGTTATAGGCTTTGGGATAAAGAAAGCAGAAAGATAATCCGAAGCAAGAATGTCACTTTTAACGAAGCTGAGTTATACAAAGACAGAAACACTCAAAGTCCAGAAGTTGAGAAGGAGTATGTTGAGTTTGAAGGTGATGAGAAGAATAAAGAAGTTTCAGTTGAAATCCCTGAATCTGGGGATGATACAACTGATAGTTGGAGCTCAGGAGGTAATTCCAGTAATGACTCTGAAGATGAAGAAACTACTCCTCCAGCTCCAGTATCTCCAGTCACGCCTCAACCAAGAAGATCTTCCAGAATTCCTAAACCAACACAAAAATACTCACCATCAGTCAACTACATTTTTTTGACAGAAAATGGTGAACCCCAGTGTTACTCTGAAGCTATGGGGTTGAAAGATTCATTGCAGTGGGAGCTAGCAATGAAAGATGAAATGAAGTCGCTTGAGAAGAACAAGACCTGGGTTCTAACAAAGCTTCCATCTGGGAAGAAGGCTCTTCACAACAAATGGGTTTTCAGGGTCAAGGATGAACATGATGGTACCAAAAGGTACAAAGCCAGATTAGTAGCCAAGGGGTTTCAACAGAAAGAGGAATTGATTTCAATGAAATTTTCTCTCCAGTGGTGAAGATGACTACCATCCGGCTTGTTCTCAGTATTGTAGCAGCAGAGAATTTGCATCTAGAGCAACTAGATGTAAAGACAGCTTTTCTACACGGTGACCTAGATGAAGACATTTACATGGCACAACCGGAGGGTTTTCAGATTAAAGGTAAAGAAAACTTGGTGTGTAAACTGAAGAAGAGTTTGTATGGTCTGAAACAAGCGCCCAGACAATGGTACTTGAAGTTTGATAACTTTATGGGCAGAATTGGTTACAAGAGATGTGACAATGACCATTGTTGTTACATCAAGAAGTTCAAGGGTTCTTATATCATTCTACTGCTCTATGTAGATGATATGTTGATTGCCTGTTCAGACATGTCAGAGATCAAGAAATTGAAGAAGCAAATGTCTGAAGAGTTCGAAATGAAAGACTTAGGAGCTGCAAACCAAATACTCGGGATGAGTATTTTCAGAAACAAAGATGGTTCTTTGACACTATCTCAAGAGAAGTACATTGGGAAAGTGTTAGAGAAATTCAGCCTTAAAGATGCCAAGATCAGAAGCACACCTTTGGGAAGTCACTTTAAGCTTTCTAAAGATCAGTCACCCAAATCAGATAAAGACAAGGAAGAAATGGCTAAAGTTCCTTATGCATCTGCAGTTGGTAGCCTCATGTATGCAATAGTATGCACGAGACCAGATATAGCTCATGCTGTGGGGGTAGTTAGTCGTTTTCTGTCTAATCCAGGGAGAGAACATTGGGAAGCAGTTAAATGGTTGCTGAGATACTTGAAGGGAACTTCAAAAGTGGCATTACATTTTAAGGGAAAAGATGTCATTCTGAAAGGTTATACAGATGCAGATTTAGGTGGTTGCAAAGAATCTTACAAAAGCACCACAGGGTACGTCTTTACAGTGGGAGGCACTGCTGTGAGTTGGATGTCTAAACTCCAGAAAAGTGTTGCCCTCTCAACCACAGAAGCAGAGTATATGGCAGTTGCTGAAGCAAGCAAAGAGCTTATATGGTTGAAGAATTTTCTCAAAGAACTTGGCAAAGAACAAGATGATTGTGCACTATTCTGTGACAGTCAAAGTGCAATTCATCTTGCAAAGAATCCAGTCTTCCATTCGAAGACAAAGCACATACAGCTGAGATATCACTTCATCAGAGAAAGAATTAATGATGGCACTCTGAAGTTGAATAAGATCAAAGGAACTGAAAATCCAGCTGATATGTTGACTAAGGTTGTCACCTTAGAGAAGTTGAAGCTTTGCATAGCTTCAACTAGCCTTCAGGTTAATTGAAGAGAAGGCAGGGTAACTAGGAAGGAGTCAAGAGCAAAAGTTTTTACAGAAATACAGATGCACAGTTGAAGCACAGGTGAAGATGTTCCGTGGCTTCAAGTGGGAGATTGTTGAGTGTGAATCCATGACAATAACTCTAAGAACGACAACTACAAATTAGTTGTTACAAAAGGGAGTATAACAACAAGAGTTGTTAAAGTTGGTCAATAACGATAAAAGTTAGTAGGTGAATAAAGGAACGGCCATCCTTATTTCACGGGCCGTGTTTTGTGGACATCTCTTTCATCATTCAATCTCTATATAAGAGATATATCTGTATTTGTAATATAAGTACCCAAGCCAAGAAATCAATAAACATCCTAGTTACCCCGGTGGACGTAGGTCAGACCCAGACCGAACCACGTTAAATCTCTGTGTTGTTCTTTCGATTAATAACTTGTGTTGTGTGTGTTCGTGTGATTCCCGAGTGTTGTTGATCCTAACACACCGCACCATATTCTACACTTGTATGTGCCATTTAAGAATCACAAAACGTAAAAATTGAATATATCTACATGTAATATGCATACCGTACATAATTTATATACATATATATACATCATAAAAAATAAACAAATTAGAAAGACTTGAACATCATCATATAAAGAAAACCTGAACATCATCGTAGGCCCACTGGTTAAAGAACATGACTAACAGGGGAAATCGGGACCAAAAATGATGTTTGTAGAACATTAATAAAAGGGAACCAATATAATAATGTAAACAGAATCAAATATATGCTAATAACTCAAATGATTGGAAATATAGATTATGATTTGGGCAAACAATAAACATATCTAAAAAACCATTGTTAAAATAATTATTTGGGCTGAATATATCTGTAAATAAATAAAGAGTTAATTGCAAGATTGGTCCCTGTGGTTTATACGTTTTAGCAATGGGGGTCCCTTTTCAAGTTTACTAGCAATGGGGGTCCCTAAATCAAGAATTTTTTGCATTTTTGGTCCAAAATTAACGGATCCGTTTGTTGATAGCCGTTAAATGCCACATGGGCCTCTCATGGAAGGGGCAAATCGTCTTTTCCCATAAATCATGAGGACATTTTAGGACTTTTACCCCCTCTTCTTCATTCTTCTACATAACATACATTTATAACTATACTTTTGAACAAACAAAACAAATCAAAACTTATAATTGACAGCCACTCTTATCAATCTCTATTTCTGACAATCATCATCATCGTCATCATCAGTATCAACAACAACCTAACCACAAATATTTATAAACATTATTATATATGTCGGCCAAGTTTGCTGTTTGAGATCAACCAAAGAAACAAACAAAACAAAAACCCGGGTTAAAAACTGGTCAAGATCCGTTATCCAGGGAGATAACAGATCGTGATCCCACCGGAAAGAAGAACAGATCGGGATCCAAATATCATCACCCACCACATCTAGATTCACCATTATCTTCCTTCTTCATCTAAACAAACACATACACACATTTTTAATGTTATCATCTTCGTGATAGGTGATTTCAATAAAAAGATATTGAATCATGAAGACATTAATGGTGGTGGTAGTTGTAGTGAATATCCTTTGGTTGTATATGTAAGTTGGTGATTGCAAGATTCGATGAGTGAAGATATGCTTTTATATATTTTTGTTTTCACTTAATTAGTATTTATGTAAACTTGATGAATAATTCAATAACTATGTAAGTAGTGTGTTTGTGTTTTGATACATACATACATATATAGTTTAGAAATTTATGTATATATATTTATGTGTGTATCTATAGGTTTGTATATATATGTATATAGAATTTTTGTGGTTAGGTTTAAGATTCTGGGAAGATTTTATTGTTTAGATTGATAACTTTGGTTTTGAATTTTGTTGTTCAAATATTTTTGATTTTATATTTTGAGGTTGGATTTGAAAAAGAAGATGAATCTGATATAGAAAAGCAAATGATATTGTTCTTCACCTGACAAATGGTAAATGAAGAATTCCTAGAAAAAAAAGGTATGTGTTTAAGAGTAGTTGCAAGAATGGTCCCTGATATATAGAGGAAGACGATATTGCCCCTCACGTGAGAGGCACGTGGGCTTGTAACTCTTCTCTTTAACAGATCCGTTAATTTTGGACCAAAAATGCAAAAAATTCTTGATTTAGGGACCCCCATTGCTAGTAAACTTGAAAATGGACCCCCATTGCTAAAACGTATAAACCACAGGGACCAATTTTGCAATTAACTCAAATAAATTTACTCCTTCAACGTATCTGAGAATATACACTTACTCTAACACGCTTATCTAATATGCCCAATTGAATTATTCAACAACCATTTATATGAAAACATATAGCACATATCCAGATGATTATATCCAAAATACATATGATATGAAATAACAGCAAAATTTCATACCAGAAACAATCTCCAATTATCACAAAAAATCTCCACATATCCATACCAAAGTAACAACGCTGTGTTGAAGTAACTACTACATTAGCATTTCATGACACTAAAAGGCACAAAAAAAGGACATCATATTATGATCAATCCTATGGATACTTAACTAAATTAAAAACAGTAAACATAAAAATGCATAATATATTAATATCAGGGCTATATTAAAACTGGCTGCCATCAACAATCACCCACATAAGTCATCTTTACTCATGTCCTCATAGATAGACTCATCATCACTGCCATCGTTGTCTTCATCACCCGTAACAGCTACAACCATTCGCCTACAGTCATCAATCAATTCTTTAATACGTGAAACCTCAATGACGAAAAGAACAGGTTCATTCGCAAAATATATGTACATAAAAAGTAGAATTCTAATTAGAAAGATAATAAACTATACTCACCTTTCTTCCTCCGTACAATATTCAAACTCAGGCTTGGTCTTCATGCCACCTCTGAACCTTTCTAACTTAAAATGGCTACAATAAATTCATTGAAAACAAATTAGGGTTCGTTCTTAAAATTTTCACCAAAAAATTATGAGAAAAGGGTTTGCATTCGACTATTATTGGTATTAACTAAATTCAACACAATTGAAGTATTTATTAACAATTTGATGCATTCAAATCACAAATATCAAACGTAGATATAATAAGCAGTGGCTTGGCTACTATTATCTCTATCTCTATCTCTATTACCTTATAAAGCATTTACCCTTTTTTTTTCTCAAAAAAGAACTTGGTGTACCTAATTTGCCCCTCTCTTTTATCCATTAGTTTGAATATCATCACCTAATATACCTATCATATCCTTAAATCTCAACCACTTATTTTTCTCTATCTCCTCAAATCTCAACCACTCATTTTTTTCTCTCTCCTCCATAAATCATTTTATTCCTCCAATTCATTCAAAATCTTTTATCTCAAAAACCGTACATCGATAAATTATAAAAATTATATGGGTGTTCTTAAAAATTTCATGCTCTTTCATTAGAGATGTCATTCGATATACTTTTGACGAATTTTTAAATCCGAGGCGGAGCCCGTACGGCTAGGGCATTTGGCTATCACACTCTATGACCTATCACCTCCTATGACTTATCACACTTTATGACATATCACCCCCATCATTTCACCGCTGCAACGCGCGGGTATTTTCCCTCGTATTATTATTAACCAAACGCAATTGTAGATAAAAGAAACAAAAGGGATGGAAAAAATACTCTCTCATTTCGTATAATGGCGGCTGTAATTATCCAATTTTTTCTGCAATGAATCAAATTTAACTACAATTAGGGATTTATATTTAATCCTATTCTAAATAAAATATAACAAAGTAATAAGACTACTCACTTTTCTTCCCAAGTTTTACACTTTTGAAAATCAGCTAATTCTTCTCCTTCTTTTGGCAACCAAGGATCCCTGCCTGCTTTGATATTATTCAACGATGCTGCCACAATCAATTCGTTAAACCTCCATCAATTATACATCAAAATATACATCAATTTATATATATATATATATAGATATATAGTATTATATATTATATATAATATATATATATATATATATATATATAGGGTAAGGTTAACGTGAGAACAACAAATATGGAGAGAACCGTGAGAACCACTAGTTTCCCTCCTTCTTTCTTCTTTTTGGTTTGGTTTTTTAATTTTTAATTTTTAATTTTTAATTTTTATTTTTTGAAACTTTTTTTTGTTTTTTATTTTCTTTTAACAAAAACCCATTCAAAAAAAAAAAAAAAAGAAAAAATCATGGTTTTACGTGTTGAAAACGTATGGATACGGTACGGGCGTTGCCCTCATCCGTTCTAAAGGGGTTGTCACCGGACGCATATGGGAATGGTATGGATTTGATGGGCGGCGATCCAAGAGATGGTTACGGTTTGATACGGTACGGGCGTAGCCCTTAACTCTAAGGGCAAAGCCCTTAGAGATGGTTTTTTTAGTGGTTCTCACGGTTCTCACCATATATGTTGGTTCTCACTTGATCCCTTCACTATATATATATATATATATATTATATATTATAATATAATATATATATATATATATATAACAAAGGCACAAATAGAATGAGTATACTAATGATTCAAAAAATAAAAATAATAAAAAATACGGGTTTTAGGAAGGAAAAAATATATATATAAACATATACCCCTAAAAGCTTCAAATCCAAATCTAGGATCTGAGTCATCTGTAAGCTTCGGAAACTTCTTATTTTTAAGCGAATCCATATTATCTATTATATATACTATTATAATACTATTTAAAGTAATTTGGTGTGAATAGTGAAGCATGCTGGCAGGCTGGCTCAGCAGCTTGCCTGCCTGTTTAGTTTTTTTTTTTCCTTTTGTTTTTTAGTTAACGTGTTGTGTAGATATCAACTTGCCTTATTGGGTTTTTATATTTTATTTTGATATATATCATTATTTTTAGGGTGATAACGTTTTAGTGTTTCGCACTTTAACCACTAAGTTTTTTAAGACTTTTTATTTTTACCATTAAAGTTTTATGTTTGACAATTCATGTTGCTTCGCTTTAGTCTTTTCTGTTTTCACCATGAAAGTTTGAAGCTTCTCATTTTTATTTTTCAAGAAAATTTACAATTTTTTCTTTCGTCATCAAAGTTTTATGTTTTAAGATTAACGTATTGTTTAAGAATGTGTATTTTTTTTCTAACGGTAACGATTGACAAGTTGACCCGCATTCAAGTCTGTGTCCGATCGTTATCCCCGGCCAACGGCCGGGTATAACACTAGTTATCTTCAATGCAAATCTTTTAGCATTGTTTGCAGGGAGGCTTTTTTTAATGGGATGATGTAAACGTGATAGTGGTGTAAGTTGATCTGTGGAAATATTTTAGAATATAAGGAATTAGATTGTAAATTAACAAGATAAGGGTTTAGAGTGTAAATTAATTCATTAAAGACAAATTTAGTAATCTCTAGTAACCCTTTTCATTCAGGATGTTTATTAAGGGCACTTTTATACTTTCGCATGTAAATATTGTTTAATACTTTTCAAAAATAGGAGTTAATGCCCAAAATGGTGTATTTAAAAAAAATAATTACCAAAATTGTGTACTTTTAAAAATATTTGCTAAAATGGTGTTTTTCTAAAAATTATTTACCAGAATGGTGTTTTTGTAAGTTTTGTATTATTATGCTTCTTAACAACTAGATTTTAATTAATTTACCATCTCTACTAAACCATTAAAACTTAAAAACTTTAAACCAAAACTTAAAAGCATATCGTCAAAATTATCTGTTTTTCAAGATGCCTATCTATTTGTTGCAAAATTCTTCATCGAAAAAATTAACTAAAAGTATCACTACAAGAAAATCTGATATAACCGACAGATTTGCGACGGAAAAATTTTCCGTCCCAAATTAGCGACGGCTTTCGACGGATTTCAGACAACAAGCCAACTAAATTGATTCAAAAGTATTTACGACGGATTAGGGACAGATTACCGACAGATATACAAACCGTCGGAAATCCGTCCCTAAATATATAATTTCTCGACGGATTTACGACGGATATTTTAATAATATATCCGTCCCAAAACCGTCGCTAAACTTAATTTTTTTCGACGGATTTACGACGGACTTCAATTTGGTCGTCCCTAATCCGTCGGTATTAGGGACGGACAAAATCTAATTTTTTACGACGGATTTACGGCGGAGTTAAATTTAGCCGTCCCTAATCCGTCGCTATTAGGGACAGATTTGGAACGGACCAAATGTAATTTTTTTTAATTTTTTCTAGTATACGAGCACTAATATGCATATACAAGTAATGATAAAGTGTATTTATACATTTAGAGTTCTAATTGTACGATCTATGCACTAATTGGCTCTTGTTTGTGGTGTTCACACGTTCAACCGAGTCGGTGTATATGTAGTTTTATACTCGAACGTTACTGTTTGTACATAAAGTCTCAGAGTTGTGTGAGTTTTTACACTTTTTAAATTTTAAATATGTTCATTTAGTTATATGACTATATTTAAGAATGAATGTTCATCCGTTTTTGCGAAAATTGGCTTTTTAAAAAATAAAAAATCAGTTGGCCGTCCCTAATCCGTCGCTATTAGGGACGGATTTGGGACGAACCAAATGTAATTTTTTTATTTTTTCTAGTATACGAGCACTAATATGAATATACAAGTAATGATAAAGTGTATTTATACATTTAGAGTTCTAATTGTACGATCTACGCACCAATTGGCTCTTATTTGTGGCGTTTAGACGTTCAACCGAGTCGGTGTATATGTAGTTTTATACTCGAACGTTACTGTTTGTACATAAAGTCTCAGAGTTGTGTGAGTTTTTACACTTTTTAAATTTTAAATATGTTCATTTAGTTATATGACTATATTTAAGAATGAATGTTCATCCGTTTTTGCGAAAATTGGCTTTTTAAAAAATAAAAAATCAATTGGTCGTCCCTAATCCGTCGCTATTAGGGACGGATTTGGGACGGACCAAATGTAATTTTTTTTATTTTTTCTAGTATACGAGCACTAATATGAATATACAAGTAATGATAAAGTGTATTTATACATTTAGAGTTCTAATTGTACGATCTACGCACCAATTGGCTCTTGTTTGTGGCGTTCACACGTTCAACCGAATCGGTGTATATGTAGTTTTATACTCGAACGTTACTGTTTGTACATAAAGTCTCAGAGTTGTGTGAGTTTTTACACTTTTTAAATTTTAAATATGTTCATTTAGTTATATGACTATATTTAAGAATGAATGTTCATCCGTTTTTGCGAAAATTGGCTTTTTAAAAAATAAAAAATCAATTGGTCGTCCCTAATCCGTCGCTATTAGGGACGGATTTGGGACAGACCAAATGTAATTTTTTTTATTTTTTCGAGTATACGAGCACTAATATGCATATACAAGTAATGATAAAGTGTATTTATACATTTTGAGTTCTAATTGTACGATCTACGCACCAATTGGCTCTTATTTGTGGCGTTTAGACGTTCAACCGAGTCGGTGTATATGTAGTTTTATACTCGAACGTTACTGTTTGTACATAAAGTCTCAGAGTTGTGTGAGTTTTTACACTTTTTAAATTTTAAATATGTTCATTTAGTTATATGACTATATTTAAGAATGAATGTTCATCCGTTTTTGCGAAAATTGGCTTTTTAAAAAATAAAAAATCATTTGGCCCTCCCTAATCCGTCGCTATTAGGGACGGATTTGGGACGGACCAAATGTAACTTTTTTTATTTTTTCGAATATACGAGCACTAATATGCATATACAAGTAATGATAAAGTGTATTTATACATTTTGAGTTCTAATTGTACGATCTACGCACCAATTGGCTCTTGTTTGTGGCGTTCACACGTTCAACCGAGTCGGTGTATATGTAGTTTTATACTCGAACGTTACTGTTTGTACATAAAGTCGCAGAGTTGTGTGAGTTTTTACACTTTTTAAATTTTAAATATGTTCATTTAGTTATATGAGGATTTTAAGAATGAATGTTCATCCGTTTTTGCGAAAATTGGCTTTTTAAAAAATAAAAAATCATTTGGCCCTCCCTAATCCGTCGCTATTAGGGACGGATTTGGGACGGACCAAATGTAACTTTTTTTATTTTTTCGAATATACGAGCACTAATATGCATATACAAGTAATGATAAAGTGTATTTATACATTTTGAGTTCTAATTGTACGATCTACGCACCAATTGGCTCTTATTTGTGGCGTTTAGACGTTCAACCGAGTCGGTGTATATGTAGTTTTATACTCGAACGTTACTGTTTGTACATAAAGTCGCAGAGTTGTGTGAGTTTTTACACTTTTTAAATTTTAAATATGTTCATTTAGTTATATGAATGCATTTAAGAATGAATGTTGATTCATTTTTAAAAAAATGCTAACACCAATTTTAAATAGTTGAATGGGATATGTTTTTTCTTAAAAAAAGTTAACTAACACCTTATTAGGCTTGATTTTAGTAATATACATATTTCGATTATGTGTAACAGCATTATGTGTCATATAATTATCGACTATGAAATTATAGTGATTGCAATGTTATTGTTTTTTATAATACCACTAATAAATAAATAAAGTAATACTCCGTAATACACATCTCAACCCCCAACCAATCAAAACACCCATAACTCCTTTCACACGGATCATGATCTTGTGGCAGATACGTCAAGTCCAAAACTAATCGAATGGCTAACAATCACCTTTGGAAAAACAAAACTAAAACTCAAAACTAAACCACTCTTTTACTGATTTTAGTAATATACATATTTCGATTATGTGTAACAGCATTATGTGTCATATAATTATCGACTATGAAATTATAGTGATTGCAATGTTATTGTTTTTTATAATACCACTAATAAATAAATAAAGTAATACTCCGTAATACACATCTCAACCCCCAACCAATCAAAACACCCATAACTCCTTTCACACGGATCATGATCTTGTGGCAGATACGTCAAGTCCAAAACTAATCGAATGGCTAACAATCACCTTTGGAAAAACAAAACTAAAACTCAAAACTAAACCACTCTTTTCCCAAATAAATTATATCTTCCTTCTGTCCCTTCCCATCATCTCGAAGTATCCAACCCAACTTTTTCCTTCCACCGAAACATAAAAACACATACATAAAAACGATTTGTATCATCTTGAAGCACCATTGTTTTCTGATTCCTCTTTCGTTTTAAGACTTTTATAGTTGGTGTTTCTGGATCTTACATATATGGGTCTGTGTTAGTTCAAAAAAAAAAAGGTAGGCTCTTCAAAGTTGCCTTGAAACGATTCTACACCTATATTTTAACAAGTCTTTCAATCCTCTTTTCTCAATATGTACTACAAACCTTTCAACTCATTATTATCATATCTTCATCTCATTCTGTTGAGTCATGGATTCGCTGAATATTACTTGCTGAGTTAAGTAGTCGCTGACAGCCTCAGCGAGAAGTTTCATCAGCGAGCCTTCAGCGATCACTATTATCTTTGAGTTAAAGGATAAGTTCAATGACTCACCGTCATATGTTGTAAGTCAAATATAGGCGGGAAAATGAAGATAAGAAGACTGGTCCCAAGGACACGTGTTGCAAGATCAAGATGGAGCCATGTGACCTTGTACCAAAATGGTACTAAGGTGTTTCTCTTTCATAAAGTTTTGGGAAAGAAACAAGATGGCAAACAGAGATGTCTGAAAACTAGTCTTACACACCAATATATAGTTGACAGCCTTCATGTGTCAACATCTATTGGGTTGTCATGTGATGCCTTTTCTCCCATATATAAAGCATCACTTGACCTAGCCGCCAAGTTGTTGGTTCATTCTACAATAGTCACTTAGTGTGTTTTTCTCTCATTGTAGAATTGTATAATTGTTAAGTTTTCGTGTGTGCAAAAACTTAACAATATTTTCTTTCTTTCTTTCTTTGTAAACCGACCATGTATTCACCGTTTAATTAATACTGCTTATGATTAAACGTGTTTACTTTCTTGTCTTGCTTTCTTAGTGTAATTTACATTAGTTGTTTAATTACATATCGTTGCAAACTTGGGACTTTCAGTTGGTATCAGAGCGGTGGTTCGACACACCGAATCTGATCTGAGTAAAAGTTTGCAAGATTATATTTCTTTCTTTCTGTACTTAATTTTATGCATATAAAAACTTTTCTTTAAACTTCTGTCTACTTTTCTTTTCTTACTACTATGTCTTCTGTTCCTTCTCTGGTTAATACCAGAGATTTTGGGTATGTCTCCATCCCACCCAGATTCGATTCACATGATTTTGGATCTTGGAAGGAGAGAATGCTCCTACACATCGTAGGAGTTGAACCTTATCTTATGACCATTCTAACCAGAGGGCTATATGTACCGGTTCTGGTTACCAGGACACCAGGAGCCACTGCTGATGCTCCTGAAGTTGTCACTGAGCTCATAAAACCAGAAGTACAATGGACAGATGACGAGCGTAGGCTTGTCAATCTGGATGCTCGGTTGAGAAATCTCATTATTACTACCCTTCCTGATGATATAATGAAATCTGTCATCAAACTTTCTTCTTCTAAATTGGTGTGGGATAATCTGTGTACCAGATTCGATGGTACGGCAGATGTTCTTGCTACCAAGAAAATAGATCTGAAACGTGCCTATGAAGGATTCTTCTCTCTCCCTAATGAGAGTCTGGATGGCACGTATAATCGCTTTAAGTGCCTTTTGAATGATATGACAAATATGGGCATAGAGCATAATACGCTTGAAATATGCTACAAGTTCATTGACGTCTTGCCCATCAAATGGCAAGGTTTAAGGCAAATTCTCAGAACAACTAAGCAACTGAAGGAGCATGACTTAGAGTCACTCTATGGCACTCTTCAATTTGAAGAGAGAGCCCTCGCTCAAACTTTGAGAGCTGAGGCTGAGTCTAAGAGGCATGCTGGTCATATGCTTCAACTTCTTCTTCTTCTTTATCTAGTGTCTCTAATGTTCATGACCCTCTTGCCCTGGTCTCTGCTGAAGTTAGTCCTGTCCATCTTGACATGGACATCAGCAATTCTACCCCCTCTAACGTCCAAGATCTTGTCAATGACCTCGATTTCGAGGAGAGATAAGAGATGTTCTCGGACTTCATGAAATTTGCTCTTATCGCTGGTAAACGATATTCTAAAAAATGGAATGGTCGTAGGTCGACTCATTTCCAAAACCAGTGGTAGACAAGTCTCAAGAAGAATGTTGGAGGTGTGGTCGTAAAGGCCATTACCAAAAGGAATGCAAAGTTTCTATTCCTTCTTTGCAGGCAGCGAAGCCCTCTTCATCATCAGCGAGGCCCTCTTCAGTCAAGCCTACTGATAAAAGAAGTATTATGAGCTTCGTGCCAAGATGGCTGATGTTGAAGAAGCCAAAGCTCCCGCCAAAGGTCTTGTTGCTGAAGAACATGACTGGGCTGATTCCGACGTTTCTGACAGCGAGGACTTTGTTGATGCCATCTGATTTATGGCACTCGCTGATGACCAGGCGCTGACAAAAGATCAAGTGTGCTCCAGTCAGTGGGTCAATGTCACAATCAAGAAGGTATGCACTTTTTCCTCTGCTTCTGAAGAGGATAAACCTAAAATTCTTGAATCTCTTACCTGTGATATTCAGTACGTCAAATCTATTCGTGCTGATCTTCAGTCTAAACTTAACTCAGTAAGTGCCGAGCTAAGTGATAAGACTGACAAGCTCAAGGATTTGAGAAATGTCCATGTTGAGCTTGAATCTCAAAAGCTTCTCAACCAAACTCTTCAAATCTCAAATGAGAAGCTGAAAAATCAGGTCACTGACGTTGAAAAGATAGTCACCTCCTGGTCTAAAGCCTCTAGGCTTCATGACCAAATCTTCAGCTTGCAGGTTCCTGCGCAAATGAAAGCCATAATCGGTGGTGATTATGAGACTGCTGCTGTCATCACCAATATGTTCAGCGAGAAACCTGTTGCTGAAGAGAAGATTCCTTCCAGTGCTCTTACTTCTCGTGAGGAATTGCTTAAAAACTACTTTGTTAAAGGCATGAATGACTATCATTCTGAACTGAATGATGAGTCTCCCTCACCCAGCACTTCCACTTCCTCGTCACAAGCAGAAACTAGCTCATTAGCTAGCTTTGCTAAGACTGTCTTTCCAAACCATCCCATTATTGACATGATGCCAAATGAGGGTCGTGTTCAATATTCCCTTTCCCAAACATTTGAAGGGAATATTTCAAGTGATGGTTTCAAGCCTCTTGCTCCTAAGGTTTTCACTGTTAAGCCAAATGGTGGGTTCATTGTTGAACCCTTTAGAAGGAGCAAGGTCGCTGTCCCATATGACTACAGCACCCCCTTAGCGAGCTGTGCCTGTTAGTCAACCCGCTGAGAATTCCGTTCCCTCAGCAGTCGCTGAACGCCCTGCGTCTCAGCCCTCATCCTTTTCTAATACTTCTCCTGCTGGAAGAAAGGCTGTCATGCATGAGCACTTAATGAATAGACGAGCTAAGTTTGCTGATGCTCGTTATCAGCAACCTAACTCTGTCTATGTCCCAAAGGGAACTTTTGTCCCTCGACAAACAAAACCTGTTCAGCAGGTTAGACCTCCTCAGCCAGGAGGTCAGCAAGTTGCTCTAAGTCATCTTAGTTCTCAGCAACCCAGACCTATTCAACAAGTCAGACCTCCTCAGCAAGGAGGTTAGCGAGTTGTTCTGAATAATCATGCCCCTTCTACCTCAAATGCTCAATCTAAGGGTGATGTGACCAATTTATACCCATCGCCCACATCATTATTGGCCTTGTTATTAAGTGTTTTTAGTCGATTTTGTTGGCATTTGGCGCGTTTATGTGTTTGTTAGTGTTGTCAGGCTCTAAACAGGATACGTGTCCATTTGGTGTAAGTTCGGATGATTTCATAGGCCAAGATGTTGATTTGTGAGTCTGAGAGTTGTTCAGGGTTGTGAAGATAGAAAAGTCCAGCATGATTGGACTGCGCCGCAGTGAGGAGTGCATATGCCACTGCGCCGCAGTCATCTAATGGAAAGGCATATTGAGACCAGTTATATAGCACTGCACCGCAGTGGTGGTGACCTAAACCCACTGCGCCGCAGTCATCAAGTGCCAAAAGGAGGATAAATTCCAGTAGATTTGTACTGCGACGCAGTGAGGTGAACCATAGCCACTGCGCCGCAGTGAGGTGTGCCAAGTCCCACTGCGCCGCAGTAATCTAGGTCAACGGTCAAAGGAGACTGCGACGCAGTGAGGTGTGCCAAGTCCCACTGCGCCGCAGTAATCTAGGTCAACGGTCAAAGTAGCTCACTGCGCCGCAGTGAGTATGGATGCAAGGTGACTGCGCCGCAGTGAGATGTCGCTTCTGTAGAGTTTTTAGACCGACCTAATATTAAATCGTGGGGGTATAAATAGATAACAAGAACCTAATTCTCAGGTATCAAATTATCTTTCTAGGAGCTGCACTATAAGGGATTCCTTCAAGGTTCAAAGGCTAGTTTTCTTCCTCAAAATCATTGGAGATCTACGTGCACCCATCTAGATCGTATCTACTTTTCTTGTCTTACAATTTACTTTCATCAAACGATTGGTACAATCATGTTTACCTTTTCTTTTGATTATTATTTACCATTCATCATGAGTGGCTAGACCTATTATCATCCACCTTGATGAAACTAGACGGATAATGTGATTGCTATGTTTTAATTCAAGAGTTGATTCTATTATCGTTATATTGAGATCTTTATTGATTAATTCCTTATTCTTTATTCTTTGTGATATTAATAATTTATTTGTTCATCGTTAGTGGTACTAGGTGAATAGGTATTTTATTTCAATTAATTGTCTATGATTGATTGTCTCCGGTTGGTGGTACCACGGTGAATGTCATTAGAATAATAGGTATTAATTGGTAAACGTGTTTAGATACGGTTGGTGGTACCACGTATTTATTCACATAGATATGATTGATAATTGTTAATCAAACAAACTAATTACTAGGGATATTTTCTTAAGAATTGGTGGTACCGGCTTGGGTAATTGAACTAGCAAATTAGGTGTTTGGGTAATTTGCAAGCGGTTGGTGGTACCACGTAAGCATCTTTATCCTTACACGATTATCTATTCAACTTAATGAATTTGATCTTAATTTAAAGCAATCACATTTGAAGTCGAGGGAAGTCAAGGTGGATGAATTTTAATATTATTGTCTGAAGTTTCATTTCATTTTATGTTTTTAATTTTCTGTTAAAAAGAGATTGAAGTAACACCCTTTTTCCAAACCATTTTATGAAACAACTAGTTCAACCAATCCCTGCGAACGAACACGGTCTTACCTGTTAACTATATTACAAACGATCGGGTCCACTGCCCGTGAGTGCGTAGTAGTGAGTTTTTAGGTGATTCTAGTTTTAAAAATATAAAACTCGATTTAGCACATCAAAGGGCAAGTCCATTCTTGGCCCTGTTCCCAAAACTCTTCCTGTTCGGCTCAGGAAGAAAAAGGCCCCTTCAGTAGCATCAACTTCTTCCTCCAATCATGAGATTTGTGAGTTGAATAAGCGTGTCAACGACTTGTCCTCACAACTCAAGGAATTTCTGATTCAAAATCAGAAGGCTGGAAGAAAATGCTATTTATGTGGCGAAAGAGGACACATCGCTGCTGACTGCAATGACAAAGACTCCAGGAATCCTCCTGAAGTAGTCATTCAGTCAAATCTACCCTCAGCTTCCGCCGCTCATCCCTCCTCTGAAATCGCTGAGCGAACTCTCCCAGCTAAATCTGATATCAGCTTGGGTGAAGATGTTGTTCTCACTGATGACAACATTGATGAATACATTTCCGCTAAGTGAGTCTCCTTTCCCCAGTCTCATGAAATCATTACCAATGGTAGTGATAGTATACTGGCTGAATATGGAGAAAACAGCCAAGTCGCTAACATGGTTGTTCTAAACACTGGAAGCTCTGTCACTTTTACCTCTGAAGATCAATTCTTCACACGAGAGGTTACTCATGACATGCTTGCTGCTCATCAGCTGGTTGATTTCCCAGTTGATCCAAATGCTGATCCTAGAGCCCCTCTTCCTCTCGTTTTAAATGATGATGACTTTGCTCATCTTCCTCTCACATCCTCTGCTGACGATACTATCAGCGAGGATGCTCATGATTCTTCCTAAATCCTTCTTATGTTATCCTGCAGGCCTCGCTAGGAAAAGAAGTGTGGTATTTGGACAGTGGCTATTCAAAACACATGACTGGATCCAAGGACCTGCTGGATAACTTCGTGGAGACCGATGGTCCCACAGTTGTGTTTGGTGACAATTCTACTAGCCAAACTGAAGGATATGGGTCTCTCTCCCATGGGCTGATCAAATTCACTAAGGTTGCTTATGTGAATGGATTGAAACACAATCTGATCAGCATCAGTCAATTGTGCGATGCAGACTACAAGGTTATCCCTGGTAAGCATCAAGGCACAGTGATCAATGTCAATAAAGAAGTGGTCTTGGTCGCTCCAAGAAAAAGGGATATCTACTTGATAGATTTCACTCCTGTCAAAACTGACAGCGAGACCTGCTTCTTCTCAAAATCTGCTTCTCAAATCAACTGGTTATGGCACAAGCGTATGTCGCATGTGAACTTCAAAACCATAAACTCTTTGGCCAAGAAAAATCTAGCTCGAGGCCTTCCTCCTCTCACTTATGAGAAGGACAGGATATGTGGTGCTTGTAAAAAGGTAAAAGCCACCGAGCCACCTTCAAAACCAAACAGGCAAACTCTATCAGTGGCTGTTTCCATCTCCTTCACATGGACCTTTTTGGTCCAGTAAATGTCCAAAGTCTAAGGGGTAGCAGATACACCTTAGTTATTGTGGATGAATATTCACGATATACTTGGATAATCTTTCTTCATTCTAAGAGTGATGCTGCTGAGGAAATAATTAATTTCATTAAAAAGATGGAAAACCTCAACAGCATACGTGTTAAAGAACTCAAAAGCGATCATGGCACTGAGTTCAGAAACCACACTCTTGAGACTTTTTGTGCTGATCAAGGGATTAGACAAAATTTCTCTTCTGTTCGCACTCCTGAGCAAAATGGGGTGGCTGAAAGGAGAAATAGAACTCTCATTGAAGCTGCGAGAACCATGCTCAGTGAGTCCTCTCTTCCTAGTAAATTTTGGGCTGAAGCAGTCAGTACTGCTTGCCACACTCAAAATAGGTGTCTTATTGTCAAGCGACATGATAAGACTGCCTATGAAGTTCTCAAGGGAAAGAAACCTCAAATTGGATACTTCCATGTTTTGGTTGCCCAGTTTTCATCCTAAATGATAAGGATCATTTAGGAAAGTTTGATCCCAAAGCTGATGATGGCTACTTTCTGGGATATTCTTCTATAAGCAAAGCTTTCAGAGTTTTCAATACTCGCACTCAAAAAGTAGATGAATCAATTCATGTTACTTTTGATGAAAGCTGTTCAGCTTTAGGTGATCTCTCAAATGAGTCATCTGCTGAAGTAATTCTCAGCGATCTATCTGACTCATCTGAGGTATCAGCGACACATCATGATGTTGCTGAACAACCTATCGCTGAGTCTCCAAGTCCTTCACCAAATGATGAGTACATTACTGCTCACATTTATTCTATAGATCCAGTTGAGCCTCTTCTTTGAACAGTTAATGCCACTTCCATTAATGTTCCTCTCTCAACTGAACCTCAAGATGCTGACGATGCCGCTGAGGAAACATTTCATGATGCCTCACCAAATCCTCTTTCAGGAGACACTCCAAAGGGAACTCCAATGTCCCCTCCTAATAATCTTCACGTTGACCCTGATGGTAAGTATGTGAATCCTACTTACTATCGTGGCATGATTGGGTCACTCATGTATCTCACAGCGAGTCGCCCAGACATCATGTTTGCAACATGTCTCTGTGCTCGCTATCAAGCTTCTCCTAGAGAATCTCATCTCCTCGTTGTGAAGCGTATCTTCAAATATCTCAAGGGTACACCCACGCTGGGTTTTTGGTACCCAAAAGACTCCAACTTCGAGTTAGTTGGATATTCTGACTCCGACTATGCTGGTTGCATGCTTGATCGCAAAAGCACCAGTGGAGGATGTCAACTGTTGGGGGGAAGCTGACTAGTTGGACTAGTAAAAAGCAACACACAGTTTCCATCTCCACAGCTGAGGCAAAATATGTCTCTGCAGCGAGCTGTTGTGCCCAAATGCTATGGATGAAACATCAGCTTGCTGACTATGATTTGGAATACTCTAAAATTCCAATCATGTGTGATAATACAAGTGCTATTGCTATTACACACAACCCAGTTCAACATTCCAAAACTAAGCATATTGATATTCGATATCACTTTATTCGTGATCATGTCATGAAAGGTGACATTGAGATCTACTTCATTCCAACTGATGATCAACTAGCTAACATCTTTACTAAACCATTGGATGAAACTAGATTCAAACTGCTTGTTAGCAAGTTAGGAATGTTGAATGGGCAATCAGCGACATGCTTGTCATGTATGCAAATTCAGCGAGCTTAAGTCAGTCTTACTCGCTGATCTCAAAGCAATGAAGAGCTTAAAAGTCTTCATCTAGTCCAGTAGCAAACGGCTATTGGTAAAGACTTATAAAATCCGTTGATCCCCGTTGCTTTGGGAAAAAGCAAATAATAGCAATGAAGAGCTAAAAGTCTTCATCTAGTCCAATAGCAAACGGTTATTGGTAAAGACTCATAAAATCCGTTGATCCCCGTTGCTTTGGGAAAAAGCAAATAATAGCAATGAAGAGCTAAAAGTCTTCATCTAGTCCAATAGCAAACGGTTATTGGTAAAGACTTATAAAATCCGTTGATCCCTGTTGCTTTGGGAAAAAGCAAAATAAAAGCAATGGAGAGCTAAAAGTCTTCATCTAGTCCACTAGCAAACGGCTAGTGGTAAAGACTTATAAAATCCGTTGATCCCTGTTGCTTTGGGAAAAAGCAAATAATAGCAATGAAGAGCTAAAAGTCTTCATCTAGTCCAATAGCAAACGGTTATTGGTAAAGACTCATAAAATCCGTTGATCCCCGTTGCTTTGGGAAAAAGCAAAATAAAAGCAATGGAGAGCTAAAAGTCTTCATCTAGTCCAATAGCAAACGGTTATTGGTAAAGACTTATAAAATCCGTTGATCCCCGTTGCTTTGGGAAAAAGCAAATAATAGCAATGAAGAGCTAAAAGTCTTCATCTAGTCCAATAGCAAACGGCTAGTGGTAAAGACTTATCAAATCCGTTGATGGCTGACAGTTTGCCAAAAACTGTAGTCAGCGAACCAACGTTAGTTGTGAAGTCTCTGACAAAAACTTTAAACATGCTGAGCACCCTTCAGCATGTAATCTTTCCAAATATCCTTCTTATGAAATTAAAATTCTCATTTAATAAAACATAAGATATCTTCAAAACTAAGTGTTTTCAAAGTAACTATGTGGGTGACGTGGCAAAATATTGAACCACATGTTTTATATATTCAAACTGAAAGGTCACCTCGATTTTTGCCCTGATCACGTCATTTATCTGTATGTGACAGTCTGACTGACAGGTTACGACTGCTCAATACGGCGCACACTCAAGTATTTTTATGGGATAAAATTTCTTTTCTTTTATTTAAACGTTACTCTCAAAATCTTTTTATATATTATACATATGTACGAAACAGTTGTTGGTTACAACTGTTCCACAGATTGAAAAAGAGGAGAGAGAAATTTTATTGTAAAATCGTGGCCCACCACCATACCCTATATATACAACCTCACTCTCACAACCTTATTTTCACGCTTCCACATAACTATTCACTTTTTCTCAAAATCAAATATCTCTCTCCATCTGTTCATCTTCTTTCATAAATCTCTTTCTCAACCAAATCAATGGCTTCTTCATCTCAAATCCCTCAACAACATGAAAATGTTGAGATCCCTTCTTCTTCTTCCCCCACTGTACAAAATCCACCTGTTCCTGAACCACAAGTTCAGGAACAAACTCCTATTACTTATTTAAATTCTCCAGTCTATACTCCTGTTAATGTAAATAAATCTTCAAAGGTTTCCTTTTCTCCCTCTAAGATGATTGTTAAACCCAACAATCATCTTGGCTCGCTTGACGTACCAAAAGGTACAATAGGGTATAAGCCAATGCTGGATTTCATCCATGCATCTCCTGCAAATAATTGCATCATGGCGGACCCAGAAAATATTTTTGTCCATCTTCTTAGAGAATTCTGGTGGACTTGTGATTATGATGATGCAGACAAGTCCATTACTGGGTCTGTCCGCCAGGGGGAGAAGACAATCACCATCACTCCTGCTTCTCTTCGTCTCACACTTGGGTTTCCACAAGAAACCGATGATAACAAACTTATGGCACCATCAAGTGAAAGTGAATGGAAGGCATGGTTGCCCTCAATAGGATACAATTATAACTTGATAAACCCTCCAGCGATTCCAAGCAATCCATTAAAGCACAATCTTCCCAGAATCTAGAGAGTTCTGTTCACTCATGTGATTCAATGGATGGGTGGAAATTCTGGGCCTTACAATCAGGCATCAACTACATCGATGCCCATAATCCACGCTCTTGCTGAAGGATGATTTGTGGATTATGCCCAGCTGATCTTCAATGATATGAAGAACAAGATCAGCATGAACAATAGGTCACACACTGTGCCCTTTACAAGATTCTTCTCCCTTATTTTCAAGGAGGCGCTGGGTGATGAGTATGTGCTACCAAATGCTTCAACAATTCCAACAGCAAGGGTTGGAAACAATATTATAAGCAACCAGCTGAACACTTGGTTACTCGCCTCACTCCACATATAAAAGAGGTACTTTTCTCCCTTAACTCTTCTTTATACCCCAAAAACAGCGACTGGGAGGCAGCACTTCCTACTGATGAAGTGGCTGATACGGTCGTTGTGGATGCTCAAATGCCTTTAGAGGCTGGCTCGCTGGCAAACCCCCCAGCGACCTCCAAAGCCTCCAAAAAGACCAAAGCTAAATCCAAGGCAGCATCCTCAGCCCAAAATTTACAATCTTCACCCTCCGCTGACGTCCCAAAACGTAAGCGGAGTGTATCAAAGGGCAACCCCAAGGTTAGGAAGTCCACAATGCCCATGGACATTAGTACCCAAGCCACCCCATCAGCAGCCTCCCAACAGGCTGTTGACGAGTTAAATAGGAACAGCAGGCAGCCACCTCAAACTTCTGTAGGAGAGGTTGGTGAAGATATTGGGTCACCCCAACCCACTAGAGGTCAAAGTCCAACTCCACCCCCAAATAATTCCCTTCTTCTCAATTACCCTCTGAGTCGTTGATAGCAGCCAGATCACAGGTGATGCTAGAGTCAACACATTCTACGGCCGATGATGTCTTGGTGGAACAACACACTGAGACTGAGGCACAAGGTTCCCTTACCCCTCCCTCTTCTATTATCTTGGAAACTGTCTGTTCAGAGACTGAGACAAATATATTATCAAGTGAAATGGAAACTGATGAAGATCTGGGCAGTGAGTTTGACATCCAAGATGATGATGCTGAAATCACACTCGCTTCCGCAGAAGAAAGTGAAGAAGAGGCCAATGTTAGTGGCTTCTTGGCAGAAGACTTGGGATATTTGTTAATCTCCTCTCCTCCTACTGAATTTGAGGATATCCCAGAGTCGTTGCCTGATATGCCTCCTCCACCAAGCTACTCTCCAAGGCCCACAGCTGCCTTTGAACAAGTTGGTTTTTATGAAGACTATGTGCCTGAAGTGAATGATGCTGAGCTTCAGTGAAGGGTGGAATTATGTCACCTTCGAAGAATAAGGCCAGTTGTTTATGTTGAGGTGGAAGAAGTTGATGATGAAATAATCATGGAAGTGCCACCATTGCACCACCCAGATTTTTTCAGGGTTCCTTGCTCCAAGTATCCTGTCTCTCTAAAGGATCTCAAGGTCCCTTCTGCTGATGAAGAACTCACCACTGCTTTTACTGCTGTCAACATACCTGGTCTGGATTATGTTGAAACTCGTCAGCTACAAGAATTGTTGAGAAGGGTGCAAATCTGCCAAAGTCAAGGGAATAGACATGGATACTTGTATGCTTGGCTGGTAGACCAAGTAGCGCAGGTTCATATTGAAGCTCATGACAACTTTCTAAAGTTGATAGCTGGAAATGATGTTGTGAAAGATGAGCTGACCACTCTTCAAGGTATGGTGTCTGGGATCACCAAGAATCAAGTCACCCACACCAAGTCCAATGAGCAGCTGTTCAGATGAAATCAATCCTTGCTGAATGAAAGCATGAAGAGGGTTAGCACCTCTAACTCCGCCATCTCCGCCTCGCTGGACAAATTGAAAGCTGAAGTCCATTCAGCGAAGGTCACCGAACAGCCTGGTCTCTTATCATCTCTTCAGCAACTCTCTCAATCCAACATTCTTTTCACCGCCCACCTCCATCAACTACAAAACACTGTCTCATCCTTCTCTGCTCACCAAGATAATTTTCGCACTTCCATCACTCAAGAAATCTACTCTCTCAAAAATAAACTCTTCTCTCAAACTCCTTTCCAAGTAGCTGTTGACAAAAAGCTACTTGACGAATCTGTCAATCGTACCAAGAAGCTTGAAAAAGAGGTTGAAAATCTGAAGGGTATGATGGTTGAAATGCTGGGCCTCCTCACGAAAGATAAAGTGGAAGTAGCTAGTCCCTCAGCTACTTCCAAGGGGGAGAAAAATATTGAGAAGGATCCAGCATCTAATCTTCCCCAAGCTCCCCTCACTGAAAACATTGGTAATGCTGAGATGGTTGATGAACCGGCAGCAAACGTTGAGGGGGAGCAAACAACAATTGCTGAGAAGGTTGTTAAGCCGGCAACAAGTATTCAGGGGGAGCAAGCTGAGAAGGTTGTTGCTGAGAATGTGCCAGCAAAACCAATAAATGTTTCTATCTTCAAGCCTACTGCTGAGTTCCACGCTGCCCTTGAAAAGAGATATGTTGATAAGGGTAAAGCAGCAGTGGTTACTCAAAGCAAGCCACCAAAGGTTCCCATTTCAGCAAGGGAACATCAAGAAAAGTTAATGTCTGGAGCCTTTCCCAAATCCACAACTTCTACTGCTGAACTGTCTCCTGAGGAAGTTGTTCGTCAACATGAACGGTTAAGTAAAAAGAAAGAAGAGAAGCTGTCTCAGAAGTTTATAAGTGAGCAAGTTGTTGGTGATGAACTTAAAGATGCTGATGATGAGACAAAGAGGTTGGCTCAGCTATCTGGTGGATTGGCAGTCTTGAAAAAGAATGAAGAAAAGTTCTTTGCCAAAAGAACAAAAACTTTTGAAGAAGGACAGGTGACCTACCTCAAATCAAGAGAGGTAAGGCAAAGGAAAGAAGAGATCACGTTGGTCAGGGTCTCACTAACCCAACAAGGGATGAATCTTTCCCTACAAAGAAAAGGAGTGCCCAAGTTGTATACGCTGAAAAATGTTACTAAGGATACACTTGGGCCAACTGAATGGATCGAAATTTACAAGCTGATCAAGGATAAGACAGCTGTAAGTTATGAACCGCTGATCAAGATGGCAGGTGAGCAGATAAAGCTTAGTCGCAAAATGGAACAAAAATACAAAGTCAAAGACTCTCTGCTCAGCGCTGCAAGACATCCCTTACCTCCTCCCCAGCAACCAAGAAGTGCTGTGAAGAGAACAGCTTCTGGTCAAGAGATATCTCAGCGTCCCTTCATTCTCAGAGCTGTTCCAAAGACTGATATAGATGAGGAGCCTCTGTTGAATCTAAGAATGCCTTCCAGGACCCTCTTTATGGATGGAGCTTTTGATGACAAGCTGGGAGGTTTCTGCTTTTGCAATGTCCATGGTAATGAACTCTTCTTCAGGACCAATGAAATTGGAATTGCCCCCTCTACTTTTCTTTTAAAAATAAGAAAGTATTGTACTCAGTCGTCCAACAATCCCGAATTTATAAAGCTAATTGATCAAGAGCTGCTGAAGCCTGAAAGACAACAAGACAGAGCTTTCATCGAGGCCAAGCAAGAGTCGCAATGGGATTAAGGAGACTTGTAACCTTTGTAATACTGTTTTTTATTATAAAGTTGTTTGTCAAATAAATAAGATCAGCATTCCTTCATTTCTATCTATTGTACTTCTAAGAAGTAACTTATACTCAGCTAAGTCTCCTCAGCGAATAGGGGGAGATTGTTGAGTCATGGATTCGCTGAATATTACTTGCTGAGTCAAGTAGTCGCTGACAGCCTCAGCGAGAAGTTTCATCAGCGAGCCTTCAGCGATCACTATTATCTTCGAGTTAAAGGATAAGTTCAATGACTCACCGTCATATGTTGTAAGTCAAATATAGGCGGGAAAATGAAGATAAAAAGACTGGTCCCAAGGACACGTGTTGCAAGATCAAGATGGAGCCATGTGACCTTGTACTAAAATGGTACTAAGGTGTTTCTCTTTCATACCGTTTTGGGAAAGAAACAAGATGGCAAACAGAGATGTCTGAAGACCAGTCTTACACACCAATAGATAGTTGACAACCTTCATGTGTCAACATCTATTGGGTTGTCATGTGATGCATTTTCTCCCCTATATAAAGCATCACTTGACCTAGCCGCCAAGTTGTTGGTTCATTCTACAATAGTCACTTAGTGTGTTTTTCTCTCATTGTAGAATTGTATAATTGTTAAGTTTTCGTGTGTGCAAAAACTTAACAATATTTTCTTTTTTTCTTTCTTTGTAAACCAACCATGTATTCACCGTTTAATTAATACTACTTATGATTAAACGTGTTTACTTTCTTGTCTTGCTTTCTTAGTGTAATTTACATTAGTTGTTTAATTACATATCGTTGCAAACTTGGGACTTTCACATTCATAAAAAATTATGCCTACTTCTTCTAAAATCATGGATTTCGTCAGATTGGCTCGTAGAAGGAAGACTATGACGACGATGGTTGTGGTTAACGGTATGGAAAGGCCAACGTCGTACCCTATTCGATCTTTGGTTTAAATAGATATTTAGTTCATGTTTTGCTTTATTTCAGATTTGAAACAATGAATTACAGGGTATAAACGAAAGAAAAAAAGAAACTATAGATAGTGCTTTGTATATGTACTGAAGATGATGGTGTAAGAATTTTAGAGTGTACATTAGTTAATTAGTTGTAAATCTCACTCTATTAATTTAATTTGTTATCATGTATCTGTTGAAAATTGATACTATTAATATTTCTAAAGGCGATTATTGCTTATTCTAATTCATTAGAATTTTGTATTATTTTCTTTTTATTAGCTTATTTAATTCACTAGAATTTGTATCATTTATAATGAATTTCATTTTTTTATAAAATTTATTTAGTATTTTTGGGACGGATTAGGGATGGATTAAATTTTAGTTTTGTCTTAAAAAAAAGCCGTTGGTAATCCGTCGTTAAAATGTTTTGTCCATCTGTCGCAAAATTTTCATCGAAAGTCTGTCGGAAAAGGTGTCCGTCGGTAATTTAGCTGTCGGAAGTCCGTCGGTAAAATAGGCCGTCGGCAATCTCTCGGAAAATTCCCGATGGAAAGTGCCGTCGAAATGCCGTCGTAAATTCTAGCTTCCGTCGGCAATTCCGTCGCTAAATATTACCGAGGCCGATTTTAGGGTCGGACAAAATCCGTCGGAAATCCGTCGTTAAACTTTTTTAGGGACGAATTTGGGACAGATTTTTGCCGTCGCTAATTCTAGTTTTTCTAGTAGTGTATTAATATTATTATCATTATTATCAATGTGAGTATGTTTATTATTCTTCATGCATTTGCCATGTACATGTATATGTATATGTTAGTATGCCTTACAATTTTATGTACATCATATCATTAACTCAATAAGGCAGTAAGTATGATGCCACATATTTAATAGCAAACGTTTTTACACAAAACTTTTGGTGCCTACTCGTCTGTTTTATAAACATGACCATGTTAAAATTTGCGTCATCAGTCATATGCGTTAACTCGGTCTCCATCTAAACCTTTAAACCTGAAAAACGACTACAAACCAAACATAGAGTTGATAGATTAATAGATAAATATTAGTTTGGTTTTAAGCTTTTAAATTTTAATGGTCTAGTAGAGATGGTAAAATAAGTATAATCTAGTTTTTACGCAAAATAATACAAAACTTAAAAAAACACCATTCTGGTAAATAATTTTTAGAGTAAACGACATAAATAGTCCCTGTGGTTTACGCAAATAGTCACGTTTCGTCCCTGTGCTTCAAAAACGTCATGGATCGTCCTTTATAGGAAGAAAAGCTTCACGTTTCGTCCTTTGACTTGTTGACCGTCAACCCACCTCCGTTAACCCCACCACGTGCCTCCCACGTGAGGGTATTTTGGTACTTTTCGAATTATAAAGGACCAAACTGGATATTTTCTTCCTCTTAATCAACACCAATCACCTCCAACTATCAATATAGAAGAAGGAGTGATATAGATATATATGTGGGAGTAATATATACGTTTATATGTAACCAAGTAAAAAACAAAAAATAAAAAGAGAGAAGGGAAAAGACTGGAATACCCCTCACGTGGGAGGCACGTGGTGGGGTTAACGGAGGTGGGTTGACGGTCAACAAGTCAAAGGACGAAACGTGAAGTTTTTCTTCCTATAAAGGACGATCCATGACGTTTTTGAAGCACAGGGACGAAACGTGACTATTTGCGTAAACCACAGGGACGATTTATGTCGTTTACTCATAATTATATAACACCCCCTATTTTTGAGAGTTAATGCCCAAAATGGTGTATGTGAGAAAATAAATTACTAAAATGGTGTACTTTCAAAAATATTTGCTAAATTGGTGTTTTTCTAAAAATTAGAGTAAACGACATAAATCGTCCCTGTGGTTTACGCAAATAGTCACGTTTCGTCCCTGTGCTTCAAAAACGTCATGGATCGTCCTTTATAGGAAGAAAAACTTCACGTTTCGTCCTTTGACTTGTTGACCGTCAACCCACCTCCGTTAACCCCACCACGTGCCCCCCACGTGAGGGGTATTCCAGTCTTTTCCCTTCTCACTTTTTATTTTTTGTTTTTTACTTGGTTACATATAAACGTATATATTACTCCCACATATATATCTATATCACTCCTTCTTCTATATTGATAGTTGGAGGTGATTGGTGTTGATTAAGAGGAAGAAAATATCCAGTTTGGTCCTTTATAATTCGAAAAGTACCAAAATACCCTCACGTGGGAGGCACGTGGTGGGGTTAACGGAGGTGGGTTGACGGTCAACAAGTCAAAGGACGAAACGTGAAGCTTTTCTTCCTATAAAGGACGATCCATGACGTTTTTGAAGCACAGGGACGAAACGTGACTATTTGCGTAAACCACAGGGACGATTTATGTCGTTTACTCTATAATTATTATAAAGGAGTATAGATAAAGGATTAAAGATTTATATTTAAAGTTAACGGCTGAAATCGCTTATGTGGTTTACCCTAACAATCAAGTTTCATCCGTATTTATCTGAAATGATATTGGCAGTTTTTTTTTTTTGAGGATAAGGTTTAAGTCCAGTCTTTTATTCAAACGGACGTTATCTTTACTCGGTTAAATCCCTCACGTCCCTTTCACATGAGGGTACTTATGTCTTTTTCCACCCCAAAAGAACAAATCTTGATAAATTTAAGAGTAAATTACACTTTTGGTCCCTCAAATTGACACAATTTGCAGATATTGCCCTAAAGTGGAAAAATTACAGTTTTAACACTGAAGTGGGTCAACTTTTTCAGTTTTTACTCCGCATCCAGAAACCGTCTATTTGGTCCATTAAATGAGGGGCAAATTCGTCATTCACCATGATCTTCTTTTTCTTCTTTTTCTTTAATAGATGAACACCACCATACTAAATCTAGATCGATCACTTTACTTGGTTTTATCCTACTTTTCATCCCCTACTTCAAAACACAGAAGTTAAAACCAAAATCAAACCCATCTTCAAAACCAAAAATAAAGATTTGGAAATCAAACCTATCTTCAAAGCCCAAAATCAAGATTGGGGATTCAAGTGTTAGTAGATCTATACTCCATTTTTGTGCCTCTGTATCTATATCATCTATCTATATGAAAATTTGGCTTCTATTCTAAATCTAAAGTCTACTCTCTCTCACACACTCATTTAGTCATTTTATATCTATACCTCCATGTCAATATCTATTTCTGTATCTATCTGTATGTATATACAATATCTATATATAATTTATTTATTGGTTTTAAGTTTCCGTGAAGACATAATATTGATACATTTAAAGTATGAAGATGAAGTTGATAAGAATTGGGTTGTGGGTCTTGACGGAAAACCGGTCATGAACATGATGATGATGATAACGAGACTTCCATAGCGATGATGATGAACATTGGATTAATATGAATAGGATATGTGTTAATAGATATAAAGCTTATAAGATTTGTAAATGGGACCATAAGTCCATAACGTAAGTTTCTATTTCTTTAAATTATTTACTTTTTTAATTAATCAATCTGATTATAACTAGACGTTTACAGATCTGGAAATTGACTATGGTTAGATTGATATGTTTGAGTGTATTCAGATTTGAAAATAAATTATGTATTGAGTGTATTTTTTTGATTTTGTTTTTTTGGCAGAAGATTTTTTATTAGTATATGGGGTTATGTTTGAAGAAAAATAAGATAGTAAAATGACTTAGTCTGCGGGTGTTATCTCTTGAAGAAGAAGATCATGATATAATGACGAATTTGCCCCTCACTTAACGGACCAAATAGACGGTGTCTGGTTATGGAGTAAAAACTGAAAAAATTGACCCACTTCAGGGTTAAAATTGTAATTTTTTTACTTAAAGCCATTAACTGCAAATCGTGCCAACTTGAGGGACCAAAAACGTAATTTACTCTAAATTTAATCTTTTCCTTCATCTCTTTCATCTATCAATCCTAATCTTTTTCTACAACCAAAACACACACATACACAAACAACCTCTATTCTCTCTCTCACCCCTCCTTTACATCTACGGCCGGCCATCATTATTTTCTGTCGTGTCGTCACTGGATCACACTCCAACCACCGTAACACCACCGTCACACCCCACCACTCTACTATTGATGATCATCACCACTCTCTCTAGAACAAAACCAATTTCATTCTAAAAGAAAACCATCTTCATCTCAAAACAAAACCCTGACAGAGACAATGCATATGCTCATATTGCTTTTTATTGGATCCAACTTATTGTGTTCTAGTATTGTACATGATTGTTATGGATTAATTGAGTTTTATACTATAAGTGCAAAAGTATAAAAAAAAATAATCTTACGGACTAAACCTACACATTGAATATTCGAGGACCAAATCATTTACTTGTTTTTTTTTCTTTATATTAGTAATGGTGTTTTACAGTAACTGTGATAGATCGAATGTAGTGGCTTCCTTTGTAGTTGGATGTGTTGCTACTTGCTAGACATTACCCTCTATTGTTTCATCTAATTAGAATCTTTGTTAGCCGACAGCTCCAAAACCGTTGTAATGATGTGAAGACTGAAATAGACACAATGAGTTATCCGTGTTATATGATTATTAGTTGTTTATTTATTGCACCAATTTTTTTTAAAGTGGTGGTGAAGAGATCATATGTTTTTTTGTTTGTGAGAATGATATATGAACATTTGATAGATTTGGGTTTTTTATTCAAGGTAGATGAAGAAGCAAAACAAAAATATCAAGTACGTATGGTCCTTTAAATTGACGGAAAAGGACACAAATACCCTCACATGGAAGGCGCGTGTGAGAGAAAACGGAGAAGAGATAACGTATGTTTGAATAAAGGATTGGACTTAAACCTTATCCTCCCAGAAAAGACTGCCAACGTCATTTCAGATAAGGATGAAACTTGATTATTAGGGTAAACCACGGGGACGATCTCCGACATAAACTCTAAAATTTAATTTAAATTTCAAATATTCACACATATAAAGACAAAATAAAATAACGTGTTATACATAAATAACATCGTTTAACTAAACCATCATCATCATACATGATATTAAAACCAAGTCATGACCAATTTCCTTTTAAGGTGATATTCATACTCTATCCATTTTTGGTTCTACGATTGACTAACCTCCATGGATGCATTGAAGAGTTAGGTCGCGTTTGGTTCGCAGATTCTGATGGAATTTGATGGAATTGGAATTGAATTTCATTCCTTAGTGCGTTTGTTTGTTCAATGATGAAGGAATATCATTCCGTTGGACTGTAAACATTCCCTCATTTGATGGAATCTCCATTCCATGGGATGTGGGAAGGAATCCCATTCCTTCCGTCACTTAAATCTTCAAAAATAAAAAACATTCCGTCAAATTCCATTCCATCAGATTCCAATTCATTTAACAGATTTCATTCCTTCCAAAAACATTCTGTGAACCAAACGCGCCCTTAGTTTCATTAAATACTGAATTATAGTTTATAGTTATAACAAAAATATATACGCACTTGGACTTCCATATTGTAGTGTCGGTTGGTTTGTCTAACAGTACTTAGTTTGCATTACTTAACATTGTACTCGATAGAAACGCAAACAAATCTATTTTGCTTTCGTAGAAAAATCGAGATGAGTAAATTGTGTGCCAAGTCTTGATTACTATTCTTATTGATTTATGTATTGGTGCACTGTTGGCAGGTAGAAGTAATTAAGTAAATACTTGGAGTACAATGCAAGTCTTCCGTGGTTGCAAAGGAGAAAGTAATGTGCTTTTAAATGCTTGTCACCAGCTTGCTATGAGCTTATTTACAAGAGTGATCCCGTAAGCAACAACGTAATTTGGTACATTTTTTTTTTTGAACGACCAACAAAACATCGATTTTATTAAAGACTACCAAGAGGATATATAGTCATCACCAAAATGTGCAACAGTTAAATACATCACGTGATCATCGGATAATGCTTACTATTACAATACCAAAAGTATTAGATAACACCTAATTATTTGTCAAAACATTCCAGGTCGAAATGTTTCCATTGGTAAGCACTTAGACCAACCACCGTGACCTGCTTCGTATCCATAGAAAAGACGGTTCCTTTGCTTCCTCGACTACGCTAGTTATCGTTGGTCGAATGTTGTTGAAAACCGCCTCATTCCTTGCTCTCTAAATACTCCACAAAACTGTGAGGACAACGCTATAAACTACTTTTTTTTCTCTTCCTCGACCCCGGGTAATAATAATGGAACTTGAGCACATCCCGAATAGAGAAAGCATAAAATGAGACGAAATTACACCATTGACATACCACTCCCCAAACCGCTTGTAAAAATTGACACGCCGTAAATAAATGTTCCACCGGCTCCTATCCTTCCCACATAATTTGCATGGCTCAGACCCAAGCATAATATTCTTACTCCTCAACTTGTCCATGGTTGGAAGCCTATCCATGTCAGCCCGCCAAAAAACAATATTAATTTTTTTGGCACCCAAATATTCCATTGTAACCGATTCGTTAAATTAATGCAACCAACCATTGCCAGCATTAGTTTTAGTCTTTTTATAGTGAATAACCCGGAACTGTCAAACATCCATTTCCAAGAGTCGTTGCCATATGAAAATCCAACTTGGGCGAGCTGGGCCTGGAGTTGTTCTAGAGCATCAGCCTCTGATAGAGATAAAGCCGGTATCCTCCATTTATAGGTAAAAATAATCCCCGACTCCGATCGTTTCACTTTCTCCCCCACATAGCATTGCTTGTCTTTTTCCTAGGCAAACAAAGTAGGAAACAAAGCACATAAAGGTTCAGAACCCAACCATATGTCAAGCCAAAACATGATTCCATGACCAGATTTTAATACACCCACAAATAGATTTATCCAAACTTATCTCCCGCTGATTAAAAACTCCACCAACATTTACAATTTGCTTCCATGGCCCAGGTTGAGATAAGCGAACCGGAATAAATGTCCAACCCCGGCCACCACTATGAATCGACCATATCACCTTACGCCATAAGCTACCCTGGTACACCTTAAACCTCCACCACCACTTAGCAAGCATGGCAAGGTTTGCATGTTGCAAAGAACCCAAACCAATACCACCAAACCTGACAGGAGCTATAACTTTCTCCCATGCAACGTAACTTGGTACATATTTCATACCATAATGTTTGCTTATATATGCTTATTTCTTAGTTTTCTTTTGGGCAAATGCATTTATCAGTTATTATTAGTATTATTATTCCCATGTGAAACATTTCACCACCATTGCCATCACATAAAAGCCACAACGTAATCTGATAAACTCCAACTTTTAGGGCAGGTCGGATATTGCCTAAAAGATACGTGATGTTTTTACTATAGACTGCAAAGATACATATGACATATCAATTCAGCTATTTCTCTTTTATCTTTGCTTTGTAATAAGAAATGAATTCTAAGATGGCAACATGCTAGGACTTGGCCATTCTAGAACAAAAAATTTGATTGTAAGATATTGATCATAAAAAACAGACGTAATGGCGGTATCTATTCTATGTCTACTAATTATAATCAACGACAAACGTTTTAGAAACATGTTTTAACATAATCCCAGAATTAAAATAGGGACAACAATCATCATAATCCCTTAATAATTAAATTTTATCTCGAAAAAAAATAAACACCTACGTCTGAAGGCTTTTGACGCTCCTTTGTATATTCATCACGGTTGCCCATGATCCACCTGTGTAAATTAGAGATTTCACTTGTTTGAGTAAATTCAATTGCATGTTGCATGATGTTCACAGTTGACATTCATGACCGCTGATATCTGTTGCTGGTTTGGACCCAAGTATATCTGATGAAGCCTCGAGGCAGGTTTTTGGCCAGATTTGCGAATTAGTTCATGTGAAATTACAAGTGGGTAAACGTTAGTGTTCGCCTTTCATGGGGACATAGTCCATCAAACAAACAGGTTTGACTTGAACCTTTGTAGGTGATAAGATGGTTGGTTGAGGGGGGTGGGAAATGAGTCAAACCATGTATTACAACCCGATTTCCATATTTATATGTATGACAATATGTATATTACCCGCTTTGGGGTTCTAAACTCTGCTATTGCCATCCACATTTTAGCAAAACAATATACAACAACATATATGTCCAACAGGTCCCCTCCCCTCCAAATCCCAAATTTGGTACTGTCTATCCTCCAAATTATCAATCTTTCGGATTACAATGTATTTCCCCTCTGAAAACATCGATTGTCGGGTGCGGTGTTCCAGCCGTGGGCCCACTCCGTCCACCTTATAAAACAATCAGTGATAGAAAGGAGCAACTTGGTTTATATATTAATATATGTTTCTTACACTGATTGGTTTAATATATTATCATTCACTCCTCGAGCAACTTGGTGTCCTCCTGCTCCCCCTTGCATCATTTATTCTCTGTGTAGCCGAAGACTTTAGTGACTTACTAACGTCATCATCTATTCATCTAGACCTCATCATACCCTAGCCCAATACATCATATATAACATCCCTTGAGTCCTTTCCCACTATTAAAGATGAGAACAAGAAAGAGGACTTATCAATCGGAAGAAAAATAAGAAAATTTCTCATCAAATTTTTCCGTTCCTATCAGCCAAATCGAGCAACACGTAAGTTCTTTAACTTTCATTGGTTGAAATCTTTCTTCTATAGTAAGTTCTTTTACTTGTGTTATATTGTTCATGATAGAAAGGAGGCGAAATACATACAACCCTAGAAATACATATACATATACTTGATTTTGAAAAAAAATGTTGATTTGGAAAGGAATGTTTGGTACAATGATATATGGGGGTGTTGGCCTAGCATTTTTTATATGGCTTTTAGCTTATTTGGCTTATTTTAAACTATATAAGCTGATTTATTTTAGTGTTTGGTTAGACTTTTGAGCTTATGGCTTTTAGGCTTATATAAGCTGATTTATTTTATTTAAAAAAATAATCATTTTCCTTTCCCTAAACTTAATATTATTGACCCCGTGATTGGATTTTTTTATTTAAAAAAACCATAAAGCTATCGATTTGTCCAATCAACTCTTATTTCTTTTGACCATGACAGTTGATATCCCTGCATTTATTTTATGCTCATGTTCCCTCCTCCTCCCCCTTCGCATCATTTATTCTATGTGTAGACGAAGACTTTAGTGACTTACTGACGACATCATGTATTCATTTAGACCTCATCATACCCTAGCCCAAATACATCATCTATAACATCCCTTGAGTCCTTCCCCACTATTAAAGATGAGAACAAGGAAGAGGACTTATCAATCGGAATAAAAAGAATAAAATTTCTCATCAAATTTTTCCATTTCTATCAGCCAAATCAAGCAACGCGTAAGTTCTTTAACCTTCATTGGTTGGATTCTTTCTTCTATAGTAAGTTCTTTTACTTGTGTTATATTGTTCATGATAGAAAGGAGGCGAAATACATACAGCCCTAGAAATACATATACATATACTTGATTTTGAAAGAAAATGTTGATATGGAAAGGAATGTTTGGTACAATGATATATGGGGGTGTTTGGCCTAGCACTTTTTAGATGGCTTTTAGCTTATTTGGCTTATTTTAGACTATATAAGCTGATTTATTTTAGTGTTCGGTTAGGCTTTTGAGCTTATGGCTTTTAGGCTTATATAAGCTGATTTATTTTATTTAAAAAAATAATCATTTTCCTTTCCCTAAACTTAATATTATTGACCCCGTGATTGGATTTTTTTATTTAAAAAAAACATAAAGCTATCGATTTGTCCAATCAACTCTTATTTCTTTTGACCATGACAGTTGATATCCCTGCATTTATTTTATGCTCATGTTCCCTCCTCCTCCCCCTTCGCATCATTTATTCTATGTGTAGACGAAGACTTTAGTGACTTACTGACGACATCATGTATTCATTTAGACCTCATCATACCCTAGCCCAAATACATCATCTATAACATCCCTTGAGTCCTTCCCCACTATTAAAGATGAGAACAAGGAAGAGGACCTATCAATCGGAATAAAAAGAATAAAAATTTGCATCAAATTTTTCTGTTTCTATTAGCCAAATCGAGCAACGCGTAAGTTCTTTAACCTTCATTGGTTGGATTCTTTCTTCTATAGTAAGTTCTTTTACTTGTGTTATATTGTTCATGATAGAAAGGAGGCGAAATACATACAGCCCTAGAAATACATATACATATACTTGATTTTGAAAAAAAATGTTGATTTGGAAAGGAATGTTTGGTACAATGATATATGGGGGTGTTTGGCCTAGCACTCTTTAGATGGCTTTTAGCTTATTTGGCTTATTTTAGACTATATAAGCTGATTTATTTTAGTGTTCGGTTAGGCTTTTGAGCTTATGACTTTTAGGCTTATATAAGCTGATTTATTTTATTTTTAAAAATAATCATTTTCCTTTTCCTAAACTTAATACTATTGACCCCGTGATTGGATTTTTTTATTTAAAAAAAAACCATAAAACTATTGATTTGTCCAATCAACTCTTATTTCTTTTGACCATGGCAGTTGATATCCCTGCATTTATTTATGCTGATGCTCCCTCCTCCTCCCCCTTGCATCATTTATTCTATGTGTAGATGAAGACTTTAGTGACTTACTGACGACATCATGTATTCATTTAGACCTCATCATACCCTAGCCCAAATACATCATCTATAACATCCCTTGAGTCCTTCCCCACTATTAAAGATGAGAACAAGGAAGAGGACCTATCAATCGGAATAAAAAGAATAAAAATTTGCATCAAATTTTTCTGTTTCTATTAGCCAAATCGAGCAACGCGTAAGTTCTTTAACCTTCATTGGTTGGATTCTTTCTTCTATAGTAAGTTCTTTTACCTTCATTGGTTGGAATCTTTCTTCTATAGTTAGTTATTTTACTTGTGTTATATTGTTCATGATAGAAAGGAGGCGAAATACATACAGCCCTAGAAATACATATACATATACTTGATTTTGAAAAAAAATGTTGATTTGGAAAGGAATGTTTGGTACAATGATATATGGGGGTATTTGGCCTAGCACTCTTTAGATGGCTTTTAGCTTATTTGGCTTATTTTAGACTATATAAGCTGATTTATTTTAGTGTTCGGTTAGGCTTTTGAGCTTATGACTTTTAGGCTTATATAAGCTGATTTATTTTATTTTTAAAAATAATCATTTTCCTTTTCCTAAACTTAATACTATTGACCCCGTGATTGGATTTTTTTATTTAAAAAAAAACCATAAAACTATTGATTTGTCCAATCAACTCTTATTTCTTTTGACCATGGCAGTTGATATCCCTGATTTATTTTATTTTTAAAAATAATCATTTTCCTTTTCCTAAACTTAATACTATTGACCCCGTGATTGGATTTTTTTATTTAAAAAAAAACCATAAAACTATTGATTTGTCCAATCAACTCTTATTTCTTTTGACCATGGCAGTTGATACTCCCTGCATTTATTCTATGTGTAGATGAAGACTTTAGTGACTTACTGACGACATCATGTATTCATCTAGACCTCATCATACCCTAGACCAAATACATCATCTATAACATCCCTTGAGTCCTTCCCCACTATTAAAGATGAGAATAAGGAAGAGGACTTATCAATCGGAATAAAAAGAATAAAAATTTGCATCAAATTTTTCCATTTCTATCAGCCAAATCAAGCAACGCGTAAGTTCTTTAACCTTCATTGGTTGGAATCTATCTTCTATAGTAAGTTCTTTTACTTGTGTTATTTTGTTCATGATAGAAAGGAGACGAAATACGTACAACCCTAGAAATACATATACATATACTTGATTTTGAAAGAAAATGTTGATTTGGAAAGGAATGTTTGGTATATTGATATATGGGGGTGTTTGGCCTAGCACTTTTTAGATGGCTTTTAGCTTATTTGGCTTATTTTAGACTATATAAGCTGATTTATTTTAGTGTTCGGTTAGGCTTTTGAGCTTATGACTTTTAGGCTTATATAAGCTGATTTATTTTATTTTTAAAAATAATCATTTTCCTTTTCCTAAACTTAATACTATTGACCCCGTGATTGGATTTTTTTATTTAAAAAAAAACCATAAAACTATTGATTTGTCCAATCAACTCTTATTTCTTTTGACCATGGCAGTTGATATCCCTGCATTTATTCTATGCTCATGGTCCCTCCTCCTCCCCCTTGCATCATTTATTCTATGTGTAGATGAAGACTTTAGTGACTTACTGACGACATCATGTATTCATTTAGACATCATCATACCTTAGGCCAATACATCAACTATAACATCCCTTGAGTCCTTCCCCACTATTAAAGATGAGAACAAGGAAGAGGTATTATCAATCGGAATAAAAAGAATAAAAATTTGCATCAAATTTTTCCATTTCTATCAGCCAAATCAAGCAACGCGTAAGTTCTTTAACCTTCATTGGTTGGAATCTATCTTCTATAGTAAGTTCTTTTACTTGTGTTATTTTGTTCATGATAGAAAGGAGGCGAAATACATACAGCCCTAGAAATACATATACATATACTTGATTTTGAAAGAAAATGTTGATTTGGAAAGGAATGTTTGGTATATTGATATATGGGGGTGTTTGGCCTAGCACTTTTTAGATGGCTTTTAGCTTATTTGGCTTATTTTAGACTATATAAGCTGATTTATTTTAGTGTTCGGTTAGGCTTTTGAGCTTATGGCTTTTAGGCTTATATAAGCTGATTTATTTTATTTAAAAAAATAATCATTTTCCTTTCCCTAAACTTAATATTATTGACCCCGTGATTGGATTTTTTTATTTAAAAAAACCATAAAGCTATCGATTTGTCCAATCAACTCTTATTTCTTTTGACCATGACAGTTGATATCCCTGCATTTATTTTATGCTCATGTTCCCTCCTCCTCCCCCTTCGCATCATTTATTCTATGTGTAGACGAAGACTTTAGTGACTTACTGACGACATCATGTATTCATTTAGACCTCATCATACCCTAGCCCAAATACATCATCTATAACATCCCTTGAGTCCTTCCCCACTATTAAAGATGAGAACAAGGAAGAGGACCTATCAATCGGAATAAAAAGAATAAAAATTTGCATCAAATTTTTCTGTTTCTATTAGCCAAATCGAGCAACGCGTAAGTTCTTTAACCTTCATTGGTTGGATTCTTTCTTCTATAGTAAGTTCTTTTACTTGTGTTATATTGTTCATGATAGAAAGGAGGCGAAATACATACAGCCCTAGAAATACATATACATATACTTGATTTTGAAAAAAAATGTTGATTTGGAAAGGAATGTTTGGTACAATGATATATGGGGGTGTTTGGCCTAGCACTCTTTAGATGGCTTTTAGCTTATTTGGCTTATTTTAGACTATATAAGCTGATTTATTTTAGTGTTCGGTTAGGCTTTTGAGCTTATGACTTTTAGGCTTATATAAGCTGATTTATTTTATTTTTAAAAATAATCATTTTCCTTTTCCTAAACTTAATACTATTGACCCCGTGATTGGATTTTTTTATTTAAAAAAAAACCATAAAACTATTGATTTGTCCAATCAACTCTTATTTCTTTTGACCATGGCAGTTGATATCCCTGCATTTATTCTATGCTCATGGTCCCTCCTCCTCCCCCTTGCATCATTTATTCTATGTGTAGATGAAGACTTTAGTGACTTACTGACGACATCATGTATTCATCTAGACCTCATCATACCCTAGACCAAATACATCATCTATAACATCCCTTGAGTCCTTCCCCACTATTAAAGATGAGAATAAGGAAGAGGACTTATCAATCGGAATAAAAAGAATAAAAATTTGCATCAAATTTTTCCATTTCTATCAGCCAAATCAAACAACGCGTAAGTTCTTTAACCTTCATTGGTTGGAATCTATCTTCTATAGTAAGTTCTTTTACTTGTGTTATTTTGTTCATGATAGAAAGGAGACGAAATACGTACAACCCTAGAAATACATATACATATACTTGATTTTGAAAGAAAATGTTGATTTGGAAAGGAATGTTTGGTATATTGATATATGGGGGTGTTTGGCCTAGCACTTTTTAGATGGCTTTTAGCTTATTTGGCTTATTTTAGACTATATAAGCTGATTTATTTTAGTGTTCGGTTAGGCTTTTGAGCTTATGGCTTTTAGGCTTATATAAGTTGATTTATTTTATTTCAAAAATTAATTATTTTCCTTTCCCTAAACTTAATACTATTGACCCCGTGATTGGATTTTTCTATTTAAAAAAAAAAACATAAAGCTATCGATTTGTCCAATCAACTCTTATTTCTTTTGAGCATGTCGGTAGATATCCCTGCATTTATTCTCCGCTCCTACTCCCCCTTGCATCATTTATTCTTCGTGTAGCCAAAGACTTTAGTGACTTACTGACGGCATCATGTATTCATTTAGACATCATCATACCTTAGGCCAATACATCAACTATAACATCCCTTGAGTCCTTCCCCACTATTAAAGATGAGAACAAGGAAGAGGTATTATCAATCGGAAAAAAAGAAGAAAAATTTGCATCAAGTTTTTTTGTTCCTATCAACCAAATCCAGCATTGCGTAAGTTATTTAACCTTCATTGGTTGGAATCTTTCTTCTATAGTTAGTTATTTTACTTGTGTTATATTGTTCATGATAGAAAGGAGGCGAAATACATACAACCCTAGAAATATATATACATATATTTGATTTTGAAAGAAAATGTTGATATATTTGATTTTGAAAGGAAACATGCTTGTTAGATGCTCCCCCTTGCATCATTTATTCTCTGTGTAGCCGAAGACTTTAGTGACTTACTAACGTCATCATCTATTCATCTAGACCTCATCATACCCTAGCCCAATACATCATATATAACATCCCTTGAGTCCTTTCCCACTATTAAAGATGAGAACAAGGAAGAGGACTTATCAATCGGAAGAAAAATAAGAAAATTTCGCATCAAATTTTTCCGTTCCTATCAGCCAAATCGAGCAACACGTAAGTTCTTTAACTTTCATTGGTTGAAATCTTTCTTCTATAGTAAGTTCTTTTACTTGTGTTATATTGTTCATGATAGATGTCACACCCGCCCTAAACGGGGTATGACTTACATGGATTCACAACACAAGATATACTGAACGACACAAAACGTTGTCGTTTTAAAATACATTTATATAAAAACATTGTTCACAAATTTATATTACAATTTATGAAAGATATTATTCTTGAAAACATTTATTTAATATTAAACAATATTAAACAGTAGACAGAGACTTTAGCAAATTGACTTGTCTTTACTAGAGTCTGAGGTAGGCCATGGTCCAGTATGTTGTATGCAGCGGAAAAATGTCCCATGTATAGTGTATCGTCTAGTTACCTGAGAATACATGCTAAAATACGTCAACATAAAGTTGGTGAGTTCCATAAGTTTTTCATATAGAAAATATAGTTTCACAAAATGCCAGAGTTCAGTGTGATCATTGCCTTACCGCAATGTCAAATAGTTATGATACAATATCAGTAAAGAGTATCATATGTTTTTAATTAAAATATAGAGTATGAACCACAAGATTTAAAGTAACTATTTGATCACACAATGGATCAAATAGAATATAAGAGTAGATACTGTATACATCAAGTTCTAAGCTCATGAACCGAAACTAGACAAGTGTGTGTTTATTTGCCTCTAGAGTAGGTACCTTGTTCAGGGTACCCTAAGCTTTCCAAATATAATGCATCCGTATCCAGTTGGTATGACCAACACGGATGGGGGTGCCTACCCCAATAGTACTATTCAATATACCCACGTTTATGTTTCCATAATTAATCGTTCATGATAGTGAGGACTTTTAGTGAACAGAGCAACTTAGAATCAACCATATATATACATTTCTGGAATACTTGTGTTCATCATAACAGTAAAGAGTTTGTATTTTACCCCGAAGGTAAAATAAATAAAGTGGAGTTACAAAATATATATATAATATATATATATATAATTTTGTAAATATACATATAAGTATATAACTTTGAAAATATACATATAAGTATAACAAGTAGTTTTATTGCATGTATCTCAGTCCCCAAATAAATGTATAAATAATTGAAAAGGGGAGTATGAAGACTCACATAGTATATTATATATCATATAGTTTTGCAATTGTTCTTCAAAGTTTCGTATATATATAACATAAAATAATTATTACGCATGTATCTCAGTCCCCGAAATAAATCATATAAAAGAATTAAAAAGGGAATATGGAAACTCACCTTAGTGTTGTAGAAGAAGATCACTTAGACGTACTTAGTCTTGTGTGATTCATAACAGTAAAGAGTTTGTATTTTACCCCGAAGGTAAAATAAATAAAGTGGAGTTACAAAATATATATAATATATATATATAATTTTGTAAATATACATATAAGTATAACAAGTAGTTTTATTGCATGTATCTCAGTCCCCGAAATAAATCATATAAAAGAATTAAAAAGGGGAATATGAAAACTCACCTTAGTGTTGTAGAAGAAGATCACTTAGACGTACTTAGTCTTGTGTGATTATAAAAGAGATTTTAGAAGTGAATATAAATGGTGTGAGTTTTATAATTAAACTAAGGTCGCTATTTATAGAAAATATAGTTTCACAAAATGCCAGAGTTCAGTGTGATCATTGCCTTACCGCAATGTCAAATAGTTATGATACAATATCAGTAAAGAGTATCATATGTTTTTAATTAAAATATAGAGTATGAACCACAAGATTTAAAGTAACTATTTGATCACACAATGGATCAAATAGAATATAAGAGTAGATACTGTATACATCAAGTTCTAAGCTCATGAACCGAAACTAGACAAGTGTGTGTTTATTTGCCTCTAGAGTAGGTACCTTGTTCAGGGTACCCTAAGCTTTCCAAATATAATGCATCCGTATCCAGTTGGTATGACCAACACGGATGGGGGTGCCTACCCCAATAGTACTATTCAATATACCCACGTTTATGTTTCCATAATTAATCGTTCATGATAGTGAGGACTTTTAGTGAACAGAGCAACTTAGAATCAACCATATATATACATTTCTGGAATACTTGTGTTCATCATAACAGTAAAGAGTTTGTATTTTACCCCGAAGGTAAAATAAATAAAGTGGAGTTACAAAATATATATAATATATATATATATAATTTTGTAAATATACATATAAGTATATAACTTTGAAAATATACATATAAGTATAACAAGTAGTTTTATTGCATGTATCTCAGTCCCCAAATAAATGTATAAATAATTGAAAAGGGGAGTATGAAGACTCACATAGTATATTATATATCATATAGTTTTGCAATTGTTCTTCAAAGTTTCGTATATATATAACATAAAATAATTATTACGCATGTATCTCAGTCCCCGAAATAAATCATATAAAAGAATTAAAAAGGGAATATGGAAACTCACCTTAGTGTTGTAGAAGAAGATCACTTAGACGTACTTAGTCTTGTGTGATTATAAAAGAGATTTTAGAAGTGAATATAAATGGTGTGAGTTTTATAATTAAACTAAGGTCGCTATTTATAGAAAATAATTTTAGAATATGCTTTAGAATATGCCTTAGCATATTCTTTGGAATATGCCTTAGCATATTCCAAAGAATATGCTTTTTACCTTTACCATTTACAATTTACTTTTTACCTTTACTATTTACCGTTACTATTCATAGTAACTATTCACGGTCACTATTCATGAATACGATTTCTGGATATGGTTACTATTCACTGATACAGTACTATTCATGTATACGGTTACTATTCACTGATACAGTACTATTCATGTATACGGTTACTATTCACAAAATACGGTACTATTCATAGTAACTATTCACGGTCACTATTCATGAATACGATTTCTGGATATGGTTACTATTCACTGATACAGTACTCTTCATGTATACGGTTACTATTCACAAAATACGGTACTATTCATTATACTGTTACTATTCATAGTAACTATTCACGGTCACTATTCATGAATACGATTTCTGATATACGGTTACTATTCACAAAATACGGTACTATTCATAAGTACGGTTATTGATAGTATAAGTATGAAAAAAATATTTCCAAACAACTCTCAAATAACTATTTGAGTTCTTGGCAATAGTTATCCATAATTTATCAAAAAAATATTTGTTCAGTTTATTATGCCATAAAATGTTTGTTCATATTGTTTGATCAACAAAAATTTAAATAGTACACGTAATAGTAAATTAATCAACCTGAAATTTTGGCGGTTGTCACATTCTCCCCCAGTTATTTAAATTTCGTCCCGAAATTTAGCGTGTGTGGTCGGAATGTAGGGCTTTTTCGAACAAGTGAGGATACTTTTGTTTCATTTGATCCTCACGTTCCCAGGTAAACTCAGGACCTCGCTTTGAATTCCATCGGACTTTGACAATAGGAATTCGACTCTGTTTCAACTGCTTGGCTTCTCTATCCATAATCTCTACTGGTTCTTCAACAAAGTGCAGCTTTTCATCCATTCGAAGTTCTTCCAGTGGAATAATTTGTGTTTCGTCAGACAAACACTTTTTCAAGTTTGAGACGTGAAACACATCGTGTATACGGCTAAGTTCTTGTGGCAGTCTAAGCCTATAAGCTACTGGACCAATTCTTTCTATTATTTTGAAAGGTCCAATAAACCTAGGATTTAGCTTACCTCGTTTTCCAAATCGGATGGCTCCTTTCCAAGGAGATACTTTCAGCATAACTTTGTCTCCTACTTGAAATTCCAAAGGCTTTCTTCTTACATCAGCATAGTTCTTTTGGCGATCTCGTGCTGCCTTTAATCGGTTTTGTATCTATACGATCTTCTCAGTAGTCTCATGAATGAGTTCAGGACCTGTAATTGGACTGTTTTTCTTTACTGGAATTTTGTCACCTAATTCAACCCAACAGATGGGTGAACAACATTTTCTCCCATACAGTGCCTCAAATGGTGCAGCCTTGATGCTAGTGTGGTAACTGTTGTTGTATGAGAACTCACACAAAGGCAAGTGTTTTTCCTAACCATTCCCAAAATCAACTATGCAAGCACGCAACATGTCTTCAAGCGTTTGAATGGTCCTTTCACTTTGACCATCGGTCTGCGGGTGGTATGCAGTGCTCATATCTAACCGTATACCTAAAGCTTTCTGTAGTGTCTGCCAAAATCTGGAAGTAAAATGACTATCCCTATCAGAAATAATCGAAATAGGTATTCCATGTCGTGATACTACTTCCTTTATGTACAATCTAGCCAGCTTGCTCGTTTTATCAGTCTCTTTTATGGGCAAGAAATGTGCAGACTTAGTGAGCCGGTCTACAATTACCCATATCGTATCACAACCATTAGCAGTCTTCGGTAACTTTGTGATAAAGTCCATGGCTATACATTCCCACTTCCAATGGGGAATCTCTGGTTGTTGTAGCAATCCAGATGGCTTTTGATGCTCTGCCTTCACCTTTGAGCATGTTAGACATTTGCTAACATAGGTGGCTATGTCAGCTTTCATGTTAGGCCACCAGTATAATTCTTTTACTCCATGATACATCTTATCTGATCCAGGATGTATCGAATATCTTGACTTGTGTGATTCGTTCATCACCAAGTTTCTTAAATCTCCATAGCTTGGTAGCCAAATCCGGTTAGAAAAATACCGGGTTCCATCGGGTCTAACTTCAAATTGCTCTTCCATCCCCCTCAAAGCTTCTTCTTTGAGATTGTCTTTCTTTAATGCTTCAAGTTGAGCTTCACGAATTTGGGAAGTAAGATGAGTATGAATGGTCATACTTAAAGCTCGTACTCGAAGTGGCTTTATTCTTTCTTTACGACTTAAAGCATCTGCTACAATGTTTGCTTTACCCGGATGATAACGAATTTCACAATCGTAATCACTGAGCAATTCCACCCATCTACGTTGCCTCATGTTCAAATCTTTCTGGTCAAAAATATGTTAGAGACTTTTATGGTCGGTGAATATAGTACACTTTGTACCATATAAATAGTGTCTCCAAATCTTTAGAGCGAATATTATAGCTCCTAGTTCAAGATCATGAGTCGTGTAGTTCTTCTCGTGCACCTTAAGTTGACGCGAGGCATAGGCTATCACCTTATCTTTCTGCATCAACACACATCCCAATCCTTGATGAGATGCGTCGCAATATACCACAAAGTTATCCGTTCCTTCGGGTAGTGACAAAATCGGAGCACTACAGAGCTTCTCCTTCAGCAGTTGAAATGCTTTTTCTTGTTTATCTTCCCAGGCAAACTTCTTGTCTTTTTGAGTCAACGACGTTAAAGGTTGGGCTATCTTAGAAAAATTCTCGATGAATCTTCTATAATAGCCAGCAAGACCTAAAAATTGTCGTATTTCTGTTGGTGTTTTCGGTGCTTCCCAATTCTTAATAGCCACGATCTTGGCAGGATCTACATGAATTCCTTGACTATCAATGACATGGCCTAAGAATTGTACTGTACGAATCCAGAATTCGCATTTTGAAAACTTTGCGTACAATTCTTCCTTCTTGAGTAGTTCCAAAATTTTCTTCAGATGTACCTCGTGCTCTTCCTTGGTTTTGGAATAGATTAGAATGTCATCTATGAATACGATAACAAACTTATCTAAATATGGTTTGCACACACGGTTCATGAGGTCCATGAAAACTACGGGTGCATTCGTCAAACCAAATGGCATCACTTCAAACTCGTAATGGCCATAGCGGGTTCTAAACGCCGTCTTGGGAATGTCTTCTTCTGAAACTCTAAGCTGATGGTAACCGGATCTAAGATCGATTTTTGAGTAACAACTCGACCCTTGTAATTGATCAAACAGGTCATCGATCCTAGGAAGTGGGTACCGGTTTTTAACCGTCAACTTATTCAACTTCCTATAGTCTATACACATGCGAAAAGATCCGTCTTTCTTCTTGACGAACAAGACTGGAGCTACCCAAGGTGAGGAACTCGGTCGAATGAATCCTTTCTCTAAAAGTTCTTGCAATTGACTTGCAAGTTCTTTCATTTCGGAAGGAGCTAATCGATATGGTGCTTGTGCCACTGGTGCAGCACCAGGTACTAAGTCTATTTTGAATTCCACCTGCCGGATTGGTGGAAGACCAGTCAAGTCTTCAGGAAAGACTTCTGGAAAATCTCGTACGATGGGTATGTCTTCAAGCCGTTTCTCCGGAGTCTTTTTCTCCGATATATGGGCTAGGATTGCCTGGTATCCCTTTCTGAGATACTTCTGAGTCTTCATGAAAGATATAATCTTACATCGTACTCCATTCTTATCGCCTTGGATAATCAACTTCTCACCGTTTGCAATTGGAATTCGAACAACTTTTTCGTGACAGACTAATTCTGCTTGGTTTTTAGACAACCAGTCCATACCAATGATAATATCAAAGCTTCCTATTTCGAATGGTATTAGATCTATAGAAAATAATTCTTTTGCTAATTCTAAGGTACAACCTTGGATTATGCTTTCGACTTCGATCATTTTACCATTTGCTAATTCTACAGAATACTTAGCATCTAATGGGGTAGGTATAATTGAAAGTAGGTGAATAATTTTATTTGACACAAAACTTCTATCGGCACCAGGATCAAATAAAGCAGAGACACAATGATTATTCAGATGAAACATACCCGTGACGATGTTTGGGTCTTGGCGGGCTTCTCCCGCATTGATCATGAATGCCCTTCCTCGAGCATTTTTGTTGTTGTTGTTGTTGTTGTGGTTGTTGCTGCTGTTGTTGTTTCGATTGTTATTGTTGTAGTTGTTGTTGTTGTTGTTGTTTCGATTGTTGTTGTTGTGGTTGTTATTGTTGTTGTTTCCGTTGTTGTTGTTTCTCAGCTTTGGACATTTATTCCTAAAATGTCCTTCTTCACCACACTCATAACATCTTATTTTTGTTCCATTGTTGACAGTTGAATTAGGGATTCTACAGTTCTTGGCCAGATGACCAATTTTCTTGCAATTATTGCATTGTACTGTGCAAGGACCGGTGTGATGTAAAGTACACCTATTGCAATATGGCCTGGTTCCTATATAACCATTATTTGATGATGGTCCTGAGGTCTGAGCAGGTCTCTTTGTCTGTTGATCCCCTTGACTCTTCCCAAAGTTATCTTCCCATCTCCTTTTCTTATTGAACCCTTTTTGATCACCAGACTTTCCTTCTGTATTTGCACGAAGTTTTGCTTTGTCAGCCAAACTGTTTGCCAACCAAACCGCATGTTCGATGTCAGTGGTTTCGGTAGCAGTGATCAAATCCTGAATCTTTGGTGGAAGTCCAGAAATGTACTGCTCAATCTTCTTATAATCGGGTGTAACCATGGTTGGGCAAAGAAGTGCCAACTCATGAAAGCTGTTGGTGTATTCAGATACTTCGTATCCCTTCGTCTTCAAATTATGAAATTCTACCTCCATTTTCTGAATTTCGCTCCTCGGGCAATACTTGGCTTTCATACGTTCCTTCAAATCTTCCCATGACATTGCATAAGCTGCATCAATTCCTACTGTAGTGGCGTACTCATTCCACCAGGTAAGAGCTTGATCTTGTAGTGTGCAGGTAGCATATTTTACTCGGCTATCTTCAGCGCAGTTACTAACACGAAATATGGACTCCAGTTTCTCGAACCATCGGATGAGTGCAATTGCTCCTTCGGTACCATTGTATATAATGGGTTTACATTGTTGAAATTCTCTGTAAGTACAACCTCTAGGTGTACCATTATTGTCATGATTATTGTGTCCGTTGGCGGCTTGAGTTGCAAAAGCTACTGCTATACTTTCTGCTACAATTCTAGCAATATCTGTTGCGTTCATTTCTGGTACTTCTTTTGACGTCCGGATCCTTAAATATAAATAAAGAAATTGATGAAATACTACCACATCATACCATAACCACAATTCAATAGTTATGACTAAAAGAAGTGTAAATCAAGATAAAGATAGTAGATTTATTGGATAACAAACTTTGAGATATAAACATCTCAAGAATCCATTATTTTATCTAAAATTACATTTCCCGACATATACGCCGTAAATAGTAAGTAACTAGACAATATCTACTGTGACAGAGTAGATGGGGTTATAGTAGTGGCTCTCGATATAGCCTCAAACATAGCTTCAAATCTTGTTATCTTCTCCTGTAGTTCCAACACGGTGTCTTCAAGACCATGTATCCTGAAGTGAGCTTCCTCCATCTCACCTTCCAGTGCGACTATCATATTATCTTGATTTTCCACCTTCCTCCGCAGTATGTTTGTTCTTTCCCTCAACTCCGTAATACACTTTTCTGCTCGGACTATGCGTAGGACCAATGTAAGGACAGTGTCATGCAAAGGTTCCATAGTTAATGCAGGAATATTGGTTGGACCGTTGGCTTTTCTGAACTGGTCAGAGTTAAGGAGTCCTTCTTCAAATCTCCATTCCGCCAGGAATCTTGGTATAGCATTAATAGATCTCCGCAGCCACTGAGCGGGTGGTTCAGGATGAGTACGTCGTGACTGAGGGTGGTTAAACATCGGATATCTAGGCGTTCGGATCCTTCGTATTAAAGATCGAGGTGAACTTGAAGGACCTTCCCCAGATGGATTTGAAAAAGTAAAAGTAGGCGTAGTGCTAGTAAAAGCATTAGTGGTGACAGTAGTGTTTGGTCCAGGGACAAGTGCGTTATCAGCTTCTTCTCCAACGTGATCGGTCTCCTCCATTGGCTGATTTACTACCTGACGAGGAGAGTCGGAGGGTTCAAGTACAGGTGGAGGTGATCGAGACGTAATCTCTTCCTCACGATCGGATAAGTATTCCACTACGAATCCCGACATTGCTCTGTTGCTATATATATATATATATAATATACATTAAATTATATATTCTAAACATATATAATCAAGTAGGGATTATTCATAAAATTATGCATGTATGTGGGTGTTGTTCTATATGGGGTTATAGTCTAGGTCTATCAATTTGCTACCTAGTTCACTATAACTTGGGCTCTGATACCAATCTGTCACACCCGCCCTAAACGGGGTATGACTTACATGGATTCACAACACAAGATATACTGAACGACACAAAACATTGTCGTTTTAAAATACATTTATATAAAAACATTGTTCACAAATTTATATTACAATTTATGAAAGATATTATTCTTGAAAACATTTATTTAATATTAAATAATATTAAACAGTAGACAGAGACTTTAGCAAATTGACTTGTCTTTACTAGAGTATGAGGGTAGGCCATGGTCCAGTATGTTGTATGCAGCGGAAAAATGTCCCATGTATAGAGTATCGTCTAGTTACCTGAGAATACATGCTAAAATACGTCAACATAAAGTTGGTGAGTTCCATAAGTTTTTTATATAGAAAATATAGTTTCACAAAATGCCAGAGTTCAGTGTGATCATTGCCTTACCGCAATGTCAAATAGTTATGATACAATATCAGTAAAGAGTATCATATGTTTTTAATTAAAATATAGAGTATGAACCACAAGATTTAAAGTAACTATTTGATCACACAATGGATCAAATAGAATATAAGAGTAGATACTGTATACATCAAGTTCTAAGCTCATGAACCGAAACTAGACAAGTGTGTGTTTATTTGCCTCCAGAGTAGGTACCTTGTTCAGGGTACCTAAGCTTTCCAAATATAATGCATCCGTATCCAGTTGGTATGACCAACACGGATGGGGGTGCCTACCCCAATAGTACTATTCAATATACCCACGTTTATGTTTCCATAATTAATCGTTCATGATAGTGAGGACTTTTAGTGAACAGAGCAACTTAGAATCAACCATATATACATTTCTGGAATACTTGTGTTCATCATAACAGTAAAGAGTTTGTATTTTACCCCGAAGGTAAAATAAATAAAGTGGAGTTACAAAATATATATAATATATATATATATATAATTTTGTAAATATACATATAAGTATATAACTTTGAAAATATACATATAAGTATAACAAGTAGTTTTATTGCATGTATCTCAGTCCCCAAATAAATGTATAAATAATTGAAAAGGGGAGTATGAAGACTCACATAGTATATTATATATCATATAGTTTTGCAATTGTTCTTCAAAGTTTCGTATATATATAACATAAAATAATTATTACGCATGTATCTCAGTCCCCGAAATAAATCATATAAAAGAATTAAAAAGGGGAATATGAAAACTCACCTTAGTGTTGTAGAAGAAGATCACTTAGACGTACTTAGTCTTGTGTGATTATAAAAGAGATTTTAGAAGTGAATATAAATGGTGTGAGTTTTATAATTAGACTAAGGTCGCTATTTATAGAAAATAATTTTAGAATATGCTTTAGAATATGCCTTAGCATATTCTTTGGAATATGCTTTTTACCTTTACCATTTACAATTTACTTTTTACCTTTACTATTTACCGTTACTATTCATAGTAACTATTCACGGTACTATTCATAAGTACGGTTATTGATAGTATAAGTATGAAAAAAATATTTCCAAGCAACTCTCAAATAACTATTTGATCACACAATGGATCAAATAGAATATAAGAGTAGATACTGTATACATCAAGTTCTAAGCTCATGAACCGAAACTAGACAAGTGTGTGTTTATTTGCCTCCAGAGTAGGTACCTTGTTCAGGGTACCCTAAGCTTTCCAAATATAATGCATCCGTATCCAGTTGGTATGACCAACACGGATGGGGGTGCCTACCCCAATAGTACTATTCAATATACCCACGTTTATGTTTCCATAATTAATCGTTCATGATAGTGAGGACTTTTAGTGAACAGAGCAACTTAGAATCAACCATATATACATTTCTGGAATACTTGTGTTCATCATAACAGTAAAGAGTTTGTATTTTACCCCGAAGGTAAAATAAATAAAGTGGAGTTACAAAATATATATAATATATATATATATATAATTTTGTAAATATACATATAAGTATATAACTTTGAAAATATACATATAAGTATAACAAGTAGTTTTATTGCATGTATCTCAGTCCCCAAATAAATGTATAAATAATTGAAAAGGGGAGTATGAAGACTCACATAGTATATTATATATCATATAGTTTTGCAATTGTTCTTCAAAGTTTCGTATATATATAACATAAAATAATTATTACGCATGTATCTCAGTCCCCGAAATAAATCATATAAAAGAATTAAAAAGGGGAATATGAAAACTCACCTTAGTGTTGTAGAAGAAGATCACTTAGACGTACTTAGTCTTGTGTGATTATAAAAGAGATTTTAGAAGTGAATATAAATGGTGTGAGTTTTATAATTAGACTAAGGTCGCTATTTATAGAAAATAATTTTAGAATATGCTTTAGAATATGCCTTAGCATATTCTTTGGAATATGCTTTTTACCTTTACCATTTACAATTTACTTTTTACCTTTACTATTTACCGTTACTATTCATAGTAACTATTCACGGTCACTATTCATGAATACGATTTCTGGATATGGTTACTATTCACTGATACATTACTATTCATGTATACGATTTACTATTCACAAAATACGGTACTATTCATAAGTACGGTTATTGATAGTATAAGTATGAAAAAAATATTTCCAAGCAACTCTCAAATAACTATTTGAGTTCTTGGCAATAGTTATCCATAATTTATCAAAAAAATATTTGTTCAGTTTATTATGCCATAAAATGTTTGTTCATATTGTTTGATCAACAAAAATTTAAATAGTACGCGTAATAGTAAATTAATCAACGTGAAATTTTGGAGGTTGTCACAATAGAAAGGAGGCGAAATAAATACAACCCTAGAAATACATATACATATACTTGATTTTAAAAGGAAATGTTGATTTAAGAAGAAATGTTTGGTACAATGATATATGGGGGTGTTTGGCCTAACATTTTTTATATGGCTTTTAGCTTATTTGGCTTATTTTAGACTATATAAGCTGATTTATTTTAGTGTTTGGTTAGACTTTTGAGCTTATGGCTTTTAGGCTTATATAAGCTGATTTATTTTATTTAAAAAAATAATCATTTTCCTTTCCCTAAACTTAATATTATTGACCCCGTGATTGGATTTTTTTAATTAAAAAAAACATAAAGCTATCGATTTGTCCAATCAACTCTTATTTCTTTTGACCATGACGGTTGATATCCCTGCATTTATTTTATGCTCATGTTCCCTCCTCCTGTTAGAAATATAAATGGTGTTAAATTGTAATATTTCTAGTTATATAAGGGGTATTAGTGTTAATTAGATGATAGGTATAAATACCCCTTCCTTAATCATTTGTAAAAAAGCCTTTCACACATAATCCCACACTTACTTCTCTCTAATTTACTTTCTCTCTCTAAGATCATCTTCAACCTCCCATTCACACACTTACACACATTTCACACACTAACCTAATTCCACCATTAAACCTCAATTAAGCTCAATTCTATATCTAACAATTGGTATCAGAGCATAATCGGTGTATCCGAACGATCTACAATCATATCTATTACTGATTTTGTTCTAATTTTGAGATTTTGAGCTTAATTTTGAATCTGAAGTTACTGTTTTGCTTAATTCAGATCTGAACAGTGATTCTGAGTTTGATTTTGAAGTGGATTAGTGTTCAATTTCATGAATCAGTGTTCAATTTCAAGAGTTCTGATAAAATTTTGTCAATCTGAATGTTTTTGTGTGGTTAATGTTTAAGCTCGGCATTTGATATATTCAAAAGGAAGAAAAGTCAAGATTCCTGGAGCTACAGTACTTGTACACGTGAATCATTCAACAGTCATTTTTACTTTACATTTTACATTTAATTAAAATAGAAAAGCAGAAAATCAAAAACAAAAAGAACAAATGTTGATCTACAACTTCTCTCTTCAAATTCATCTTCGTTGTTGATCAAATCGAGCTGAAAATCACGAGGTTTTGTTCACGGTCGAATTCTGATCATTTTCACCTTTTCAATTTTTCGATTCGTCAAGGTTGAATTTTCCGGCGATCTGACATATTTTCCGGCGAGGCTTCAAATCGATTTTTGTTGGCAAGGGTTTGTTCGCGGTTAGATTGTGAGTATTTTGGTGGTGGTGTCGAGGTTTAATTCAAAGAACTGAAGGTTTAATCGTGTTTTTTGTGTTTACCGGCGAGGTGGTTACTGTTCATCATTGTCTCTGAAAACCTCATTTGCAGAGGTCACGAAATAGCCATTTGCCGAGGTGCCAAAACACCATTTGCCGAGATAATTTCGACCAGAAGTTGTTACCTCGTGTTTGCAGAGATAAAGTCACGACCAGGACCTTATACTCGAATTTGCCGAGCTAACCAATCATAAAACTCGCATTTGCCGACTTACCTGATCACCCGAACCCGTGTTTGCAGAGCTAACCGATCAACCAAAACACCTTGTAACCAAGTCACTCCAAAACACCCATTTGCCGAGCTCCCAGCTCGGCACTCAATACAACTCGTGCAACACTTAGTATTTTTCAGTCGAATCACTCAAAAGCCGAGCTAATTGCTCTACAAATCCCCAATTCGAGCATTCCTTAACAAAATTTTCATCAAAACCTCATTTGTAGAGATAATATCTCGGCACTCTTTACAACTCGAGTCATACTTAGACAAAATTTCTCCAAAACCCCATTTGCAGAGCTCTATTCTCTGCAAATCAACCATTTGTCCAGACTTAACCAATTTTCACCCAACACTCATTTGCCGAGCTCCCAGCTCGGCACTCAATACAACTCGTGCAACACTTAGTATTTTTCAGTCGAATCACTCAAAAGCCGAGCTAATTGCTCTACAAATCCCCAATTCGAGCATTCCTTAACAAAATTTTCATCAAAACCTCATTTGTAGAGATAATATCTCGGCACTCTTTACAACTCGAGTCATACTTAGACAAAATTTCTCCAAAACCCCATTTGCAGAGCTCTATTCTCTGCAAATCAACCATTTGTCCAGACTTAACCAATTTTCACCCAACACTCATTTGCCGAGCTCCCAGCTCGGCACTCAATACAACTCGTGCAACACTTAGTATTTTTCAGTCGAATCACTCAAAAGCCGAGCTAATTGCTCTACAAATCCCCAATTCGAGCATTCCTTAACCAAATTTTCATCAAAACCTCATTTGTAGAGAGAAATACCTCATTTGCCGAGCTTATATCTCGGCAAATAGACCAAAATTTCAAAAACATTGTTCAAGTCTTTTCCAAATCATTTTTATCTCTTACCCATCCATTGTGTGAAATTTGAAGAAAGTTGTTTGTGAAAACCCCATTTACCGAGCTATTATCTCGGCAAATAGACCAAAATTTCAAAAACATTGTTCAAGTCTTTTCCAAATCATTTTTATCTCTTACCCATCCATTGTGTGAAATTTGAAGAAAGTTGTTTGTGAAAACCCCATTTACCGAGCTATTATCTCGGCAAATAGACCAAAATTTCAAAAACATTGTTCAAGTCTTTTCCAAATCATTTTTATCTCTTACCCATCCATTGTGTGAAATTTGAAGAAAGTTGTTTGTGAAAACCCCATTTACCGAGCTATTATCTCGGCAAATAGACCAAAATTTCAAAAACATTGTTCAAGTCTTTTCCAAATCATTTTTATCTCTTACCCATCCATTGTGTGAAATTTGAAGAAAGTTGTTTGTGAAAACCCCATTTACCGAGCTATTATCTCGGCAAATAGCACTTTCGATCTTCAAGTGTTGAAACATAGTTGTGTGGTGTGTCTGCTTGTGTCTCTTTCTCGGTCATCACTTTATTATTCATAGTTTTAATTGGTTGTATTTGAGTTACTAAGAACAATAAAAAGATATAAGAGATTCAAATAGATTTGAATTCGTAACTAAAAGATATTAGAGAGAATTTGTTTAGGACTTTTAGTGAGTGAGGGAGAATAAAAGATAGATTCAGAGAAGTTATGTGTTGAATTTTTTTTTTGTTTTTTTATTTTTTTTTTTCTTTTCCATTTTTATTATTGGTCCGAATTTCAGTTCACATATCACGTGATTGAGCTGAATTTTTTTTATAACTTTTTGGACTAAAGATTTTGTTTAGGCTAGAATTTTAATTGGGCGTGCATTTTTAAACGGTTGGGTTAAGGTGTATTTGAGATGAGTTCAAATTTGGTAATTGTTGGCTGTCTTCTCGTTCACACTTTATTAGTTTAAATTGGAGGAATAACTTTTCATTTAGGCTAAAAGTAAAATTGGACCAATTTTTAATCCAAGGTTTGTTGGTCTAAATTTTTTTTTGGACTAAAATTTTGTTTGGGCCGATTTTTTGTTTTCTATAAGGTTGGACTAGTTTGTTGTTGGGCTTAAGTGTTTAGAATTCTTTTTGGGTTGAATATTTTTTTTGGGGCTGAAATTTTAAATTTTTTTTAATTGGACTTACGGCTAGAATTTTTTTTTGGACTAATCATCAAGTTTTTCTGAGTCAAAATGTCAACTGACACTTTCAAGTATAAACCAAGCATTGAGTCATATCATCTTCATGAAAATCAAAAGTGTTCATGTTTTCAAGGAAGTAAGCATGCTTGTGTTGTTCGAGTGTATCAAGAATTTGAGGATGTTTCCAAGAGATTCAAAGCTCTTTGTCATGAGCGTACGTGTTTTGTGTCTGATATTAATGTCTTGAAATCGATGATTTACTCGTATCAGACTTCAGAAAATTTTGAGTCAATAAAGTTCAATGTGCCAGATAAGTTGACGACCATGTTCATTCAAGAACCCACATGGGATGAAAGAAGTGATCATAAAGATGGTCGTTGTACATGTAATTTTGATCCTAAGTATATCAATAAACCACATGTTCCATGTGTTGTCATTCGTTTTCAAGAAAAACGATTCATGTATGAGACGAGTCAAAAACTCATGGAACAACACAAAAGTTTTCAACTTGATATTGACCAACTCATGTCAGAGAACAAAGAGCTCAAATCTGCAAATGATCTCATTTTGTCCAACATGGAAAGTTTTCAAAAAGAAAATGATCATTTGCAATCAAAGATTTTCACATTAACAAATGAGTTGGACAATTCTTCCAAAGAGCTCCACAAAATTGTTTTAGACAATCAATCAAAAGAACTTGTTTTGCAACACAAGATTTCTAAGCTTAACCATGAGTTGCGAAATAAGTCCACCATTTTTGTGAGCAAAGAGCGAAAATTTCTCAAAGTTTTTGAACAACTTCGAATTTTTGAGAGCAAAATTGAAGAAGAAAGAACAAAGTTTTGTGCTCAAATCAAGTGTTTTGATGACAAGTGTTTGCAACTTCAGTCAAATGAAACATTTTTGACAAAGAAAATTTTCGATCTTGAGATTGAATTGCAAACACAAACCAAATCTTTTCAGCATCAAACTCATTGTTCTGTCTCTCTTGACCTTCCTAAAGAAGTTGTTGAAGGTTGCACTGAACCTGGTTGTCCTGTATGTGAAGTTGTGGATTCTTCTGTAACAAGTGAATGTGATGTTGTTAAGATCGTTGAGAACTCAACTAAGACTGATGTTGATTGTGTTTGTACTCAAACTAATTGTCCTATTTTTGTGAACTCTTATGTGCAGACTGATTGTGATAAGGTTGAGACTGTTGAAACTTCTATTCAGACTGATCCTGATGTTCCAAAGAAGGTTTACACGGGTAAATTTTCTAAACCTTTTGGAAGAAAGGTGTCTCAGTTTACTAATTACTCCTTACAAAAGGGTAAGAAGTTTTCTAAGAAACCTATTTTAGATGGAACAACTACTTTTGTCTCTTTTCTATCATTTGAGGATAATTCTGGACATATTTCTCAAGCAAAATCTCAGTTGACTAAATCTAAATGGAAACCGATTTCAAAAGATAAGTCAATTGAGTCAAAATCATTCAAATATTCTTTTTCGGAACTTTTTGATCTTGCACCAAAACCTGTAAAAGCAGTTGTGCAAAAGATGAATGATTTTGCTTCGAAAAATCATTTTTCAACTCAATCTCCCAAGATTGGAAGTTTTTCAAAGAAATCAAATGATTTTTCACCGTTGCTTCCACGAATACTCTTTTCAACTAAACCACCGGGTTTTAGTTCTCCGTGGAATGCAACTTCTATTCATCAAATTGATGAGACTTACATTTGGACTTTCAAGAATTCAAAAACCATTGGACCCAATCTCAAATGGGTTCCAAAAGTGATTTCCAAGTGATTTGATGAATAGTGGCTTATGCACACATCAGTGTATAACCCGTGCTAAAACCGTTTTCGTAATTTCTTATTTTTGAAAAATCCAAAAAGATTTTCTCTTTTAATCATTTTGTTTATTTACTTTGTCTTTGAGTTTCTCACAATGTTTTGGATGAGATGCAAGGCATCGAACGCCTTTGTGTACTGCCTTTGTTGTCTCATTTTTAATGTTTGTGAGCAACTTTTAAACCTTTTACTCACCCTTTATATGCAAAACCTTTGTTTATATCATGCATATATTTAGGGGGAGTTTGTTTATAAAACCAAAACTTTCAAGTGTTTAAACTCATTTTCCATTTTAAAACACTTTGGAAGATTTTCAAACCATTTTCGATCAAATTCATAGAAGTTCGGTGTTAGATTTGCACATGAGAGTTTAGGCCACTCATAAATACTCCATGATCTTGTCATCGCCGATGAGATCTAACCCCGGAGTTAAATTCTCAATTTAGATTGTGAGGGTTTATGAGCGTGGTGATGTTGTTTGTGCAAATAGGACATGAGGGAGTAGTCGAAAAGTGAGAGGTTACGGTGAAATGATGTGAGAAAGGGCTAAAAGAAATGAAAGCCCTCCCCAAAATTCTCAAAAAGCCGGGTCAACACGTTCCTATCGGATTTCATTTGTTGATTTCTCGATATTGAAGAAGACTTCATGGACCCAGTGAAGCAATGCACATCTTTTCCTAACCACTCAAGTATTTCTTAACAAATACTTATTTTATTCTCACGGAGATTTTCACATTTCTATCGACTCTTCATTTGGAAGACGTTGATATTGAAAAAGGGAGACACTCTGCTCCAGTCCCCGACTTCATTTGATCACTTATCGAGTCTAGAGCGTACTTGATATATTTTTCATTTGACTAGGACACATAGAGTCTTTATATGTCTTTGTGACATTGCATATCTTTGTGATATTGCCGGAACATTCGTAGTGATATCATATTTTTGATATTCCACGATGATCGAATGGAAATCCTACCAATGCTAACATCATTTCCAACGTTGAACGTAGGTCTCACATTTTCATTTTATGAAATTGTTGAGTAAACGAGAAGTCTATGTGACCTCGGATTTATTTTCCCAAAAGTCTTTGAGGATAGTAAGACATGGTTATTGAACGCCTTTGTGACACTGACCATGAATTACATTCTTTAAAGCAATCTATCGGTTGAAAAGCCATAGACCGAACCATTTAGAGATAAGCTTTGTACATTTCTCGATGATAATGGGAAGTCCTAAAAATAGTAATCGTATTTTTAGGCCACACCATTAATCCTTTTGATTTTTGGTTGTGTTAACGGATCATTTTTATCCGGTTTTCATTTCTCTTCACACAAACACAAAGAACCCAAACACCATTATAAAATCGTTTTCCAACAACGCAACCTCACATTCTAGTTCACCAATAGGTTCATTGGGAATTGGGAATTGGGTTGGGTTACTTTGATTGCTTATTGTTTGTTGTGATCTACCGTTTATGCTATCAATCATTATTGTATGATGAACCCGTTTCACATATTCATCATAAGGGGGAGAAATGATTATATGATTGATAGATAGAGTTCAAGGATATAGGTAGAATTTGATTGGGAGAATTTGTTCAAGGATGATTGTTGTGTTTGGATGTTCAAAGAATCGTTAGTTTAGGTGAAGAGAGTGAATAATTATCGTGCTAAGTTGAGAGTTGAGAGATTGTCGTTTGTTGATGCTACAAAGAAAATTAAGTTGGATAGTTAAGTTTGTTCTTTGTTTGAAGAGATTGTTCATTTGAGGGGGAGCAAGAGTAAACTCATGAGTCGTTAAATATGCTCCGAAATGATTGTTTGTTTGAGGGGGAGCAAGAAATTTGAAGATAATTCGTTTGGTTGATAAGTTGCTCCAAGAAAGAAATGTTTGATTGAGGGGGAGCAAATGATAATTGATCAAAGAATCAAGTGCTCCAAGATGTTTGTTGATTTAGAGACAAGTTAGACAAAGAAATGAAATTTCCGCATTCCAAAACCAAGCTTCCATAATGCCAAGAGATTTCAAGGTCAAAACCAAGCTTCCGCAAAGCCAAAAGAATTCAAAGTTAAATCAAGCTTCCGCAATACCAAAAGAATCCAAAAGAATTCAAAGTCAAATCCAAGCTTCCGCATGCTACTCAAAGATTCAAGTTACTTCTCCAAGCAACATCAAGTTGAAATCAACATTCAAAAGTTCAAGTTGTGAAAGCTCAAAAGCTACAAAGATTTCAAAGGTGCTTCCAAAGTATTCAAAGTTGCAAGAGAAGATCAAGATTTAATAAGTCATCGTCAAATATATTTGTTTGTTGAGAAGATTCAAAGTCAAGGTTGATACAAGACATTGAAGACAATGAGAAAGCTTCAAAGTCCAATCAACATTGAAGATTTTCAACAAATGGGCTCATCATGTTATTTAAAGACCGAAGACGATGCAACATTTACAATTCAACACCAAGGGGGAGATTGTTAGAAATATAAATGGTGTTAAATTGTAATATTTCTAGTTATATAAGGGGTATTAGTGTTAATTAGATGATAGGTATAAATACCCCTTCCTTAATCATTTGTAAAAAAGCCTTTCACACATAATCCCACACTTACTTCTCTCTAATTTACTTTCTCTCTCTAAGATCATCTTCAACCTCCCATTCACACACTTACACACATTTCACACACTAACCTAATTCCACCATTAAACCTCAATTAAGCTCAATTCTATATCTAACACCTCCTCCCCCTTTGCATCATTTATTCTATGTGTAGACGAAGACTTTAGTGACTTATTGACGACATCATGTATTCATTTAGACCTCATCATACCCTAGCCTAAATACATCATCTATAACATCCCTTGAGTCCTTCCCCACTATTAAAGATGAGAACAAGGAAGAGGACCTATCAATCGGAATAAAAAGAATAAAAATTTGCATCAAATTTTTCTGTTTCTATTAGCCAAATCGAGCAACGCGTAAGTTCTTTAACCTTCATTGGTTGGATTCTTTCTTCTATAGTAAGTTCTTTTACTTGTGTTATATTGTTCATGATAGAAAGGAGACGAAATACGTACAACCCTAGAAATACATATACATATACTTGATTTTGAAAGAAAATGTTGATTTGGAAAGGAATGTTTGGTACAATGATATATGGGGGTGTTTGGCCTAGCACTCTTTAGATGGCTTTTAGCTTATTTGGCTTATTTTAGACTATATAAGCTGATTTATTTTAGTGTTCGGTTAGGCTTTTGAGCTTATGACTTTTAGGCTTATATAAGCTGATTTATTTTATTTTTAAAAATAATCATTTTCCTTTTCCTAAACTTAATACTATTGAACCCGTGATTGGATTTTTTTATTTAAAAAAAAACCATAAATCTATTGATTTGTCCAATCAACTCTTATTTCTTTTGACCATGGCAGTTGATATCCCTGCATTTATTCTATGCTGATGGTCCCTCCTCCTCCCCCTTGCATCATTTATTCTATGTGTAGATGAAGACTTTAGTGACTTACTGACGACATCATGTATTCATCTAGACCTCATCATACCCTAGACCAAATACATCATCTATAACATCCCTTGAGTCCTTCCCCACGATTAAAGATGAGAACAAGGAAGAGGACTTATCAATCGGAATAAAAAGAATAAAAATTTGCATCAAATTTTTCCATTCCTATCAGCCAAATCAAACAACGCGTAAGTTCTTTAACCTTCATTGGTTGGAATCTATCTTCTATAGTAAGTTCTTTTACTTGTGTTATTTTGTTCATGATAGAAAGGAGACGAAATACGTACAACCCTAGAAATACATATACATATACTTGATTTTGAAAGAAAATGTTGATTTGGAAAGGAATGTTTGGTATATTGATATATGGGGGTGTTTGGCCTAGCACTTTTTAGATGGCTTTTAGCTTATTTGGCTTATTTTAGACTATATAAGCTGATTTATTTTAGTGTTCGGTTAGGCTTTTGAGCTTATGGCTTTTAGGCTTATATAAGTTGATTTATTTTATTTCAAAAATTAATTATTTTCCTTTCCCTAAACTTAATACTATTGACCCCGTGATTGGATTTTTCTATTTAAAAAAAAAAACATAAAGCTATCGATTTGTCCAATCAACTCTTATTTCTTTTGAGCATGTCGGTAGATATCCCTGCATTTATTCTCCGCTCCTACTCCCCCTTGCATCATTTATTCTTCGTGTAGCCAAAGACTTTAGTGACTTACTGACGGCATCATGTATTCATTTAGACATCATCATACCTTAGGCCAATACATCAACTATAACATCCCTTGAGTCCTTCCCCACTATTAAAGATGAGAACAAGGAAGAGGTATTATCAATCGGAAAAAAAGAAGAAAAATTTGCATCAAGTTTTTTTGTTCCTATCAACCAAATCCAGCATTGCGTAAGTTATTTAACCTTCATTGGTTGGAATCTTTCTTCTATAGTTAGTTATTTTACTTGTGTTATATTGTTCATGATAGAAAGGAGGCGAAATACATACAAACCTAGAAATATATATACATATATTTGATTTTGAAAGGAAACATGCTTGTTAGATGCTTCCTGATGCTCCCCCATGCATCATTTATTCTCTGTGTAGCCGAAGACTTTAGTGACTTACTAACGTCATCATCTATTCATCTAGACCTCATCATACCCTAGCCCAATACATCATATATAACATCCCTTGAGTCCTTTCCCACTATTAAAGATGAGAACAAGGAAGAGGACTTATCAATCGGAAGAAAAATAAGAAAATTTCGCATCAAATTTTTCCGTTCCTATCAGCCAAATCGAGCAACACGTAAGTTCTTTAACTTTCATTGGTTGAAATCTTTCTTCTATAGTAAGTTCTTTTACTTGTGTTATATTGTTCATGATAGAAAGGAGGCGAAATACATACAACCCTAGAAATACATATACATATACTTGATTTTAAAAGGAAATGTTGATTTAAGAAGGAATGTTTGGTACAATGATATATGGGGGTGTTTGGCCTAGCATTTTTTATATGGCTGCCTTCCACTGCCAACTTGGTCTTCTATCTTCAATCCTCCTCTTCGACTTGGATTGAATGCTATAAACATTGTTGATGCAGCTTGAATAACACTTGCTTCCATATGATTTACAATTACAAGTATGAAGCATGATCTGGGTCAGAGACAGATTGCAAGCTGTCTCAGATTAGTCTGACCCAGATCAGATTACAAGAACCAAAAGATTACTAAGTGTTTATAGGTCAGATTTGTCATCACCAAATTTATACATCTTATACAATGAACATTGGGACTCAACAATCTCCCCCTATTTGATGATGACAAAACCCAACTACACTTCTAACTATCAGCTTACAAAGAATCAAAGTAAAATCTGACTAACAGCTTGTGACCCTTTGAATCTTTTGGGTTCTTTTCAATCTGATATGAAGTTTTAACAAGACAACTGAATTCGTACAAATACTTGCATATATTAAGAAATACAAAGTATTACAATAAGAACTTATTCCCCAATCATTTCTACAGTTTCTTGCTTAAATTCAAATGATAGGGCAATTTTCACATCTACTTTTCTATCTAACCCCTCATCAATAAGGAACTGCTCATAACCATTACCTTTTTCACTAAACGTAGCACAAAATATGTACAAGGTAAAAAGGTGCATAGTTGGTACCTCTTTCAGCTCAACAGTCCTTTGGAATACAAGTTGCCCTCTTGTATTCACAAAATACATACCATGTTCAGTGATGTGCATTCCACTTCTTGCATTAGGCATACCAGCAGGTAAAGACAAATTGAGATGACTTAGAATTTTGTCAAGAGCATCAGGAGCCAATTGTTCAAGCAACTCTGAAGGGTTCAAATTTTTGAGGAAGTCTGTATGATCACCTCCAGGAGCATTGATCTTAACATTTCTTCTCCTCTTCTTTTTGAGTGGCTCTTCTGACTCATCTTCATCATCCATATCATAAGCTTTTGGTCTTGGAAGGCCAGTGATGTCAATTTTGAATTTCACAATAACAGCCAACTTCTTCTCAATGGCTTCCAAGACTGTCTCTCTATGAATTCCAGGCATACCAGCAGGTAAAGACAATTGAGATGACTTAGAATTTTGTCAAGAGCATCAGGAGCCAATTGTTCAAGCAACTCTGAAGGGTTCAAATTTTTGAGGAAGTCTGTATGATCACCTCCAGGAGCATTGATCTTAACATTTCTTCTCCTCTTCTTTTTGAGTGGCTCTTCTGACTCATCTTCATCATCCATATCATAAGCTTTTGGTCTTGGAAGGCCAGTGATGTCAATTTTGAATTTCACAATAACAGCCAACTTCTTCTCAATGGCTTCCAAGACTGTCTCTCTATGAATTCCAGGCATACCAGCAGGTAAAGACAATTGAGATGACTTAGAATTTTGTCAAGAGCATCAGGAGCCAATTGTTCAAGCAACTCTGAAGGGTTCAAATTTTTGAGGAAGTCTGTATGATCACCTCCAGGAGCATTGATCTTAACATTTCTTCTCCTCTTCTTTTTGAGTGGCTCTTCTGACTCATCTTCATCATCCATATCATAAGCTTTTGGTCTTGGAAGGCCAGTGATGTCAATTTTGAATTTCACAATAACAGCCAACTTCTTCTCAATGGCTTCCAAGACTGTCTCTCTATGAATTCCAGGCATACCAGTGATGATATCATGCAATTCAACCCACTCTATGTAGCCTAACTCAAACAGATTATCAAGATCATGAGTTTCCCAGCTTGTCTCATATCCTTTTCTTGTGAATCTGATGCTTGGAATGGGCTTTCCTCTTTTCCTTTTCAATTGAACCTGGGTGATTGGTTTTGGATGTCTTCTATAGTTCAGCTTTTTAGTCACCTTCCTTTTCTCCAAAGCCTCAAACCAATCATGGGCTTCAACACTTTTCTTCACATCTTTAACCTTCTGTGATGGTTTAGTGTGAACCACCACTTTCTTCTAACCTTTTCCTTTGCCCACATCTTTCCTTTTGGATCCAATAGCTGCAAGGTCTTCTTCATCTTCCTTATTCAATGTTTCTTGAAGCACCTTGGCAACTTCTGGATCAGATTCAGTCAATGCCATTCTTTCCCTTTGCAGTTTATCTTCCTTAATCATTTTGCATGCCACCTCAACTGTTACCCCAAGTTCTGGAGCCTGTTTGATTGCAAGCTCCCAGTCCTTTTCTTCATCTGTTAAGATCTTCACACCACTTGACCCAGCTTCAGCTGGCCTTTTCTTTAACATAAACTGGGACAGAGTGGCTGTGTCTTCACTTGAAGAGGATTCAACAAGTTTTTCTTTGGAAGCTGGGTCAACTTGAGATGACACAGCTTGTACAGGATCAGCTTGGGAAGACTTCTTTTCACCAACACCTTCAACAACCTTTTCAACCTCAGATTCCTTCCTTATATCTTCCATCACAACATCAGTGGTCTCCCCTTCAATTGTATCACTCTCCTTATCAGCTTCTTCATTCACATTTCCACCTTTATCACCACCAGACTCAGATTCTGGTATTTTTATCTCCTTTTCACCTTCCACACTTGAACCATAAACAACCATTTCATTGGCCTCCCCCTCAGCTCTAGCCTTCCTTTGTCTTTCTTTTAACTTTTCAAAGTACTCTTCAATTTCCCTGTCAACCAGAGCTCTTTGTCTTTGTCTTTCTACTTCTTTTTCCTGCTCAACTTCAGTAGCACTCTTACCAGCACTCTTCTCCCCCTTTTTGTCATCATCACCAGGGAAAGAGCTTACTGGAGTAGCAAAGAGCCCTTTTAGATCATGGCTGATCAAGTCAATCTTGACATTTGTTAGACAGCAGGCTCTTCTTAACTTAACATAATCTTCATGGAGGAGCCCAATTTTAGATTTGAAACTCTTTGAAGCTTCAATCAGATCATTCTTGAAAGCTGCTTGTGACTTGTTAGTAGATTGAAGTTCAATAGTGACATCTCTTGTGAACTTGGTTGCAGCTTTCTCAATCTGACTCAGAGTACTCTTGTTTCTTTCCTTCTCTTCATTGATTGCCTTTGTAAGATCATCAAGAGACTCTGTCAGCTTGCTTTGGTTCTACTGTATCAAGTCAACTGCTTTCAACACATTCTTTTTTAGTGCAGTCTGTTCTTGACACAACCTATCCACCTTCTTATCCGTCAATTCCTAATCCTTTAGGATCTTTTCCAAGTCTTTGGTCATCTTTGAGATCTCAACCTTATAGGTTGAAGTGAACTCAGTGAGCTGACCCATCACATCTGAAAATGAGATAGTGGCAGCTTGGGAAGGACTTGCAGTTGGCTTAAAAGCCACTGACTCTGGAAAGAGCAGCCAGCAATCAGGCTCATATAAAAGGGGGTGGAGGCTAAGGGAGTTTTGGTGAATTTGCTCATGAGAGTGAGTCTTATGAGTGGATCTGTCAGAAATGACAATGTGCTGTTCAGCCTGAGAAAGATTGACGTTTATTTCAGGCTGAGGGCCAGTGGGAATGTGTTGATCATGATGTTGATCAACTCCTCCACTGGCATCTTCCATCAGATCATCCCTTGAGGATGGATGGGAAAGCACATCATCGAATGAAGAATCACTTCCGGAGATAGTGATTATATTCTCATTGGCATCGAGAGGACCACCAATGGTTCCCTTTGCTGCACAAGGGGCTAACATGACTGCCTTAAAGACAGCCATGTAACCTACAGGATCCCTCTGTCCAGGGACAGATGCAGACACAGACCCTGCAGGTGTAATGTTTTGTGTAATTGATTGCCCTTCAAGAGAGGTGTATTGTTGCACCAAAGTATCCTTAGGGAGAATTATTGAGGCCTGTACCCCTCCTTGTGATCTAGAAGGGGCATTGACAGCCTGTGCAGACTCAGAGTGTAAGAGAGATTGAGTCTGATTAGCTTGGGGAGGAGAAGCAGTGTCACAAGTGCGTTCGATACTTCTCTCCTTTGGCTGACCATCCTCAGAATTAAAGTACATCGACTCTGACTCTTGTTGGATCTGGGCTGGATCCATTGTTTTCCCTTTAATGATATCATCAACCTTTTGGGAGGCTGATGATGGCGATTTAGGTGCAGACTCAGTATGACCTTGGGAGGAGGTCTTTCTTTCAATACCTTCACCCTGTTTAGAGGGTTGGGTAGCAATAGGTGTTCGCTTTAACTCGTCTACACTCTTTTGGGAGAGTGCAGATGGGCGTGGTGTATTTGGCTTGTCAGCTTGGGTGGTAGGGACAGCTTTGGAACGTTTCTTAGCTTCCACTGCACCTTGGGGGATCTCAAGATTTGATGTTGCATTATCAACCCCAGAAGCTGACACAGATTTCCTTGAGGATCTTTTCTTTTTCACACTGTGAGGCACTAAGTCCTCAACAATGGGTCTTTTTGAAGCAAATTTGGAAGAAATGGATGAGGGTGTGGCTAGGGTGGCTGATGTTGTGGCCAACCCTTCACCCTCTTTTGAATGAGAAGAAGATTGAATAGATTGAGAAGAGTTTGAGGGTTCAGAAGCATGTGTACCTTGGTCCCCCTGATTGGCAGATTGAGTGTCAAACTCAGATCGCGTCGAAGTAGGGACAACTTCCTCAAGTGCCTCTTGTAAAACACATTTGGCTTCAGTTTGAGACACAACACTTTCATAAATATCATCAGGCATATAAGACAGCTCAAAAGCAGACCTAATCCTCTCATAAGAAATATATACCTTTGTCTTACCGTTGAGGATTGTGCCATAGATTGCAGCATCTCGTTTCTTGTTATTTCCCACATAACAGCTTGCCCAAAATTCACACAAGAGATCCTTAAACACCACATCCGGCTTTTCAATCATCATCTTACCAAATGGATGGTACCATAAGAAAGCCACAATCTCATCATACCCCTTAGCCCATGAAGGAGGATGAACATTGGCATAGACGAGACTGCCGATCTTGATTTTACCAGTATCAAGATCAGCCGGAACTACTACCACATTATTACCCACCACATAGGGTGTAAGCTTACTCACGCTTACTGGAGCTAGGTATGGGACCTCAGATTCAATAGAAGAAATTGATTGAGAGTTACTAGCAGAAGGAACAGATGATGATGCCATTTAATTTAAACAAGAATTTTAGAAAAAGAGTATTAAGACATTAATAAAATAGTATACAGATTTGAAAGAACAAGAACAATTGATATAAAAGAGATGAAGAAGTGATTTGGGGATTTAGGTTAAATCGAGTATAAGTACTTAATTTAAAATAGCCGTTTGAAAAAGTTGGAGAGAGAAAGATTTTGATTGGACGATTAACAAGTAGTGGAGGTACCTTTTTCAGTAACCAGCAGTTACCCCTACACATGTCACTTTCCAATAGGATGAACAAATAAACTAAATAAAATAATGTAAGTAATAAAACGCACTGAGATATTTAATAACAAAAATAACCACGAAGCTGGGTCAGACTCAGCTTACCCTCTTTTACTTGAAAATGCACCAAGTATGAAAGGGTAGTCTGGGTCAGACACAGCTTACCCTCAAAATTTTAAAATAACTCTAAGGGGTCAGATTTATTATTACTTAGCTCACTGCCTTTTACATATTTAACATACCTAGCTTACTTATGAGATAGTTGAACCTTGATTAATCCAATGGCTTTGTAAACAAGTCAGCAAGCTGATTATCTGTTGGAATGAAGTGGAGTTCAACATCTTCTTTCATCACATGATCCCTAATGAAATGATATCTTATATCAATGTGCTTGGTCCTTGAATGAAGTACAGGATTGTTGGAAATTGCTATGGCACTGGTACTGTCACAAAAGATTGGAGTTTTTGATGCAGTGACACCATAGTCTTGAAGTTGATATTGCATTCAAAGAATTTGAGAACAACAACTTCCTGCAGCAACATATTCAGCTTCTGCAGTGGAGATAGAAACTGAATGCTGCTTCTTGCTGGACAAGCTTACAAGTCTATTGCTAAGCAATTGACAAGCTCCTGAAGTACTTTTTCTATCAATCTTACAGCCTGCAAAGTTAGAATCTGAATAGCCAATTAGATCAAATCCTGAGTCTTTGGGATACCAAAGGCCCAGATTGGGACTACCTTTAAGGTATATGAAGATTCTTTTCACAGCCTTAAGATGTGATTCCTTAGGACTAGCTTGATATCTTGCACAAAGGCATGTAGCAAACATAATATCTGGTCTACTAGCAGTCAAGTAAAGTAATGATCCTATCATACCCCTGTAAGCTATGGTGTCAACAGATTTGCCATTTTTATCTTCACCCAGTTTATCACCAGTTCCCATAGGAGTTTTCATAGGTGAGCAATCACTAAAACCAAATTTGTTTAAGAGATCTTTAACATATTTTCCTTGGTTTATAGAAATTCCATTTTTAGTCTGTTTTACTTGTAAACCCAGAAAATAGTTTAGTTCTCCCATCATGCTCATTTCATACTTTTTAGACATTAATTCAAAAAACTTTTTGCAAAGTCTTTCACTGCTAGACCCAAATATGATATCATCTACATAAATTTGCACAAGCAGGATATCACCATTATACTTTCTCACAAATAAAGTCTTGTCAACATTACCTCTTTTGAATTTGTTAGCCAAAAGAAATTTAGACAAAGTATCATACCATGCCCTTGGAGCTTGCTTCAACCCATAGAGAGCTTTGTCAAGATTGAACACATGGTCAGGAAACTTTCAACTTTCAAAGCCTGGAGGTTGTTCAACATAGACTTCTTCTTCCAATTTCCCATTAAGAAATGCACTCTTCACATCCATTTGATAGACTTTGAAACCTTTGTGGGCAGAGAAGGCCAAGAACATTCTGATTGCCTCTAGTCTTGCCACTGGTGCAAAAGTCTCATCATAATCAATTCCATCCTCTTGTCTGTAACCAAGAGCTACCAATCTTGCTTTGTTTCTGGTCACAACTCCCCTTTCATCCATTTTATTTCTGTAGACCCACTTGGTTCCAATCATAGTCTTGTGATGAGGTCTTGGAACAAGTTCCCAAACCTTGTTTCTTTCAAACTGTGTTAATTCATCTTGCATTGCATTTACCCAAGATGGATCTGCCAGAGCTTCATTAACCTCAGTTGGTTCCACCTTACTCACAAAATTAACAAACATGCAAAAATTGCCTGTTGCCTTTCTTCTTGTTTTAACACCAGAGAGAGGATCACCAATGATTTAGTTAATTGGATGACTCCTTGTCTATTTAGTAACATGAGTTGAGTTTTTTGCAACTGGGACAATGGGCTGATTCAGATTTGAAGGTTCAGCATGATCAGCTTGAGGAAGAGGCTGATCAGCTTGGATTGGAATGAAGGAATCTGAGTCAGCTGGAGCATCATTTGATGGATTAAGAATAGTTTCTTCTACAGGAGTTGGATCAGCTTGCTCATTTTTAAAGATTGGAACACCTTCTTCTTCTTCTATAAGTTGCTCCCCCTGAGTTTGAGCATTGTCAGCTCCAACTGGAGGATTAGTTGGAGGCTCATTCTCAGGTACAGCCAGTTCTTCAAAGTTGAAATCTTCATCTTCAGGAGGAGAGCAATCTGGCTTAGAACAACCTTCATCTATGCTTACATTAACAGAGTTCTCAATTGTTTTAGTTCTTTTGTTGTAAACTCTGTAGGCCTTCATCATTGTTGCATATCCAAGTAGGATACCTTCATCTGCTTTCTCATCAAACTTTCCAAGATGGTCTTTCTGATTCAGAATGTAACATGGACTCCCAAACATTCTTAGGAAACCAATTTCAGGTTTTCTCCCCCTAAGAAGTTCATATGCAGTCTTCTGGGATCTGTTCTGGGTAAAGCAAGCTGTGTGTACTGCTTCAGCCCAGAAATGAGACTTGACATTGTTTTGAGCCATCATGGATCTGGCAGCTTCAATAAGTGTTCTGTTTCTTCTTTCTGCAACACCATTTTATTGAGGAGTTCTGGCAGCTGAGTAGACTTGTGAAATTCCTTTTTCACTGCAAAAAGAATTAAGAGTAATATTTTTAAATTCAGTTCCATTATCACTTCTTAACTGCCTTACAGGCCTTTTGTAGAGAATTTCAGCTTGCTTGATGAAATGAATAATGTTGTCAGCAGCTTCACTCTTATGCTTGAGAAAGAACACCCAGGTGTATCTTGAATATTCATCAACAATGACCAAAGAGTATCTCATTCCAGTGAATGAGGGAGTACTAATTGGTCCAAAGAGATCCATATGAAGCAAATCCAAATAATTATCAATGGTTGAGCATGTTTTAGACTTAAAAGTAGCTTTGTGTTGTTTGCCTTTCTCACAAGCACCACACAGCTTGTCCTTCTCATAATTTATCACTGGAAGACCAGACACCAAATCTTTCTTACACAACTTGTTGATGTCTTTAAAATTCATATGAGACAACCTTTTATGCCACAACCAGTTCAGCTCATCTTGAGTCTTTGACATGAAACAGACTTCTCTTGTCACAGTTGGATTTCTCATGTCAAAAGAATACAAAGACTCATCCCTTTTTGCAATAAGAACCACATTGCCTTCTAAATCAAGAACAATTCCCTTATCAGATCTGAATCTCACTTCATAACCAGCATCACACAATTGACTCACACTAATCAAGTTATGCTTCAAGCCATTTACATATGAGACCCTTCTGAAATTAAGGGAACCATTTGAAAGTATACCAAATCCTTTAGTCTTTCCTTGAGAGTCATCTCCAAAAGTAACATTAGGACCAGCGTGAATCCTAAAGCTACATAGCAGGGACTTACATCCGGTCATATGCTTGGAACACCCACTGTCCAAGTGCCAGGTATTATCGTCATGACCGCCCTGCATTTATAATAAGAGATTAGTTCTTTTTGGGAACCCATCCAAAGATGGGTTCACCAGAGCTGACCATCTGGTCTGACTCAGGTTGGGACACAAAACTTAAACTCTTATCACATTTGGATACCCATTGTTGCTTGATCTGTCCTTTATCAGATTTAAAATTCTTTCTAGCAACATTTAGAGTTTCCTTTTGAACAAAACCTTTGCCTATTCCAGATTTCTTACACTCAGCTCTCAATTTTCTTTGATCAGCAATTTTAGGATCATACACATTTTTAAGAAAATTTGCATCAATTGAAACCTCACTATTCTGGACTCAACATATTTTGAAATCATTTTGTCAGAGTCAGATTTGGTGTTACTTGAAACAGACTCAGATTTTATTTGTGACTCATTTCCTTGAGAACCAGACTTCTTACTCTTTATAAGCTTTATTTTCTCTTTAGGAACACTATGATCTCTAACATTTCTTTTGTTTTTCTTTAAACTACCCTTGTTTGTTTTAGACTTTGAATCTGATTCAGATTGGGTAATGGTCAGCTTGGATAAGTCAAGACTTTCTTCAGGTTTTAACTCAACAACCTTATCAGCTTCAGACACAGCTTCAGCAATGGTCTGACCAATGGTTTCAGGATCTTTAAACCCAATACCAGAATTCTGAACCAACTTAATTGGTTTAGATTTCATTCCTTTGGTTTGGACTTTGGGTGGTGAAGGAGGCTGATAACAAGGCTCCATAGCACAGACTTCAGCAATGGTTATGGCCCTATCATAATCACCATCAAAAATAGCTTGGATCTGATGAGGTATTTGGTCATTTACACACTTAGCAGCTCTTTTGGAACATACACACCATGTTTCAGTAATATGCTTAACTTTCAAAAAAATTTCCTCTGCAGTTTTAGCTTCTTTAACCAAAATAGAATTCAATTGTTTTTGAGTTTTAACTTCAGATTCTAGTTTTTCAATGGTGTGGCTTTTAGAACTATTATCAAGTTTCAAAACATGTATTTCCTTTTTGAGTTCTTGATTGAAGTGTTTTTGTAAAAGAACCTCATCACCAAGTCTATTTAGTCTAGACAATTTCTCATTATCAGACAGATTGGAAAAAGAAATTACCTCAGGTGGAGCAGTCTGACTGGTAGATGCCTGGTGAGCTGACTCAGATTGCTGTTGCATTTTAACAAGATCTTCAGCAAACTTTTGAGTAGCTTCTTTAGCCATGAAACACTTGGCATCTTTATACAGTTCATCATCAGATGAAGTGGCACTTTCAGCCCAGTCTTTGGCTACCAGACTTTTCTCACTTTTGTTCACCTTCTCAGTCACCTCAGCTACTTGTGCTTTCAAGGCTTTGTATTTTGTCTTGAGCTTTGAGTATTTTTCACTTCTTCCACCTTTGGTTGGCACAGCTTGAGAAGATTCTTTGGATCTGCAATCACCAGCCATGTGTCCAGTCTTGCCACATTTGTAACAAGTTACTTTGGACATATCAAATGGCTTTTTGGTCTTATCAGCTTGGCCACCTTTTCCTTTTCCTTTAAACTTACTAAAGGATCTCCTTCTGATCCTTTCAGCCAACATAGCTACTTCATCAGCTAGTTCATCACCATCAGATTCATCACATTCAGATTCAGCACAAACAGAGTTAGGATTAGAAATCACAGGAATATCATCATTAACACAAGGAATGATCTCATTACTAATTGAGCTAGGGTGTTCATTCATAGAAGCAACAAGTGCAGCAGCAGGCTGACTATAAGAATCACCTATAGCAATCAACATTTCAGCCTCTGAACACTCTTGGTTATGAAGTAAACCAAATAGTCCAGGGAGATCAAGATCATGATAAACAGAACTTAATTTAACAGAAGAAATATAGTTGTTCCATTTAGGTGGTAATGAATCAAGAAATTTACTCTTTAAAACCTCATTTTTCTTAACAATTCCAACAACAGCTAAATTATTTACCAAAGCATTAAAGCGGGTATGAGTGTCAGTCAAGGATTCATTTCTTGAAGAGAAAAATATCTCATACCTCCTGGTCAAAGTAGTAATAGTGGATTCCATGGAGGTAGAGCAACCCTCAAACATGACAGTCAATGTACCCCACATTTTCTTAGCTGTAGAACACATTTTAATAGAATGGTAAAGGTCTTTGGGCACAGCTTGGACAATGATTCTTTGGATCTGCAATCACCAGCCATGTGTCCAGTCTTGCCACATTTGTAACAAGTTACTTTGGACATATCAAATGGCTTTTTGGTCTTATCAGCTTGGCCACCTTTTCCTTTTCCTTTAAACTTACTAAAGGATCTCCTTCTGATCCTTTCAGCCAACATAGCTACTTCATCAGCTAGTTCATCACCATCAGATTCATCACATTCAGATTCAGCACAAACAGAGTTAGGATTAGAAATCACAGGAATATCATCATTAACACAAGGAATGATCTCATTACTAATTGAGCTAGGGTGTTCATTCATAGAAGCAACAAGTGCAGCAGCAGGCTGACTATAAGAATCACCTATAGCAATCAACATTTCAGCCTCTGAACACTCTTGGTTATGAAGTAAACCAAATAGTCCAGGGAGATCAAGATCATGATAAACAGAACTTAATTTAACAGAAGAAATATAGTTGTTCCATTTAGGTGGTAATGAATCAAGAAATTTACTCTTTAAAACCTCATTTTTCTTAACAATTCCAACAACAGCTAAATTATTTACCAAAGCATTAAAGCGGGTATGAGTGTCAGTCAAGGATTCATTTCTTGAAGAGAAAAATATCTCATACCTCCTGGTCAAAGTAGTAATAGTGGATTCCATGGAGGTAGAGCAACCCTCAAACATGACAGTCAATGTACCCCACATTTTCTTAGCTGTAGAACACATTTTAATAGAATGGTAAAGGTCTTTGGGCACAGCTTGGACAATGAAATTTCTAGCCTTCACATCCAAGTTAGCCAACCTCCTATCCTCATCCCCCCAATCTGCCTTGTCCTTAACAATAGATTTGACTATGAAAGGAATGGTTGGTTGACCTTCCCTAACCACAGCTTCTACCACAATGGTTTGTGTAGGAACATAAGGACCATCCGCAAGGATATCAGGCATATTGTTATCGATGGATTCAAGGAACAAATACATTCGACCTTTCCACCCACTGAAATCATCTTTATCAAACATGGGTGGTCTGGTTGAAGAACCATTATCAATATATGATGACATAATGCTTTACTATTAAAGAAAATATGCAAGGATCAAGTCAAGTTAATTCTTAACCCCTGCTCTGATACCAATTGATACGTCCCAAGGTGTATCAATATACCAAAGTATATTGTACACAGAACAGTTGTAGAGGGGGGGGGGTGAATACAACTTTCCTCGAACTTTACAAACTTTTAAATAAAACGTTTTAAGATTCAGATTATATATTAAGTAAGTAAAGAACAGGAATCATTAAAACAGTAAAGTAGTAAAATAAATGAAACATTCTTGAACACAGATTGTGGTTTTCAAAGTAATCCTTTATTAAGAAATAATCTATACAAAGAATTACAGGGTTGTTACGGAATAAAGATAGCCTACAGATATCTAAACAACCCTTGAAATGACAAACAACAATCAATAAGTTTCAGCTCAAGAGAATCAGCCCAAGCTGATCTCGTACAGACTAAGCTGTGTGTAAGAGCAGAGAAACTTGTGTGACGAATGATTCTCAAGAATGCCACACATATGCAATCAAGGAATGAAGCTTTTATAGGCGAAAGCTCTTCTTCTCTTGGTATCCAATGAAGCCACGTATTAATCTTCTACTGGATGGAAAAGGAATATTAGATCGTGCCTTCACCTCGTACTTGTGGTCCCCCACGTACTGGCGCACATTCTTCATCATCCAATAAGAGTATGGACACGCGTATGTAAAACCAACCACCAACCTGGATCCTAGGATTCTTCCTAGTTACGTCATTTGTCCTTATCTTCAATCCAGGTTGTTATCTTCACTTGATTGTCAGACACAGATTGGGCCGTTTGTCAAAGCACCAATCTGTCTAAGTGTTTCCAAGCTGACTGCTAATCCCAAGTTGCCTTCCACTGCCAGCTTGGTCTTCTATCTTCAATCCTCCTCTTCGACTTGGATAAAATGCTATAAACATTGTTGATGCATCTTGAATAACACTTGCTTCCATATGATTTACAATTACAAGTATGAAGCATGATCTGGTTCAGAGACAGATTGCAAGCTGTGTTAGCTTAGTCTGACCCAGATCAGATTACAAGAACCAAAAGATTACTAAGTGTTTATAGTTCAGATTTGTCATCACCAAATTTATACGTCTTATACAATGAACATTGGGACTCAACACTTCCATACGGACAAAACCTAGTAAGAATCCCGAGACCACGACCAGAACAAGTAAGACAATGTATGTCTGGAAATATGGCATCTTCTAGTGGCGACAGTGACTGTAGCAGTTATTCAATTGCTCGTGTTAGCTGCAGAGTTGGAACTCGAGGACCACATGCCCGAGCTAGCTGTGGAGTTCGAACTACAGCACCACATCACCATGAGGTAGTTGCACTAGTGTTAGCTTTTAACACCGAGACTGTTAGGTCCAGATTTACTGGACTCGCTCCAGACTCGACTACTGGAGCCTTACTGAAGATCTGTTCCAGAAACCCTAATTCCTACACTAGTTCTTTTTTCCAGTGCTAAAACCATGTGGGATGAACTAGTAAACCAGTATGAAGCATGATCTGGTCAGAGACAGATTGCAAGCTGTGTTAGCTTAGTCTGACCCAGATCAGATTACAAGAACCAAAAGATTACTAAGTGTTTATAGTTCAGATTTGTCATCACCAAATTTATACGTCTTATACAATGAACATTGGGACTCAACACTTCCATACGGACAAAACCTAGTAAGAATCCCGAGACCACGACCAGAACAAGTAAGACAATGTATGTCTGGAAATATGGCATCTTCTAGTGGCGACAGTGACTGTAGCAGTTATTCAATTGCTCGTGTTAGCTGCAGAGTTGGAACTCGAGGACCACATGCCCGAGCTAGCTGTGGAGTTCGAACTACAGCACCACATCACCATGAGGTAGTTGCACTAGTGTTAGCTTTTAACACCGAGACTGTTAGGTCCAGATTTACTGGACTCGCTCCAGACTCGACTACTGGAGCCTTACTGAAGATCTGTCCAGAAATGATATTTACTGGACCTACTCCAGACTTGGAAACTGGAGTCCCTCTGAAGATTTGTTCAGAAATAATGGAAGACCAGTGAGCAAAATACTTGTATAGAAATCTGGAGTATTCCAGATTTTCTCACTGGACTTCACCCCAGTCCAGATCTATTCTACTGAAGACATTCTCACTGAAGTCAAAGACTGAAGTTAGAATAAAGAAGACTGACAAATGGCGGAGTCCACTGGAAGTCTTACTAGATCTACGACTGGAGGATTATCAGTGTTCTAGACCTTACAAGTCTGAACACTGATATCGAGGAATTGACTTTTTGCCTTTACACACTTTCCAAAGAACATTCCACTTGTTCTTTACTAAAGTATTTACGTGTGTAAAGGTGGTAGATTAAAAGAATAAAGTCACAGTGATGTGACTTTCTCCTTGTACCTTAACCAATGCATTTAATAACCTTGTCGGTTCATTAAATGCATGCAACCATATTTGTACGGCACAAATTCACTGGTGAATTTGTTTGCCTATAAATACAAAGTTATTTCTTCGTTAAAATTACTTTTAGCATTAAAGGTGAATTTGTCTAAATACTCTCGATCTTAAACAGGGATACTTCACAACTTTAAGTATCTCGATCAAAAGAGTTTATTTGGCAAATATAGATCATTTGTAATTCATAGGTTGTTAGGATACTTACATATTTGTATTATCTTGATTCCGCACAACCTTGTATTTTATTTAACATCATAAATAAAATACACTTGAAAAATTACATTGTATTCCACCTTTACTTTATTGCTTTTAGTCTTGTATTACTTTGTTTATATACTTGCATTTATATTCAAGTAATACTAGTCCAATCTAGTGCATATTAGACTTGTTGTATTTTACACTTCTTGGTTAACCATCTAGAGAGTTTGGGACTCACAATTGGTATCAGAGCAGAAGGCTAATAAACTTGCCTTGATCTGCTTCTTTGATGGCCACCCCAGAAAATACTCAAGGAGGTTTCAATCATGGTCCTGATCCTAATATCAATGATCAAAATAAAGAACCACCACCTCCTTCTCCTACTCCTGCTTCTCTACACGTGCATGTGCACTATTCAAACAATCTTGTTCCTAAATTCAATGGGAATAGCGATGAATTTGGTACGTGGAAGGCTAGGATGATATTGCATATCACTGGTATTGAGAGAAACATGATGAAAATTTTAAATGAAGGACCTTATGTCCCCACATCACCTCTCAATGCTCTCCTTGATCCAACTGGATCTAGAAGAGGTCGGGAAAAGAGGGAGGAACATTGGTCTGAAGAGGAGAGGAGATTGGTAAATCTAGATACCCTTCTCAAAAACATGATCCTCGGGGCTGTTCCAGAAACCCTAATTCCTACACTAGTTCTTTTTTCCAGTGCTAAAACCATGTGGGATGAACTAGTAAACCAGTATGAAGGAGGAGATGACACCATTGTCAACAGAAAAGTCTCCTTAAACAAGAGGTATGAGTCATTTTTTGCTCAGCCTAATGAGTCTCTCACTGGTACTTACACCAGATTTATGAGCATCATAAACCAGTTGAGAGGTCTTGGGGTTGAGAAAGACAAGGATATACTTCTGGAGAAATTTTGTGATATTCTACCCACCAAATGGTCTCACATGATCCTGGTCTTACGACAAGGTAAAACTCTGCACACACACACTCTTTCAACTTTATATGGAGCTTTCAGGTACACTGAAGAAAATCAAGCTCAGAGAGTTGTTACAGAACAAGATGCCTATAACCATGCCTCCAGTAGTCCTACTGTGGTTAGTCATACTGAACCACAAAGTACAGCACTGATATCTTCTGAGAATGTATTTTCTATGAAGAAGATGGTGTCTGAACTCATGGAATCTGGAGAATATAGTCAAATCTCTCCAGACTGTGATGAATCTGATAATGATGACCTGGTTGCTATGATTGCTAAAACGTTTAACCGTTTCAAGTCAAGATCAAATAGGCCATATGGACAATTTGCATCCAGTTCTTCAACTGATAAGACCAATCTGACATGCTTTAAGTGTGGCAGAAAAGGTCATTTCATGAAAGATTGCAAGTCCAGTCAGTTTGCATCCAAGCCTGGTCCATTTACTTCTAATAATAAGCCTGATGATAGCTATAAATCTAAATACAAAAAGCTTAAGGCTCAAATTGCTCTCATGGCACAACAAATGGAAGATAATAATAAGTGCATGATTGCAACAACTGAAGAAAAATGGGTTCCTTCTGATGATTCATCTGCTGATGAAGAAGAAGAAAGAGATTGCTGTTACATGGCTCTGGCAGACGAAGAGCACCTGGTGAAGGAAGATGTCACATCTGGAAGATGGGTGGACATTGTTATCAAGAAGGGCGATCGAAAGAAATATATCTGGTATCTTGACAGTGCAGCTGGCAGGACGATGACCGGATGTAAGACCCTGCTGGAGGAGTTCGTAATTTCTGACGGACCCTCCATTACTTTTGGAAATGATGGTTGTGGAAAAACTGAGGGATATGGTGTTCTGAACAATGGCGAGTCAAATTCAGACGAGTTGTATTTGTGAATGGTTTGAAATATAACCTGATCAGTGTAAGTCAACTGTGTGATGATGGCTATCAAGTTCTATTCAGTATTGCTCAGGGCATTGTATTCAACAAGGACTGGAAGGTAGTATTGATTGCTCCCAGAAAAGGGAATGTGTACGTGATGGATATGGAAAGCTCTCCTTCAGAGCAGTGTTTCTATACTCAAGTTGATAAAGACACAAACTGGTTATGGCATAAAAGGTTATCCCATTTAAATTTTAAAAATATAAATAAGTTGTCTAGAAAACAACTGGCAGATGGGATACCTTCAGTTTCCTTAAAAAAGGAAAGGCCATGTCCAGGATGTGAGATGGGTAAGCAAAAACGTACCAGTTTCAAGACCAGACAGAATTTCAGCATATCTGAACCACTTCATATGCTTCATATTGACCTCTTTGGTCCAGTGAATGTTCAGACTCGTGCTGGAAAAAGATACACCCTGGTGATCGTAGATGAATTCTCCAGATATTGTTGGGTTATCTTTCTCAGGTCCAAAAGTGAAGCTGCTGCTGAAATCATCAGTCTTATCAAGCAAATTGAGCTCAAGTACAGTCGAAAGGTGTGTCAGTTAAGAAGTGACAATGAAACAAAATTCCAGAATGCAACTCTGGAGTCATTCTGTACTGACACTGGCATCTCCCAGAATTTCTCATCAGCCCGCTCTCCAGAACAAAAAGGAGTGGTGGAAAGGAAGAATCGAACGCTGATAGAAGCTGCCAGGAGTATGCTTGCTGAATCGGGTCTGTCTACTAGTTTCTGGGCTGAAGCAATTGCAACTGCTTGCCATACCCAGAATCGATCAGTGTATGTGAAGCGACACAAGAAGACAGCCTATGAAGTCTTAAGAAATAGAAAACCAAATATTGGTTATTTTCACGTTTTTGGATGTCCAGTTTACATCCTGAACGACTCCAGTCAGTTAGGCAAATTCGATGCCAAAGCTGATGAAGGGTATTTCTTAGGCTATTCAGCCAATCGCAAGGCCTTCAGAGTCTACAACAAGAGACTGGAGAAGGTCCATGAGTCAATTCATGTCACATTTGATGAATCAAATGACGCAATCAATAAAAAGCCAACCCTTGATACTCCCCCAGTACCTCCAATTGTCTTCTGTGAATCTGATCCTATCAACTACAATAAAGATTCAGAAGACACAGTTTCCAGTCATCCTGATCTGGAACCTGTTCAAAAGAAGAAGTCCTCCAGTGGTACTCCATTCTATCCTTCAATTATTTTCAAACTACCCTCTGAAATTGTTATTGGATCAGATGTTCGTACTACTCCCCCAGTATCAGTATCAGTTGAAAATATACCAGAAATGTGTTCAAATGAAGAATTTCAAACTGAACCAGTACTTCAAGAAATGCCTTTAAATGATGAATTTCATAATGCAAATCGTGATTTAAATGATTCAGATGAAGATGTTGAAGTAGCCTGGCAGGATCCTCATCCTGAGATTCAACTGAATTCTTGCACTGATATTGTTGTTAGTAACAATCCTGGTCAGTACTCCAGATGGACAAAAGCTCATCCTATCGATCAGATCATAGGTGACTCCAGTAGAGGAGTTCAGACCAGAAGAGCCTCCAGTAATCAATGCTTATATGTCAGTTTCTTATCACTGAATGAACCAAAGAAGATTGACGAGGCTATGGAAGATCCAAGTTGGGTAACTGCTATGCAAGAAGAGCTTCACCAGTTTGAAAGGAACAAGGTTTGGTACCTGGTTCCTTTCCTAGTTGGAAAGAAAGAACCAATTGGAACCAGATGGGTCTTCAGGAACAAGGTAGATAAAGATGGCCACGTAATCAGAAACAAGGCCAGACTGGTAGCACAAGGGTACTGCCAGTCAGATGTCGATTTTGATGAATCAAATGACGCAATCAATAAAAAGCCAACCCTTGATACTCCCCCAGTATCAGTATCAGTTGAAAATATACCAGAAATGTGTTCAAATGAAGAATTTCAAACTGAACCAGTACTTCAAGAAATGCCTTTAAATGATGAATTTCATAATGCAAATCGTGATTTAAATGATTCAGATGAAGATGTTGAAGTAGCCTGGCAGGATCCTCATCCTGAGATTCAACTGAATTCTTGCACTGATATTGTTGTTAGTAACAATCCTGGTCAGTACTCCAGATGGACAAAAGCTCATCCTATCGATCAGATCATAGGTGACTCCAGTAGAGGAGTTCAGACCAGAAGAGCCTCCAGTAATCAATGCTTATATGTCAGTTTCTTATCACTGAATGAACCAAAGAAGATTGACGAGGCTATGGAAGATCCAAGTTGGGTAACTGCTATGCAAGAAGAGCTTCACCAGTTTGAAAGGAACAAGGTTTGGTACCTGGTTCCTTTCCTAGTTGGAAAGAAAGAACCAATTGGAACCAGATGGGTCTTCAGGAACAAGGTAGATAAAGATGGCCACGTAATCAGAAACAAGGCCAGACTGGTAGCACAAGGGTACTGCCAGTCAGATGTCGATTTTGATGAATCATTTGCTCCAGTGGCTAGACTTGAAGCGATCAGAATATTTTTAGCATTCGCTGCTCATCATCAGTTCAAGGTCTACCAGATGGACGTGAAAAGTGCATTCTTGAATGGAAAACTTGAAGAAGAAGTTTATGTCAGACAACCACCAGGTTTCGTTGATGAAAAGCATCCACATTGGGTATATCGTCTGGACAAAGCGTTTTATGGTCTCAGACAAGCCCCACGTGCCTGGTATGATACTCTGACTAAACATTTATTGAAAAATGGTTTTAAAAGAGGTGCAATTGACAATACCTTATTTATTCTTCATGAAAAAGGTAATCTGTTAATGGTACAAATTTATGTTGATGATATTATTTTTGGCTCTACTGATGATAAAATGTGCAAGAAGTTTTTGAAAATAATGTCAACTGAATATGAAATGAGCTTGATTGGTGAATTAACATATTTTCTTGGACTTCAGATTAAACAGACCAGAGATGGTATTTTTATTAATCAGGAAAAATATGTTAGAGATCTTTTAAAGAAATATGATATGAACTCTTCACCATCTAAACCCACTCCAATTTCTGTACCATTAACACTGGACTCAGATCCAGATGGTAAACCAGTGAACACTACTGTCTATAGAGGCATGGTTGGTTCACTGATGTATTTAACTGCCAGTAGACCAGATATTATGTTTTCAACATATTTATGTGCCAGATATCAGTCTAATCCAAAAGAATCTCATATGCTTGCTGTAAAGCGCATACTGAAATACCTTAAGGGTGTCCCCAGTTTGGGTCTTTGGTATCCCAAAGGCTCAGGCATGGATCTAATGGGTTATTCTGATTCAGATCATGCAGGTTGTAAGATAGACAGAAAATCCACTACTGGTGGATGTCATTTCCTTGGTGGCAAACTGGTCAGCTGGACCAGTAAGAAGCAAACTTCAGTTTCATTGTCCACTGCTGAAGCTGAATACGTGTCTGCAGCCAGTTGTTGTGCTCAGATACTCTGGATGAAGAACCAGTTGCTTGATTATGGTATTAAGTATTCAAAGACCCCAATCTTTTGTGATAATACCAGTGCCATTGCTATCTCGAACAATCCAGTCATGCACTCAAAAATGAAGCACATTGATCTCAGGTATCACTTCATTCGTGATAATATTGTGAAAGGCAACATTGAACTCCATTTTATTCCCACTGACAAACAACTCGCTGACATTTTTACTAAACCTCTGGATGTCAAAACTTTTGAATATCTTGTTGGTGAGTTGGGAATGTTAAACCCTTAAATCTGGAACCTTGGTATTGAACGCCTATGTGTACTATCAGGGATCTTTGATTTAAAGATTTATAAATTTATGACTGCTTAGATATTGAACGTCGTTGTGTACTATCTTTGCATTAATAGATTTCTGGATCAACATTCCAGGGGGAAGACTGAAAGATATATTTTTGTTCTTAAAAATGTTTTAATTTCAGGGGGAATTTATTAATTTATTTTCTCATTGGACAAAATTTTCCAGAAAATATTACTGGTACCTTGTAAATGTGTCCCTCTCACTAGTAATTAGATAGGTTGAAGTGCATGTTTGAGGTGACTTTTGTCTCCTTGTAAATGTGTCCCTCTCATTTGTCTGTATTGATTAGTTGACGTGCATGTTTGAGGTTACCAGTCTCTTTCAAATGGTTTTCACTGGTACTTTACTGGAGTGTCCCTCCAGTGTACCATCAGTGCATGCTTCACTGGACTAATCCACCAGTGATACTGGAGTGTCCAGTCAACCTCCAGATGCACTGAAATGAGTCATAATATTTTCTTTTAATACTTGGTCATTGTGCGTGCCACGTATGCAAAATCTTTGAAAAGATATTTATCTTGATATTTATCTTATTATCCTACGTGGCATGTCATTTTTTCAAAGAAATGATGGTATTTTTACCTTGGGAAGACAAAAAGTGCAACTTGTTACTGTTTGTGGGCTGTAAACCGTCACACATTAATGTGTGATGTGATGTATTTAATGTGGATCTCAGAACCCGATCAAAATTATATTTGATAATTTCAAATTAACCGTTTGAGTTCCACATTCTCTCTCCTATATAAATACCCACTTTCACTTTCATAAGCATTTACTTCGAACATATTTACTCCCAAATTCTTCAAATTACTTCATTTACTTCATTCTTCATTCAATTTCCAATCATAAATCTCTCTCTCATATTCAGTTCATCAAATCTTCATCAAAACCCTAATTCTTCAATTTCATCTTCATTTATCTAACATATTCAATGGCACCAAGACAATCTAATTCACCGAAAAATCTGCTTGCTGCAGAATATGCTCCAGTTGCCAATATTGTTAAGGCACCCCATATCACCTTAGAGGCAAAGGCAATAAGAATGAACATGAATAACTGGATGGCCAGACTCTCACTTTCCAGTGTTCATAATGCCCAATCCATTATTGGGAGATTAAATACCTTTTTTCTCTCATGTCCATTATATGGTGCATTGACCTTAAATCCAGGGAAGATGTACCACGATTATTTATGTGAATTCTGGTACACTGCAGTATATGATGATGCAACTTCATCAATTTCTTATTCTCTTAAGCAAGGTACTAGGTCCTTGGCTTTCACTGTTGATACACTCAGGTCTGTTCTTCAATTGAACTATTTTGAACAGAATGAGATGCCCATTGAACTTCCCTCTGGCATAAATACAAGGGAAGTGTGCAGATTGATGGGGCACACAGATATTTTGGATGAGCATGGTCAGCTATCCAGAAAGGGAACAGTCTACATGAGCAGACTGTCAGACTCATGGAGATTTTTCTTCACCCACATAGTTGAATGTTTGGGAGGCAGTTCTAGAGGACTTGACCAGATAAATCAAACACATCTCCAGATTGCTTACTGCCTCTGGTTCGGGTACAGAGTGGATTTTGCTCAGATTCTATTTGATGATATGGTAGAGCGTCTTAAGGTGAAAGGTAGAAAAGCATTTGTTCCATATATTCATTTCCTTTCACTTATTTTCAAAAGAGCTCTAGGTGACCAGTATGATTATGAAACCACTCACTTTTCTGTATGTGAGTATATGCGTGAATTGACCAACCTTAGATCTCCACAAAATGAGGTAAATATCCCTCAGACCATGCTTAGTTTCCAAAGGGAAGAAAACGAACCAGATGAGCAGGAAGTGGCTCCAGGTGGGAACCTAGTTGGTGAAGGACCCTCTTGTGACCTAAATGTTGAAATTGTGCAACCACCAGAATCAAATGTCCACCACCAGAATCAAATGTCCACCACCAGAATCAAATGTCCACCACCAGAATCAAATGTCCACCACCAGAATCAAATGCCACCACCAGAATCAAATGTCCACCACCAGAATCAAATGTCCACCACCAGAATCAAATGTCCACCACCAGAATCAAATGTTCCACCACCAGAATCAAATGCCACCACCAGAATCAAATGTCCACCACCAGAATCAAATGCCACCACCAGAATCAAATGTCCACCACCAGAATCAAATGTCCACCACCAGAATCAAATGCCACCACCAGAATCAAATGTCCACCACCAGAATCAAATGTCCACCACCAGAATCAAATGTCCACCACCAGAATCAAATGCCACCACCAGAATCAAATGTCCACCACCAGAATCAAATGCCACCACCAGAATCAAATGTCCACCACCAGAATCAAATGCCACCACCAGAATCAAATGTCCACCACCAGAATCAAATGTCCACCACCAGAATCAAATGTCCACCACCAGAATCAAATGTCCACCACCAGAATCAAATGTCCACCACCAGAATCAAATGTTCCACCACCAGAATCAAATGCCACCACCAGAATCAAATGTCCACCACCAGAATCAAATGCCACCACCAGAATCAAATGTCCACCACCAGAATCAAATGTCCACCACCAGAATCAAATGCCACCACCAGAATCAAATGTCCACCACCAGAATCAAATGTCCACCACCAGAATCAAATGTCCACCACCAGAATCAAATGCCACCACCAGAATCAAATGTCCACCACCAGAATCAAATGCCACCACCAGAATCAAATGTCCACCACCAGAATCAAATGCCACCACCAGAATCAAATGCCACCACCAGAATCAAATGTTCCACCACCAGAATCAAATGCCACCACCAGAATCAAATGTCCACCACCAGAATCAAATGTCCACCACCAGAATCAAATGTCCACCACCAGAATCAAATGTTCCACCACCAGAATCAAATGCCACCACCAGAATCAAATGTCCACCACCAGAATCAAATGTCCACCACCAGAATCAAATGCCACCACCAGAATCAAATGTCCACCACCAGAATCAAATGCCACCACCAGAATCAAATGTCCACCACCAGAATCAAATGCCACCACCAGAATCAAATGTCCACCACCAGAATCAAATGTCCACCACCAGAATCAAATGTCCACCACCAGAATCAAATGTCCACCACCAGAATCAAATGTCCACCACCAGAATCAAATGTCCACCACCAGAATCAAATGCCACCACCAGAATCAAATGTTCCACCACCAGAATCAAATGTCCACCACCAGAATCAAATGTCCACCACCAGAATCAAATGTCCACCACCAGAATCAAATGTTCCACCACCAGAATCAAATGCCACCACCAGAATCAAATGTCCACCACCAGAATCAAATGTCCACCACCAGAATCAAATGCCACCACCAGAATCAAATGTCCACCACCAGAATCAAATGTTCCACCACCAGAATCAAATCCACCACCAGAATGAAATGCCACCACCAGAATCAAATGTTCCACCACCAGAATCCACTATGCCACCACCACCACCACCTTCAATTCCACAAACCACTCCATATTTCAATCCTCCCACACTTCAAATTTCACAAACTCAACCACCACCAATTGAAACTCCAATTAACCTTCCTGAACACCGTGTGCTGGACTCGATTGATGTAACATCTGAAAGATCCACTGAAGAGGTCCAGAAACAAGTACCGTTGGTAACCAGAATGACTTCCACACTTGATCCTCCTAGTGGTCCCTCCTCTTCTTCTTCAGCCGAGGTCCAAGACCTTTTAAGTAAGGTGGCGGACCTGGAAAGATCACTCCAGTCTTCATCGCAGGTTGTTTCTGATTTCAAATCTCTTTTATCAAATAACCTTGCATCAGAAATGAATATCTTTGCTGGGAATGAGAAGCTGGTATTTGAAAAGCTGGATGAACTGGTACTGGCCACAAATCAAAACACTGAAAATCTCAAAGTGGCAGTCCAGGGATTAGAAGCAAGGCTGGTTAGTTCTGTTCAGACTGCAGTGAAAGGTGAACTTGTTCAACCACTGGCAGGTCTGACAGATGAGGTTCAGAGGTTGACAACCAGGATTAGTAGTTTGGAAAGCAGGCATACTCTTGATCAGAATGTTGTTGTTAGTTCAATCAGTGATGAATGTACTAAGAAGTTCAGACACGGCATGTTAAAAGAAATTTCTAAAGAGATTTCTGGGTCTGTTCTTAGAACAATTCAAGATGGGTTGTTGCCATAAGTTGTGAAGATGATAGAAAATGAAATGCCAAAGCACTTGTCTTCAGAATTGAATTTATCAAGAAGGAAGTGACTAAGCTAAGGCACACTGTGAACATCACAACTCCAGTGGCTGGAAGAACTTTTGGTGAGACAGACAGATATATGCTTGAACAATTATGGAATGCCCACAAGTCTCAAACTGGTGGACATTCCAAGGGGGAAAAGTCTGAAGTGGGTGATAAAGAAAAAGAAGGGTTGATAAAGAAAAAGAAAGAAGTGGTTGCCAGTGCTATTGAAAAGGCCTTTAGCACTGAACCCATTATGCAACAAGAACAAGTGACTGGTACTGATGCCAGTGCACAAGAAGCACAGAGAGCACTTGGCACTGAAGCCATTGTGCAGGTTGAAGAAGCTGCTGGTACTGATGCCAGTGAGCCCCAATTCGAAGCATTCCCGGATATCATAACTACTCAAGAGTCAGCAAAAAGAAAGAAACATGTGATATCTGGAGGTGAAACTGAAACTGCTGAAGGTTCATCAGAATTTCCAACTACTGATGAAGACACCTCAAAGAGACTGGAGCAGGAATGCATTTTGATAGAAATTTTCAAAAAAATTCAAAAGGATGAACTGCTGGCCCATAAAAGGGAGATGGCAATCATGGGGACTCTGGATTCATACAATGCTGGCAGGTTGGGCATTCACATTGATGTGTACAAAAAGATGAAGGAAGACCCCAGAGTTCATCAATGTCTGGATGCTTTGGATGATGTCCACATTCGCTCCAGGTACTCTGAAGAAGAACAAATTTATGATGCAACGACTTATGGTGTCAGTGTAGCTGAACTAGTAAGACAAAGGACGGAGGAGCTGGTGAACCTCCAGAAGAAAATAAGAAAGAATGCTGGTGCTTTACTGATGAAAGTAAAAATGCTTCAGTCCAAGCTTTTGGATGGACTGAACTGAAGGAGATTGCCTTAACGTTCAGGGGGAAGACTGATTTGTCGACTGATGTTAAAGCATTTTTGAAGAGGATTGAGAAGGTATGGAAAAGAAAGCAACAGATGGAAGTTGTAATAGGCATGAAACCACCAGAATCTGTACCATCCTCTCCATCTCCAAAGAGAAAGGCTTCTGAAGATGCTCCAGGACAGACATCGAAGAGAATGGCCTAACTCTTGTTTAATTTACTTGTACTTGTATTTATTTTCACAAAATTGTAACTTATTTTCTGTTGATGGCTGTAAATATAGTTGCATATTTTGCTTCACAAAGTAAATGATCAGATTTAGTCTAAGTTAGAATTAAAAGATGAAACTGGAACACTGATGATCTATAAAGTGTTTCCCAGTAACATAAATTTTTAGACTAAGTCAAAACAAGTGTTCTTTCAAGCATACAAAGTTGTATAGATATAAGCTTGAAAAACCTTGCATTATTTCTAAACAAATAGGGGGAATTTGTTAGGTCCAGATTTACAGGACTCGCTCCAGACTCGACTACTGGAGCCTTACTGAAGATCTGTCCAAAAATGATATTTACTGGACCTACTCCAGACTTGGAAACTGGAGTCTCTCTGAAGATTTGTTCAGAAATAATGGAAGACCAGTGAGCAAAATACTTGTATAGAAATCTGGAGTATTCCAGATTTTCTCACTGGACTTCACCCCAGTCCAGATCTATTCTACTGAAGACATTCTCACTGAAGTCAAAGACTGAAGTTAGAATAAAGAAGACTGACAAATGGCGGAGTCCACTGGAAGTCTTACCAGATCTACGACTGGAGGATTACCAGTGTTCTAGACCTTACAAGTCTGAACACTGATATCGAGGAATTGACTTTTTGCCTTTACACACTTTCCAAAGAACATTCCACTTGTTCTTTACTAAAGTATTTACGTGTGTAAAGGTGGTAGGTTAAAAGAATAAAGTCATAGTGATGTGACTTTATCCTTGTACCTTAACCAATGCATTTAATAACCTTGTCGGTTCATTAAATGCATGCAACCATATTTGTACGGCACAAATTCACTGGTGAATTTGTTTGCCTATAAATACAAAGTCATTTCTTCGTTAAAATTACTTTTAGCATTAAAGGTGAATTTGTCTAAATACTCTCGATCTTAAACAGGGATACTTCACAACTTTAAGTATCTCGATCAAAAGAGTTTATTTGGCAAATATAGATCATTTGTAATTCATAGGTTGTTAGGATACTTACATATTTGTATTATCTTGATTCCGCACAACCTTGTATTTTATTTAACATCATAAATAAAATACATTTGAAAAATTACATTGTGTTCCACCTTTACTTTATTGCTTTTAGTCTTGTATTACTTTGTTTATATACTTGCATTTATATTCAAGTAATACTAGTCCAATCTAGTGCATATTAGACTTGTTGTATTTTACACTTCTAGGTTAACCATCTAGAGAGTTTGGGACTTACAGAGACACTTCCATCAATGGGACCTTTCCATCGAGAACTTGTGCATACTCTTCATAATATGCATGCCCATCATGGGTTGCCTATGAGCAGATTAATAGCATTATCTCACCTCTTATGTGGAGGAAAAAATGATGTGCTAGTTGGAGTCCTTCTGGCGACGGTATGGTCAGTCGAGCAAATGACCTTTATCAACGACCTTAATGCTGATGGTCGTCTCGATGCTCTGGTGAACATCCAAATATGAAAGTTTGGTTGTTGGCCACATTTAATTCAACATTGAATAGAAAAAAACGAGAGAATTTTTTGTTGTTGATGTTTTTGTTGGTGAGAGTTATCGAGGGTTATTTATCACCACATAGAGACCCTGTCCTACATTACTTATCTAAAAAAATAGGGAGCATAAGAAGCATCAATATAGTACGAGTAGATGGTAAAGTTTGGTAGTTGGTCTTATTTAATACAACATTGAATAGAAAAAACGAGGGAATTTTTTGTTGTTGATGTTTTTGTTGGTGAGAGTTATCGAGGGTTATTTATCATCACATACAGACCTTGTCCTACATTACTTATCTAAAAAAATAGGGAGCATAAGAAGCATCAATATAGTACGAGTAGATGGTAAAGTTTGGTAGTTGGTCTTATTTAATACAACATTGAATAGAATAAAAGGAATTTGTTAGGACCAGTTCACCTGGTAAACTGGCCAGTCTCCAGTTGCATCTGGAGACCCAGTTGATTTGTCCAGTGAAACTGGCCAGTGAACTGGAGACCTAGATGATTTGTCGAGAAATATATTGAAGTCTAGTTGCACCGTACAGTCAACGCAACTGAAGACTTCCTCAAGTTGAGAACTGACCAAGTTGAAGAATCATTCCAGTTGAAGTCAAAGACAACAAATGGAAGATAGAGAATGGCAATGGCAGCGAAGCCCAGTTGACATTCTAGTCAGTTACAAACTGGAGACCATCAGTGGAAAGCCCTTACAAAGCTTTACACTGATTACGAGTAATTGACTTGTATGCTTTATGTACCTTTACCCAGATAATAAGCCTTATCTTATTATTTAAGTAATAAAAGGTACAGAAAGGTGGTTATGTAAAGTTGCTTTATCATGCGACTTTACACTGCTTTTTAAGGAATTAAATGTTATTCCTTAAATGCTCTCAACCACATTTGTACGGCTAAAGTTAACATCCCAATGTTAACTTTCCCTATAAATACAAGTCATTGCACAACAAGAATATTAAGTGTTTTGAAATCACAAAGTGAAAACATACAAACACTTCACACTTTGCAAACCTGCAATATTCTTGGTGAACTTGTGCAATATTCTCTCAATCGCTAAAAGGAACATTTCACAACTTTAAGTGTTTCGATTGTCTTGAGAAATTCTGAGTGTAGATCAATTGTATTTCATAGGTTGTTAGGATATTTCATATTTGCAAACCTGCAATATTCTTGGTGAACTTGTGCAATATTCTTGGTGAACTTGTGCAATATTCTCTCAATCGCTAAAAGGAACATTTCACAACTTTAAGTGTTTCGATTGTCTTGAGAAATTCCGAGTGTAGATCAATTGTATTTCATAGGTTGTTAGGATATTTACATTCTTTGTATTATCTTGGTTCCGCAACAACCTTGTAATTTGTTTAACATCAATAAATAAATTACACATTGAAAATTACATATTGTCTCATCAAGTTACTTTACAAGTTATTTGTATTATTGCATTGTTTTTTACTTATTGTCATTTACATAAGTAATCTATCTAGAACTTGGTATATACACACTGCAACTGGTCGTCTCCAGTTCAGTGCATATATTGCAAAGTAACTCCACCATCGACATAGAGGTGTCTTCAGTAGTACCATCTATTGAGTTGGGACTTACAAGTGGTATCAGAGCAGAAGGCTAATAAACTTGCCTAGATCTTCTAAGATGAACACTACTGAAGGTGGAGATGGTTCTGGTCAAGGTGAAATCCCTTTGAATAATAATGCCCAACCTTTTCAAAATGTTAATACTAATCCTCCTCCTCCTTCTACCCCAAACCACGTCCATGTACACTACTCTAACACTCCTGTTCCCAAATTCGATGGAAACAGTGAGACTTTCGGTACATGGAAGGCTAGAATGCTTTTGCATTTTGGTGGTATTGAGAGGTATATGTTGAAAATCCTTAAGAATGGACCATATATACCCATTTCTCTTGGGGTTAGTCCTCTTCTTGATCCAACTGGAAGAAGAGGTTCAAGAGAAAAGCCTGAAGACCATTGGTCTGATGAGGATCGTAGACTTGTTGATCTGGACACCAGACTCAAGAACATGATCCTTGGGGCTGTTCCTGAAGATCTAATTCCAACACTTGTGCTGTTCCCCAGTGCAAAATCTATGTGGGATGAATTAGTTATTCAGTTTGAAGGAGGTGATGATACTATTGTCACCAGAAAAGTTGCCTTGAACAAGAAGTATGAATCCTTCTTTGCCTTGCCCAATGAAAGTCTAACTGGTACATACACCAGATTTTCTAGCCTCATTAATCAGCTGAGAGGCTTGGGTGTAGAGAAGGATAAGGATATTCTTCTTGAGAAGTTTTGTGATATTCTTCCTTCCAAATGGGAAAACATGGTTCTTGTCTTGAGACAAGGTAAAACCTTGCACAGCCATACTCTTGCATCGCTCTATGGAGCCTTCAGATTCACTGAAGATAATAATGCTGCAAGACTGGTGGCTGAGCAAGATGCCATGAACCATGCTCAGAGTTCCAAGGTTGCTAGTGTACCTGAGCGACCTTGTACTGCTTTAATGTCTGCAGAGAGTGTCCAGGCACACTCAATGAAGGAGATGTTAAATAGTTTCTTGAACTCTGGCCTGACCACTGAAAACAGTGATGGTTGTAATGAAACTGACGATGATGATCTGGTCGCCATGATTGCTAAAACCTTTAACAGGTTTAAGCATAAATCTAAAAGATTTAATGGCCCCAACAATGCTTCCAGCTCCAGCTCTCTGGATAAAACCAATCTAACCTGCTATAAGTGTGGTAAGAAAGGTCACTTTATGAAGGAATGCAGATCTAGTCAGTTGAACAACCAAACTGGCCCCCCTGTCCCTAATTTCAATCGGCCTGATGATAGCTACAAAGCAAAATACAAGAAGCTTAAGGCCCAGATTGCCCTCCTGTCCATGGAAAAGGAAAAGGATCAGTGCTTAATGGCACAAACTGAGGGAAAATGGGAGTACTCTGATGACTCATCAGTTGATGAAGAAGAGGAAAGGGACATGTGTTTCATGGCCTTGGAAGATCAACAGCAGCAGCACGTGGCAAAAGAAGATGTCATCACTGGAAGATGGGTGGACATCGTCTTGAAAAAGGTATGTGATTATGATCACCAGATTGACCCTGAACTAAAACTGGACCTGGCTGAATCATTAAGTGGTGATTTAGCTTTTGTGGAAACTGTAAGAGCTGATAGTGAAAGATATCTTGACACTATCTTAATTGAACTGAACAACGTTAAGCCACAACTTAATGATTTGCAAAGTGTCCAGTTGGCTCTCAAGGAGTCAGTTTTAAAGATTGAGGCTTTGGAACTTGGTAATCAAAAACTATTTTCTGATCTTGAAAAAGGTATGTGATTATGATCACCAGATTGACCCTGAACTAAAACTGGACCTGGCTGAATCATTAAGTGGTGATTTAGCTTTTGTGGAAACTGTAAGAGCTGATAGTGAAAGATATCTTGACACTATCTTAATTGAACTGAACAACGTTAAGCCACAACTTAATGATTTGCAAAGTGTCCAGTTGGCTCTCAAGGAGTCAGTTTTAAAGATTGAGGCTTTGGAACTTGGTAATCAAAAACTATTTTCTGATCTTGAAAAAGGTATGTGATTATGATCACCAGATTGACCCTGAACTAAAACTGGACCTGGCTGAATCATTAAGTGGTGATTTAGCTTTTGTGGAAACTGTAAGAGCTGATAGTGAAAGATATCTTGACACTATCTTAATTGAACTGAACAACGTTAAGCCACAACTTAATGATTTGCAAAGTGTCCAGTTGGCTCTCAAGGAGTCAGTTTTAAAGATTGAGGCTTTGGAACTTGATAATCAAAAACTATTTTCTGATCTTGAAAAAGAACAAAAGATTATCAAGTCATGGGTAAAAGCATCTGGTAAAAACTATGATGCATTTTCAAGAACTATCGATGCCCAGAAGAATGCATGGAAATCTGGAGATCTGGAGATGGCAGCTCTCATACCAGATCTTCATGCATTGCCTCCAGCTCTCAAGGTTGAAACACCTTATGATCAACCTGAAGCTGTTGAAACTGAAACCTCTGAGACCACCCCCATTGAGGTTAAAACTGGAGCCAAACAGGCTAAAGTTCCAGTCAAAAAGGCCACTGGTAACAAACCTTTACCTCAAAAGTCTAAGGTGCCCAAGACCCGACAGACTAAAGCTCCAGTTGAACCAAGGTCCAAGGTTCAACTGCTTGAAGAAAATAATATTTTGGTTAATCTGGAAAGTCAACTCCAACTTTTGTCTCGGCAGGTTCAGAGTTGTACTGCCCGGATTAACAATCTGGAAGGAGGTTTATCACCTCCAGTTTTCAAACAAAATATTAAACCACTCCCTTCAAAATCAAAACAAAAGTTTGTTCCATCTGGAACAAAATCTGGTAAAAATAAGGGGAGTAAGTATCTAGTACCAATCGTTTTTACTCCTGCACCTGGATCTGGTGAAAAAGGTCCAGATGCAGCCTCCAGTTCCACACCACAACAATCTACTGTGACTTCTGTAGAGAAGTCCAGCGAACCCATCAAGAAAAGATGGGTTCACAAAAAGAACTAATGATTTTTGTGTGTGTGTAGGGCGATCGAAAGAAGAATATCTGGTATCTGGACAGTGCTGCTGGCCGGACTATGACCGGATGTAAGCCCCTACTGTGACGTTTGGTAACGATCAATCTGGAAAGACTGAAGGATATGGTGTGCTCAATAATGGACAAGTCGAATTCAAAAGAGTTGCATTTGTGAATGGTTTGAAATACAACCTGATCAGTGTCAGCAAACTTTGTGATGATGGCTTCAGAGTTTTGTTCGATATTGCTCAAGGAACCATATTTAACAAGGATTGGAAAGTGGTGATGATTGCACCAAGAAAAGGAAATGTGTACATCATGGATATGGAACCAGCTCCAAAAGAGCAATGTTTCTATACCAAAGCTGATGAGGACACCAACTGGCTATGGCATAAAAGATTATCCCATCTTAATTTTAAGAATATCAACAAGTTGTCTCGCAAACAACTGGTTGATGGGATACCTCAAATTTCTTTCAATAAAGAAAAGCCATGTCCAGGATGTGAGATGGGCAAGCAGAAAATAGCCAGTTTCAAAACTAGGCAAAATTTTAGCATCACTGAACCTCTTCACATGCTACATATGGATCTCTTTGGTCCAGTAAATGTTCAAACTAGAGCTGGAAAGAAGTACACTCTAGTTGTGGTTGATGAATTCACCAGATACTACTGGGTGGTATTCATCAGATCCAAAAGTGACGCACCTCCTGACATCATCTCTCCCATCAAAAGAATTGAGCTCAAGTATACTCGAAAAGTTTGTCAGTTGCGAAGTGATAATGGTACTGAATTTCAAAATAAGGTACTTGAAACATTTTGCAATGACACTGGCATCTCTCAAAACTTCTCATCAGTTCATTCTCCAGAGCAAAATGGAGTTGTTGAAAGAAATAATCGTACACTGGTAGAAGCAGCCAGAAGTATGCTATCTGAATCTGGTCTTCCCACCAGTTTTTGGGCTGAGGCAGTTGCAACTGCTTGTCACACCCAAAATCGATCAGTCTACATCAAGAGACATAAGAAGACTGCCTATGAAGTACTCAGGAATCGTAAACCAAATATTGGATATTTCCATGTATTTGGTTGTCCAGTTTATATCTTAAACGATTCCAGTCAGCTTGGAAAGTTTGATGCAAAAGCTGATGAAGGGGTATTTCTAGGTTATTCAGATATTCGAAAGGCCTTTAGAGTTTATAATTATAGACTCCAAAAGGTTCATGAGACAATTCATGTCACATTTGATGAATCAACTGAAGCAATCAACAAGAGACCAAGCCTTGATATTACTCCAGTCATTCCAATCAATTTTCGTGAAACTGACCAAGTTCATCCGTCAGTTGTTTCACCAAAAGATGTTTCCAGTTACAACAAATTGGAACCAGTTAAGATGAAGAAAAGCACCAGTGACACATCATTCTATCCCTCCATCAATTTCAACTTACCACAAGAATTGGTGATTGGATCTGATGTACGTGCCACTCCAATATCAGCACCAGTTCAAACACCTACTTCTCCAGTTCTTCATGAAATGCCTTCTAATGAGGAATTTCATGATGCTAATCGAGACCTCATTGACTCTGATGAGGATGTAGAAGTTGTTTGGACTGATCCTTCTCCAGAAGCTGTTGCAACTGAAGAAGATCGCCAGGTGACTTGCACTGATATTGTAGTTCACCAGCCTAGTCATTACACTAGATGGACTCGAGCACATCCAATTGAACAGATTATGGGAGATCCAACTAGTGGGGTTCAGACTAGAAGAGCCACCAGTGAGCAATGCTTAAACGTCACCTTCTTATCTCTAATTGAACCAAAAAAGATTGACGAGGCTATGGCAGACCCAAGCTGGGTGGAAGCTATGCAAGAAGAGCTCCTCCAGTTTGAAAGGAACAATGTTTGGGAGCTTGTTCCTTGTCCACCAGGGTTAAAGAAAGAACCCATTGGTACCAGATGGGTCTACCAAAACAAAATGGATGAAGATGGCCATGTTGTAAGAAACAAGGCCAGACTAGTTGCCCAGGGTTATTGTCAAGCAGAGGGCGTTGACTTTGATGAAACTTTTGCTCCAGTTGCAAGACTTGAAGCCATAAGAATATTTTTGGCTTATGCAGCCCATCTGCAGTTCAAGATCTTCCAGGTGGATGTCAAAAGTGCGTTCCTTAATGGAACATTGGAAGAAGAAGTTTATGTTAAGCAGACTCCAGGTTTCATTGATGAGAAGCATCCTCATTGGGTTTATAGACTGAACAAAGCATTGTATGGTCTAAGACAAGCCCCAAGAGCCTGGTATGATACTTTAACTAAACATCTTCTTAAAAATGGCTTTCAAAGAGGTGCAATAGATAATACCTTGTTTATCTTGAAAGAAAGAGGTAATATCTTATTGGTACAAATTTATGTTGATGACATTATATTTGGTTCAACTGATGATGCAATGTGTAAAAAGTTTTCTAAAATCATGTCATCTGAGTATGAGATGAGTTTAATGGGTGAATTAACATTTTTCTTAGGTCTTCAGATTAAGCAAACTGAAAATGGAATTTTCATAAACCAAGGAAAATATGTCAGAGATTTGTTAAGAAAATACAAATATGATTCAATCCCATCGAAAAACATACCTATTGCAGCACCATTGAATTTGGACTCTGACCCAACTGGCAAACCAGTTAACATAACTGACTATAGAGGTATGGTTGGTTCACTGATGTACTTAACTGCCAGTCGACCAGATATAATGTTTGCAACATGTTTATGTGCCAGGTTTCAGGCTAACCCTAAAGAATCACATTTGCATGTTGTAAAGCGTATCTTTAGATACCTGAAAGGGTGTCCTAATCTTGGTCTTTGGTACCACAAAGGCTCAGGATTAGATCTAATGGGTTATTCAGATTCTGATCATGCAGGTTGTAAGATAGATAGAAAATCAACAACTGGTGGTTGTCATTTCCTTGGAGGAAAACTGGTAAGTTGGACCAGCAAGAAGCAGACTTCAGTCTCAATGTCCACTGCCGAGGCAGAGTACATTTCTGCGGCCAGTTGCTGTGCCCAGATTCTCTGGATCAAGAACCAGTTACTAGATTATGGTCAAAAGTATACAAGGACCCCAATCTTTTGTGACAACACCAGTGCAATTGCTATATCTCACAACCCAGTGATGCACTCCAAAACAAAGCATATTGACATCAGGTATCATTTCATTCGTGATCATGTTATGAAAGGAGACATTGAAATTCATTTCATCCCCACTGACAAATAGTTAGCTGATGTTTTTACAAAACCTCTCGATGAGAAAACCTTTAAACATCTCATCAGCGAACTGGGAATGTTAAATCCTTAACTGGAGCTTTCTTTGTTATTGAACGCGTCAGTGACACTTTCTCCAGTTGAGGAGGTCCAGATAATCTTTGCTCGCCAGGCTATCGAACGCCTTTGTGATACTATCTTGGCACTAATTGATTTCTGGATCATCATTTTAGGGGGAAAGACTCAAAATAATTTTCTGACTAAAATTCGTTTTTGTTTGAAAATGCAACTGGAGAACTCTCCAGTTGGAAACTGGCACTGGACTGATCCTCCAGTGACCAGGTTCAGTCATGTCTTATTTTTATAACGTTAGAAATACTTGGTCAATATGTGTGACACGTGATGATACTCGAGTGTTTTAAACCACTTGGTATCGTGATCTGACGTGTTTCAAGCCATTTTAGTACTTGACAACTGTTTGTATTGGGAAAACAAAAAGTGAGTGGGCGTGTGGGTAAGATAAGCCGTCGTAGCATTTAATGCTGACATGGTAGCATTTAATGTTGACATGGCAAAATATTATTTTACTTCAAAATTCAAACCAACTTTGTGAAAATATCTTCAAAAGGGATTCTGTTTATTAAAATATGATTTTTGGTATTTCATTGGGATCTTGAATCCCTTATAAATACCCTTATTTACTCCGAACTCATTTACTTCTCTTCTACATTCTTTCATTTACTTCAAATCATCAAAATTGTTTCATTTCTCTCTCTGCTTCATAAATCAAGAACCCTAGTTCCCAGATTTCGATTTCAATTTCAATTTCCTATGGCTCCTAGATCATCTCGTTCAAGAGATGTAAATCTATTGACTGTTCCATATGCTCCTTCACCAGATGTCAAACCGGCATCTGGTGCTCCTAGTAATGCTTCGGTCATCAAATTAAATCCAAACAATCCGATGGCAAGCTTACGAGGATCTCAAGGGTCCAATACCCTTATTGGAAGAATCCAAAAGTTTTTAAAGGATTCTCCAATAGGACCCTCATTCTCTCTTAACCCACGCAAGTTGTTTCACAACTACTTGTGTGAGTTCTGGTACACTGCCAGTCTTTCTTCTGATTGTTCCTCCATCAGTTTCACTTTAAAGGATGGAACAATCCAGTGTACCTTGACCGCTGATATATTGAGGGATGCCTTACGCCTCAATTACTGGAGAGAGGATGAATCTCCAGTCGTCTTGCCCCCAAATATAAATTTTCGCCAAGTACTTCTTGAAATAGGACACAAGGAGTGTTTGGAGAATGGGGTGTTGAAGACTAAAGGTGCGATGACCATGAAGGGTCTTACACCTTCATGAAGGTATTTTTTCATCCACCTGGTGGAGAGCATGGGTGGGAGTTCTGGTGGACTTGACCAGATCAACTCCTCACAAGCAGAAATGGCTTACTGCTTGTGGAACGGATTGAGAGTGGACTTTGCAGATATTCTGTTTAGAAGCCTGGTACAAAAGCTGAAGGGCACAAGGGGTGTGTGTATCCCCTTTTCAAGGTTCCTCTCTATTTGTTTTAAGCATATTCTGGGCAGAGAAGCATATAATAGTACAGATTCACCGTACACTGCTCTAGATATGTTAAGGAATTTAGACTCTCTGGTATCTGAAGCTGGAGAGGTCGAAATTCCAGAACGAATGCAACTGGCATTCGCTTCAACTGATGCACCTATTGAAGGTGAGTCAGAAAGGCAACTGGGCGGGCCTCAAAATAATGAGGGACCCTCCAGTTCGTCTAATGTTGTGGTTGAGGATAGAGCAACCATAACTAAAGCAACCCCAATTACATCTATCCCTGGTGAAGATACTTCGGTATCTGATCCACCAACAGATGCACCCATCCAGGAAACTGGGGAAGGTCATCTGGAGACTGACCAGGAAACTGGTCAGCCCTCAGTTACATTCATGGATCTGGACATGAATGTTAATGACGAGGAAATCCTTATAGAATCTTCGGATTCTGAAGGTACTAAAACAGACTTGGAGATTCTTGATGCTTCTGTACAAGCTCAAGACCCTTCATCTCCAGTCTCCCTTCCAGACGCATCAATTTTACTTTCACCCTCCCAAGAAAATGTGCCCACTGATATATCTTTCCCAACATATACCGCTCCTTCACCAACTAGGCAATTCTCATTTGCTCGAGAAATGCCACCCCCACCGACGCCGTTGTTCACACCTGAGCATTCTCAGCATGAACAACACTTTGATTTTCTAGTCCTTTCTTCATCCACCACTCCTATTATATCTTCAACTGTTGGTTTGACAACTGGGGAGACTTCCTTAAGTTTGCCTCCTCCAGTTGCTCCAGTAGTAACTGCTGCTGGTCCAGTGACACCTTCTCCTTCGTCACTGGATAGTCAAGTTGTCTCACTTCAAGCCGATCTCCAAAACCTTCTAACCAGGGTGGAGGAGATTCAGAAGACACTTGACAAAAACACCAAGTCATTCTCCAGATACCACAAGGATCACCTGACAAACATCAAAGTGGTTGATCTGGGGATAAACAAGTTTCCATCTAATGAAGACTTGGTGTTTAAAAAGCTAAATGAGTTGGTCACTGGCTGCAACAATCTGGCTGTTACTTTAAAGGAAGCCTTTGACCTAACTCACTCCAAGGTTACAACCTCAATCTCCAACTTGCTGGGAAACACTGTTAGAACTTCAGAAGTTGATTTGAAAGAGATTGAAAGGCAGGTTAAGGAATTGATTGAAAAACCTGGCCTAGATGTAACTGGACTTGGAGAGCTGTTGATGACTTCGCTTGGTCAGAAAATAGAGGATACGCTGGGTGCTAGGGAAGCACAATTGATAGAAAGGGTGATGTCTGAGATCACCAAGTTGGCCACTCCTCAGGTTGATCTGGCCCCACTCACCAGTGAGATCAATCAGTTGAGAGGCAGCATTGAAAGTTTGAACACCCAGGTATCTCTACATGCTCAATCTTTAGATAGACTGACAACTGAAGTAGAAAATCTGAAGAAGAAGGATGATGAAGTGAAGGATAAGGTTATCTCTGGGTTGGATGAAGACTCCAAGATCCTAAATGAATTGAAAACTGGTCAAGAACAAGTAACCATTTATGGAGGTCCTTCAGGATGATGTGTGGAATCTTCAAAGAGTGTAAGGACATGCAGTCATGGCAGCCTCTTGACCGGTTGCCATCTCACCCCTCTGAATGGGAAGGAATTAGGGCAGGTCTAGATGCTGCCAAGGGGGAAAGAAGTGCAGTCCTTCCACCAGTTGCACCTAGAAGGACTCCATCTGGAAGAGAATTGATTATGGCTACCAGTACTGAAGCTGGTGAGCAAAGAGTTGGTGGATCTGGTGATGATGGTGATAGGGGGAATGTTGTTTTGGATAAAGGCAAAGGTTTAGCTGGTGATGCATCTGCCCAGCCGGCCACTGATGTAATGCTTGAAACTGGTAATGCTGATGTACTTCCTCCAGTTTTAGATAGTGATAGCAGAAGACTGGCCAGACTTGGAAATGATATCAAAGAAAGAAGATAAAACAAAAAAACCAAGCTGAAGCCAGGGCACATCTTGCACAAATCAAGTTACTTGATATGAGTGATGCCAATCTTTTGGGTATCACTAAGGAAGAGTATGTCAAGATCAAGAATGATCCCAGGATAGTTGACCAGTTAAAAGAAATGCTGGATGTAGAACTGGACAGACACTATCCTGAGGATGAAGCTGAATTCGATGCCAGAAGCTTGAACATTTCAGTGGAGAAGGCCAAGGAGAATAGGGCCAATGGGATTCTTAAACGAATTGCAAATGTTAAGAAGGTTGTGAAGAAGGTTTTGAATCCACCAAGAAGGATTCCACAACCAAGAAGACCACTGTCTAGAGATGCCGACCTTAGCACATTTGTTGAACCAACTGGCGAGGTTTCAAATGAAGACATCAAGTCCGCTGTACTGGCTGCTGGTGCTGGGAGTATAAAAATTACAAATGGATCTGAAGCTAGAAGCTACTACTCCCAGATCATGTCAACCAGAAGACATAGTGGTACTATCAATGGTGTAAATGTAACAATCAAGCCAGGCACCAAAGTTTTTCAAGTCGAAGTTAGTTATACCAGGGGGCCACTGGTTAAAACTGACAATTCGGTGCTATGCAATATGGGTTTAGCGAATGGGTGGAGATGGTGAATGTTTTGGATGCGAAGGCACAAAAGAATAGGTTTGAGAAAGCTTGGGTGAACTTCTTAAGGGGCAAAAATCAACATAAAGAAAATCTGGAGCAAAAGCTGAATATTGACCCTGAAGACTCACAACCTATTTCTTTGGTGACCAAGAGAAGAAGAACCGGCGAAGGGCCATCTCATTAAGTTCTTTCTTCAGTTATCTACTTGTAATTTGTATTTACATCCTGTAACTTGTATAAATTCCATTTCCTTGTATAAATGAAGTTACCAGTTTGTAACCACAAGGTAGATAATAGATTAAAATCTAACAAACCTAAAAGAAAAACCTAAGGCATTTATTGATCTATAAAAATGCCTTAGAAAACTTAGATAGATTTAAATCGAACAAGTCTCTATAGTTCACACTTGTATAGATACAAGAACTAGAAAAAGACTTAGACTATATTTCTAGACAAATAGGGGGAATTTGTTAGGACCAGTTCACCTGGTAAACTGGCCAGTCTCCAGTTGCATCTGGAGACCCAGTTGATTTGTCCAGTGAAACTGGCCAGTGAACTGGAGACCTAGATGATTTGTCGAGAAGTATATTGAAGTCCAGTTGCACCGTACAGTCAACGCAACTGAAGACTTCCTCCAGTTGAGAACTGACCAAGTTGAAGAATCATTCCAGTTGAAGTCGAAGACAACAAATGGAAGATAGAGAATGGCAATGGCAGCGAAGCCCAGTTGACATTCTAGTCAGTTACAAACTGGAGACCATCAGTGGAAAGCCCTTACAAAGCTTTACACTGATTACGAGGAATTGACTTGTATGCTTTATGTACCTTTACCCGGATAATAAGCCTTATCTTATTATTTAAGTAATAAAAGGTACATAAAGGTGGTTATGTAAAGTTGCTTTATCATGCGACTTTACACTGCTTTTTAAGGAATTAAATGCTATTCCTTAAATGCTCTCAACCACATTTGTACGGCTAAAGTTAACATCCCAATGTTAACTTTGCCTATAAATACAAGTCATTGCATGTAACACCCCAACATGGCGGAATCATGGGGTATCACTTAGAAAAGCACAGCACGACATGAGAATTATGTAGAGTCAACTATATGAAAACATAGGATTGAAACAATCCTTAAACTTGTACAAACGTATACAATCATCAACATTCATTGAAATACATGTTCAATCAATAATAAAAGGCAATTTAATTGATAGTAGTTGATCCTAAAAGTAACCCATAAAAGGGAAGTAAGGATCATGGATCCAGAAAGTCCAAAGCTAGTCCAATCCTAGCAAGTATGCATGCAATCATCCATTTTGTCTCTAATTAACTTGATTACCTGAAAAGTGTACTAAAAAGCGTCAACATAAAGTTGGTGAGTTCGTAGGGACAAGTAACAAGGAATAACCGTATCGGATAACAACCGTTAACAATAAGTGAGGATTAGGAGAACTAATCACATCCAAGGAAAACCTATAAGGTTTCACATTATCACAATTCAATACAAGTCAACGTTCAATAATAACGATTCCATATAACGTTCAACAACGTTTCATAACAATCAATAACGATCAACAACGATGCGGCTTACATAGTTAATAATTAACAATGCGCTAACGGTGCGACTTACATCGTAAACAATGCGCTAACGGTGCGACTTACATCGTAAACAATGCGCTAACGGTGCGACTTATATAATAAGTAATGCGCTAACGGTGCGACTTACATCGTAAACAATGCGCTAACGGTGCGACTTACATCGTAAACAATGCGCTAACATGTCCACATCAACAATTCAATCATTCAATCAATCAAATCAACAATCAACAGTTAAACAAACATGTACACTTTTCAGCCCGAATCTCAATTGAGTAGGGAGGGTTTACGAAACTCACCTTATTCTTGATAGTTCAACAGCAAAGTAGAAGAGATTGATGTAGTCAACGATGACGAGTGAGTCAACTGGCCACGTTACGTATTCCCTAATTTCAATGTTAATTGATTTATATTCGTGCTAAATTCCAAATATAGACATACAACTATAAGGTTATCTTTTTAATACGTTTGTCAACGTAATTTACTTCCTGTGTTTTTATAAGTCTTTGAATTTATCTTTAAGTATTATTTCAAGTATTTTCTAAATGAAAACTCATTTATGTTGCAAAAATTTAAAAGGACCAAATTGTCATTCTTTGAAACTTGAGGGACTAAATTGTCATTCTTGAAACTTGAGGGACTAAATTGTCAAATGTCCAAAGTATAAGGACGAAAAATGATACCTTTGAAACTGTAGGGTAAAAATATAACTTTCCGTATGTAATACGTATCCGTAGGATATATAAAGTATTCCTCTGATATTTCTAAATCCTTTTGAAGTATTTTTAAATAATAGGATTAATACGAAGAATGTATTAATCTTGTAACGAATAGATGTTTTCAATAGCAGAGATATGAAAAGATACCTTGAATGGTATGTATTATAATCAATACAAAATGTATTGATTACAATTGAAGAAATACCTTAAATGGCAGGAAAAACCAGCATTTTATTTCCAAGTTGTGTTAGGGTTGGCCTTGGGTCGTGGAGAATACCGGGGCGAATTAAGTTGCTTAGTGAATGCTTATGCAAACTTTTCGCGAACTACCTTCCATTCCTCCGGTATAAGCCAAAGAGGCCCAAGGTGCAATCACTTTCGGAAACATTGTGCGGTTAAAAGCGTATCAAGGATATATTCTATCCATAAATCAAACAATTCGAAAATACGAAATAATTCACAGATGGTGAATAGTAATTATATGAATTAGGATAGTTAGGTATATAACTATGCCCTTGTTTATATACCATAATAAGTATTTAAAATGATTTAATAAAAGTTTTACGATTTCTCGTACTTTCGCTAATAATTCATTTTTCGCAATAGTAACAATATTTCAATATTCATATATAAAAGCGATAGTTACCGTATTTAAATGCAATTATGTATCAATTGAGTATAAAATTAAGTTGACAAGCATTTCAATACATAACATATAGTCATATAATCATAAAGCAAAGTATAGTAAGGTTTCATAGAAACACTTACAAGTATGGAGATATTATGAGTTCTAAGATCAAAGTAACGATATAGGGATGAGCTCCAAAGAAGATCTTGAGAGAATCGACTATAACTTGGATTTGTAAACTTGATGAATATGGAATAATCCTAACTCCATGTGGCCATTATAACTAGGCTTTGATAAGTTCTTGAAAGAATTCGCAATAACAACGTCGTGTTTAAAATTTCGAAACCAACGAATTCAAAACAACTTTGGTTGAATCGAAAGCTTGGGATGATGAAAGGTTGTGTAAGATATGCTTGAACTTGAACAAGTATGGATCTCGGAATGATAGGGATTTAAGAAGAGAAGTGTTGAGAGTGTGAATTAGCAATTAGAAATGAAAACCTTAGCTTGTATTTATAGGTAGTAATTTACCATGGTTACTAGTTTAGTTTGTTGGTAACTATGTTAAGTTAAGGAATACCATGGGCTAGTTTGATGGTTTTGCAATACCATGGGCTAGTTAACTAACCTTGGTTAACTAACCTTAGCTAACTAATCCTAGTTAATTATGTCTTAACTTGGATTAGATGTAAGGTTGCGAGTGTTTCGGGTTCGTTTCCTTAATGAAACAGATCATCCAGATAGCAGATATTACAATATCTCACTAGTCTGACACACATATATATATATATGCACCAAAAATACCCAAAGTTTTCTTATATTCATAAAGTTTGCCATTATCATATATAACAAGTAATGGACTAAAATGGCAAATATTACATTATTCCCCCGTTAAAGGAATTTCGCCCTCGAAATCTAGATTGTATCGAATAAAATTATACTTAACTTGATTTTCGTTTTATCTCAATGACAATAAATCGATATTAGAGGACATGGCATCTAAGTCTCTATTCTACATTAGACAATCACACATAATTAACAGAAAGATACAAGGGGCGTATCCCTAATTGATGTCTTCTATTCTCAACAGAGTAAAATGAACTCGTATGATTATAAATAGAATCCTTCTACTCTCAACAGAGTAGGATGATCTCGTATGATTCTAAATAGAATCCTTCTACTCTCAACAGAGTAAAATGAACTCGTATGATTCTAAATAGAATCCTTCTACTCTCAACAGAGTAGGATGATCTTGCACACAATCCTAAACACGATTAGCATTTATAATTAGCATGTATAACATCCTACAACTTGTACTTATGAAGAAATCAATAGTTTGTACACATATAGTATAGACTACTTACACATCTATGGTATAGATGATCTGTCCGTACACAGGTAAGTCTGACTAAAACACTATACAAAACTTCAAATTCACTTTATCTTCCGTATTTGACCGTTAGAAACGGCTCCTTCTTAGACTATATAATAATACCTTAGCATACTTTTCTCCATGCCATATCAACTTAACATTTTCCTTTCTTCAGAATCTAACCAAAACCCGAAACCTTATATCAAAAATGTTCCCTTTCCTAATCATGATATACATTATTATCATAGCGTGGTTAATTACTATGGCTCAACTTCCATTGAATGAGGCTATTCAGTGGTTAGTAGCGTTTGTTCTTGGCGTGGTTCCCTTACTGTTTGTCACCACCTGGGTTTCTTTGTATGGTTTTTAAATATGTTGTATCCCTAATTGTTGTATTTCCGCTTAAATAACGTAACAAGTTTCACTTGTATTGTACGAATAATGAAATACAACTTTCTTCGATCTCTTTTTGGGGATTGTTGTCGATTAGGGAAATTCCCCAGTTAACAGAATTTCCCATATTTGTCTTGATAGATTTTTATACTAAGTTCATTTGTGTATTTTAATCGTTGATCGCCCATCATAATTTTAGTCTTTCAAATAATTCTTATTTTCAAATTTGAAGTTCTTTTACCAAGACACTACTGTTATCCAGTTGAAAAAGTTGACATATTTTTGTTGATAACATTTGTCTCATTTTCTTAAATTCAATCATTAAAGGCGATCCACGGGTCAAAGAAACAAATATTATCTAGATCACTCCTGAAACAATAGTTTGGATCAAAAATTCATCTAGGGTTCAAAAAGATGAATTAGCAATTGATATGGTTCTTGAAAAGAAGCAGTGAAGAAAAATAGTGAGAAGTGGAAGACGGTCTATTCATTAAGCTATTAATTAAGTTGAGGATTTTCTCAACATAGTATACACTTTTGAGTAAACTGTTCAGCTCTTTTCAACCTTGGTTAAAGGGATGATAAAGTTTAGAAATTTTATCTTTAAAAAAAAATAATAATAATAATTCGGTAATTACTAATTACCGTAGCAATGATTAAAAATTACTGTAGTTTATGCACACCTGTCCGTTATTCCAGGTCACATTTTCCTTTTCATCCTCTATAATAGAAACGCGTTTTCTTAAGGAAGAATGCACACTAAATCTTCTTTCTCTATCTCTTTTATTTACTTAGTTCTTCATCTGCCAATTTGTTTTTAGCTATTCCGTTCACAGTCAGCTTGTTTTCTAACAGATCTCCGACTTTCTCTTTGGTAAGCTACATTTTTGTGCTCTTTCTTTCTCATCTTGGATAATATACTATCTATTTATATGCGACTTTACACTGCTTTTTAAGGAATTAAATGTTATTCCTTAAATGCTCTCAACCACATTTGTACGGCTAAAGTTAACATCCCAATGTTAACTTTCCCTATAAATACAAGTCATTGCACAACAAGAATATTAAGTGTTTTGAAATCACAAAGTGAAAACATACAAACACTTCACACTTTGCAAACCTGCAATATTCTTGGTGAACTTGTGCAATATTCTCTCAATCGCTAAAAGGAACATTTCACAACTTTAAGTGTTTCGATTGTCTTGAGAAATTCCGAGTGTAGATCAATTGTATTTCATAGGTTGTTAGGATATTTACATTCTTTGTATTATCTTGGTTCCGCAACAACCTTGTAATTTGTTTAACGTCAATAAATAAATTACACATTGAAAATTACATATTGTCTCATCAAGTTACTTTACAAGTTATTTGTATTATTGCATTGTTCTTTACTTATTGCCATTTACATAAGTAATCTATCTAGAACTTGGTATATACACACTGCAACTGGTCGTCTCCAGTTCAGTGCATATATTGCAAAGTAACTCCACCATCGACATAGATGTGTCTTCAGTAGTACCATCTATTGAGTTGGGTCTTACAGAATTTTTCTTTTGTTGATGTTTTTGTTTCTTGTCACCCAACAAACAAACAAAGTTGAAGTTATATAAAGAAATATATACATAAACAAAGTTCCTTCAAAGGATTTTTTTTTTAATTTGTTTAACATCAATAAATAAATTACACATTGAAAATTACATATTGTCTCATCAAGTTACTTTACAAGTTATTTGTATTATTGCATTGTTCTTTACTTATTGCCATTTACATAAGTAATCTATCTAGAACTTGGTATATACACACTGCAACTGGTCGTCTCCAGTTCAGTGCATATATTGCAAAGTAACTCCACCATCGACATAGATGTGTCTTCAGTAGTACCATCTATTGAGTTGGGTCTTACAGAATTTTTCTTTTGTTGATGTTTTTGTTTCTTGTCACCCAACAAACAAACAAAGTTGAAGTTATATAAAGAAATATATACATAAACAAAGTTCCTTCAAAGGATTTTTTTTTATTTGTTTTCTAATTTTTCTACCTTTCTTCTTTTTCTTGCATCTACTCATTTAAGGTATCATACTATTCTCATTCTTTCTTATTTCCTTTTTTATATTTTCACTAGATCTGGTATGTATGGCAAAAAAGCTTCAAGTTGGGACGTCTTTAAACTACGTTTTAAACTTATAATTTGAATTTTTGTCAAATTTAACTACAAGTTGGTCAATTATAATCCAAAACTTTTTAAGAAATGAAAAAAATGTTTTATTTATAATCATTTAAGATCAAAAAAAAAAAAATTATAAACAAAAGATTTTAATTTCTCATTTAATACTTGTTTCACTCTTCTTAAAGAAATAAATACGTAAGTAAAATATTAAGTAAATAAGATAATATCAAATAATTTACTTTTTTAGTTTAAAATTTACATATTTGAGAAAATTAAACTGTGTTCATTTTTGATGAAATCAAAATATATTGAATAAGTATGTATTCAAAAACTGAGATCCTCAAATGCATGTTCTAATTTAAAGTGTAAGATATGATTTAATACAGATCTTAATTTTATAAAATTTGTGTGTAAAATATATTTAATATTATGTAAATATAAAAAAATAAGTTTTAAGAGTTATAGGGACTTATGTGTGGATAGATGCATGAATGAATTAAAAGGAGTGAATTCATAAGAAAGTTGAACAGATTCGTTAATTGGTTTGCAAAGGTTATATCTCGGTGATAGAGTATCATTTTTAAACAATTTTTGAGCCTAAACTTAAGTTCAATGTGTCTACTTTTATTTCCAAGTAGTTTCATGTCAAAATACGCAATATAAGTTAGTCAAATGCATATTTGAACTTAAAGTGTCAAATCTGAGTTTTTGTTCATTAAAAAACATGTTATTTTTGAGAATTTTTATCTCACATACCATTGTGGTTAATTCTTGGTTTTTCTACTGGACCGTGTTCAAGATGTTATTGAATTATGGTAAAAGAATGAGAACTTTCTGAAATGTTACTAGAGTTAACTTTTATAAAAGTTGTGCCTACACCAGTAACAACTTCTGGATAGTTTATGTTTGTGTATGTAACAATCGTCAAGTTTAGTTTTAAGGTTAGAAGTAAAAATCTTTTATTTTTTTAACAAGACGAGTACCTTTGAACCTAGCACTTTTAGATTTTAAGTCTGTTATGCCCACTGCTATATGTCTTAAGAAATGTCATCAATAATGAAAATGAACTTAAATATAATCAAGATTTATGTTATATCTTAAAACTCTCAAAACTTGTATTTAGATATTTAACAATTACTTAATTATAGTTTAATCAATCATTAGTCACATAAATAATTCCTTAACATTTAATTAATCATGGTCTAGTACATGAAGTGTCATCACGGACACATGTGAAGTGTATAATTAACCATGTATTAATCATCAAATTAAAAAGACCCACGACATTTATGGATTAGTCACCCTTTCATCAAAATAAACAATTGCAAGATTGATTATTAAGTCTTTTCTCTGTATCAACAAATAACAACAATGTCACCTTCCTGCTAAAATTTTGAAGTATGTATTAAGACAAATAATCAAGAAAAGATAGTCTATGCCTGTTTTGCTTCTTGCAAAACACTCCATGTGGGCCCAGCCATGTACTCAATTAGGGTATGGAGATTCCCCAGAAATGATGAGTATGCAGTGGAACGAAGAAGTTCCACTTACAGTGAATTCAAAAAGTGTGGTTGTAACACCCTTCGTTTAATAATACGGGTTTCCGAAAATTTTCGCCTAACGGCGTTAAAATAAAATGGAAGAAACTTTAAAAGTCCAAACCAATTAAAATCTGGTTGGTTTCCTTATTTTTTGGTGTTACTTAGTCACATCATCACAACAAGTCTAAGTAGAAACCCGTCGGCTGCCCAACACAAAACAACCGACTACATAACATGTAAACTTCATCAAATACAAACATAAACAATGTCTATAGAAATTCAGCAGCTATGGGTAGCTAAGGACTGCATCAAGCTATCTACCCAATCCTCGCTCTTCTTCATCAACTACCTCAGCTACGCTAAACCTGAGGGAGCAACACATTTCAAAAGACAAGTGTTAGCTAACGAATTAGCTAAGTAAGATAACACTTAAGTTATAAAGCAATTGTCCAATTCAAACATTATGGATTTAAATACTTCATTATGGCACATCACACATCAAACACACAATACTTCATATTAGGATGAACCACCCTAAATGTGCCTATCCTGCTTTACTTCATTACACACATATAACCACATAACTGCTTTCTACATTAACTGCCTTACTACGTTTTAACTGCTTTACTACATTTTAACTGCTTTACTACATATTAACTGCGTCAATGTGCAACATAAGTTACACCCGACTAGATGACAACCATTCAGTTGAACATCAAACGTCGTTAAGGAATAGCAAGCCAATCCCCGAGTAATCCGTATGTACAAGACAAATGAGGGCGGGTCAGACCCCTCGTATTACTCAACTGCATCTCAATGACCATGTTGCAAGGAGCCACCCAAGCAACCTACGTCACCGCACTTAGCCGGGCTAGGGCAAGTACGGGTTAAGCTTAACACTTTCCTGCATCAAAGTTTTACGAGCTCGAAACTGCATCATTTAGTTTAGGTGACTACATTACCTAAACATTTACTACGTTAACTGCTTTTACGTTTTGGGCCCTTAAACGTGCACGTGACATGGCAACTTAGCAAGTCTAGTGTACTAGATGAGCAAGCCATACAAACATGCACATAACAACATAAAACTACATCACACTGCATTACAAGACACTGCATATTACTTCATATCATAACACTACATTATTCTTCATACATTACACTACATCATACATCGGATCATAACATGAACTACATTACATATCATGAGGGACTGCATTTCAGGTCTCAAAGGTCAACTACATAACCCATATTACCTTCCGTATAACCCCATATCCCCATAAACAACATAAGTTACCAATTGGGAAGTTATAATTATGAAACCATCGTTTGTTGAACCCTCAGCGTGTCAAAAGTAGTGTATCTTACCTCAAAGAAGCGCACGACAAAAGGCAACTACGTTACCGTGCAAAGCAACTAGTCTCGTCTACCTATAATTAGTAAACGACCATTAGACACGCTAATACTCACGTTATTAAGGTCATAACTCAGACCTCAACACCTACAAACAAGACCCACGACAACGACTACGCATTGGAGGTTCAAAAGTTAAACTCATTTTAAACCTGACACTGTTGCGCCACAACTTATCTTTCTGCATTTCAGTTGCGCCGCAACCTACATGTTGCGCCGCAACACCAGTCCTCAGTTGCGCCGCAACCTACATGTTGCGCCGCAACTTAACTTCTGGAAACCAGTTGCGCCGCAGCTAGCTAGTTGCGCCGCAACTAGCCCCGATTCTGCACAACTTTCATCGTTTACACCCCAAACCAGATTCAAACGACTCCAAATCAAATACATGACTTTCATACATTAAAATCCTTCATTTTCAAACCATTATAATGCAAATAACTCCTTTATTAAACCACACATGATTTGCATCATTAAAACAAACGTTATTTCGACATCAATTGACCCTCCAATGGTCTAGATCTGATTTCCAATGACTCATGTGATCAAAAAGATATAAAATCAAAATCAATATACCTCTATTACTAGAAGATCACAATGGGAGTGCAAAACACTTGATCAATCACTCCTAAATCACACGTTTGAAGGATTTTCGGCTTAGAATTTGGATAGGGGATCACAGGGGTGGCTAGGGCTTGAGAGAAAACAATATTTCTGTAAAATGAGGAACTAATGACTCCCTCAAAGACCCTAATCCCGTTTTAGACTTTCACACCATGTCAAAACTGGTCCCTAAACTTCGTAAAGTCATAATATTAGCCCAAAACACCTCTATGGACTATATACAACTCATTTAACACTTTGAACACCTCAAAAAGGCATTTAACTACATCTTAACCACATTACTACATCAATCAATAAGACATTCAAGTCCCACACGCAAAACACATTAACTACATTTAAGCATTAAAATCTATCAAAGACTTAACGGCACATTATGTTGACTTAACGACTCAAGTCAACCGTTAAATTAAAAGATTGAGATGTTACAATTACCTCCCCCTTAAGAGGATTCCGTCCCCGGAATCTCATCAGAAGGAACAACTTTGGATACTTCTCTTTCATCACCGACTCCGTTTCCAAAGTGAGACTTTCTCCATGGTTGTGCTTCCACTTGATCAACACAAGGTCAATCATCTTCCTGCGTAGCTTCTTTTGCTTTCTTCCAAGTATCGCTATTGGTTCCTCAATCATCCTTTTACTTGGATCAATGCTCACATCTTCAATAGGAATCACACTTGACTCCTCGGGTAAACATTTCCTCAAATAGGATACATGGAATGTGTTGTGAATTCCATCGAATTCTGGAGGTAATTCCAACTGATATGCCACATCTTTAATATGCTTCAGAACTTTAAATTGTCCAATAAACCTTGGACTCAACTTTCCTTTCTTTCCAAAGCGAATGACTCCTTTCCATGGGGATACTTTCAGCATCACCATGTCACCAACTTCAAACTCAACCGACCTTCTTTTCTTGTCGGCATAAGTTTTATGTCTTTCTCTTGCCACACGAAGAGCTTCTTTAGCAATATTAACTTTATCCACTGTGAACTCTATAATTTCAGGACCTGTAATTTGCTTTTCACCGGGCTCCATCCAACAACTTGGAGTCCTACACCTTCTACCATACAACATTTCAAACGGCGGCATTCCAATGCTTGCATGGTAGCTGTTATTATAAGCAAACTCAATCATCTTCAAATGATCGTCCCACGCTCCACCATACTCCAAGACACAAACCTCAACATATCCTCCAATGTTTGTATCGTCCTCTCACTTTGCCCATCGGTTTGAGGATGATAGGCGGTGCTCAAATTCACTCTAGTACCTAATGCTTTTTGGAGACCTTTCCAAAAGTTAGATACAAACCTCGTGTCTCGATCTGAAACGATAGATAATGGAACACCATGCTTTGAGACAACTTCATCTATATACATCTTTGCCATCTTAGTCAATGGCACATCTTGGCGTGTTGCTAAGAAATGAGCACTCTTCATCAATCTATCCACAATAACCCAAACCATATCATTACCCTTTGTAGTTCTAGGTAACTTGGTCACAAAATCCATAGTTATATGATCCCATTTCCATTCGGGAATCTCCAATTGATGCAACATTCCATACGGCTTTTTGTGATCTGCTTTAACCTGTGCACAAGTCAAACATCTTTCCACAAAATGTGCTACCTCTCCTTTAATATCAGGCCACCAATAGATGGGCTTCAAATCTGCATACATCTTTGTAACACCGGGATGAACTGAATACCTTGACCTATGAGCTTCTTCAAGTATCAGCTCTCGATTACCATCAAGTAATGGTACCCAAATTCGACCCTTATAAGTCCGAAATCCACGGTTGTTCATCTCCATCACTAATCTTTTCTTCTTTCCAATACTTTCTTTGTCGATGTTATCCTTCATTAATGCTTTAACTTGAGCCTCCTTGATACAGTCAAGCAATCCCGACTTTGCTTGTACGACCATACTCATCAATCTACATGAAAAATTCTGCACTTTCCTACTTAATGCATCAGCCACTACATTGGCTTTACCGGGATGGTATTTGATTTCACAATCATAATCTTTTAACAGTTCCATCCATCTCCTTTGTCTCACATTCATCTCTTTCTGAGCAAACACATATTGTAAACTCTTATGGTCGGTGTACAAGGTACACTTAGTGTCATATAGGTAGTGTCTCCATAACTTCATAGCAAACACCACCGCCGCTAACTCTAGATCATGGATCGGGTAGTTCTTTTCATGTGGCTTCAATTGGCGTGAAGCATAGGCAATAACCTTATCCCTCTGCATAAGAACACAACCCAAACCCGTAATGGAAGCAGCACTATACACAACAAGATCATCCGTACCTTCGGGTAAGGCAAGGATAGGAGCTTCACATAACTTCGTCTTTAACGTTTGAAAAGCCTTCTCTTGAGCTTCCGACCACACAAACTTCACTCCTTTCTTCGTCAATTCGGTCATTGGTTTAGCTATACGAGAGAAATCTTGTATAAACCTTCGATAATAGTCGGCTAAACCAAGAAAAGTCTTGATCTCCGTGGGAGTCTTTGGCTGCTCCCACTTAGAAATAGCTTCAATCTTTGAGGGATCAACTTTAATTCCTTCGTAATAAATGACATGTCCAAGAAACTGAACTTCTCTAAGCCAAAACTCACATTTAGAGAACTTTGCATATAACTTCTTTTCTCTAAGGACTTCAAGGACAGCCCTTAAGTGTTCTCGATGCTCGGCTTCAGACTTAGAATAAATCAGAATATCATCTATGAAAACAATCACAAAATGATCTAAGAATGGACGACAAACACGATTCATAAGATCCATAAAAGCAGCTGGAGCATTTGTCAAACCAAAAGGCATGACTAAGAATTTATAATGTCCATATCGTGTACGAAAAGCTGTTTTTGCGACATCCTCCTTGTTAACCTTCAATTGGTGATAGCCGGACCGCAAATCTATCTTAGAAAAGTATGAAGCACCATGCAGTTGATCAAAAAGATCATCAATACGCGGAAGAGGATACTTGTTCTTAACCGTTCGCTTATTCAACTCACGGTAGTCTATACACATGCGCATTGAACCATCTTTCTTCTTTACAAATAAAACCGGAGCTCCCACGATCAAGACTTTTCTTGGTTTAGCCGACTATTATCGAAGGTTTATACAAGATTTCTCTCGTATAGCTAAACCAATGACCGAATTGACGAAGAAAGGAGTGAAGTTTGTGTGGTCGGAAGCTCAAGAGAAGGCTTTTCAAACGTTAAAGACGAAGTTATGTGAAGCTCCTATCCTTGCCTTACCCGAAGGTACGGATGATCTTGTTGTGTATAGTGCTGCTTCCATTACGGGTTTGGGTTGTGTTCTTATGCAGAGGGATAAGGTTATTGCCTATGCTTCACGCCAATTGAAGCCACATGAAAAGAACTACCCGATCCATGATCTAGAGTTAGCGGCGGTGGTGTTTGCTATGAAGTTATGGAGACACTACCTATATGACACTAAGTGTACCTTGTACACCGACCATAAGAGTTTACAATATGTGTTTGCTCAGAAAGAGATGAATGTGAGACAAAGGAGATGGATGGAACTGTTAAAAGATTATGATTGTGAAATCAAATACCATCCCGGTAAAGCCAATGTAGTGGCTGATGCATTAAGTAGGAAAGTGCAGAATTTTTCATGTAGATTGATGAGTATGGTCGTACAAGCAAAGTCGGGATTGCTTGACTGTATCAAGGAGGCTCAAGTTAAAGCATTAATGAAGGATAACATCGACAAAGAAAGTATTGGAAAGAAGAAAAGATTAGTGATGGAGATGAACAACCGTGGATTTCGGACTTATAAGGGTCGAATTTGGGTACCATTACTTGATGGTAATCGAGAGCTGATACTTGAAGAAGCTCATAGGTCAAGGTATTCAGTTCATCCCGGTGTTACAAAGATGTATGCAGATTTGAAGCCCATCTATTGGTGGCCTGATATTAAAGGAGAGGTAGCACATTTTGTGGAAAGATGTTTGACTTGTGCACAGGTTAAAGCAGATCACAAAAAGCCGTATGGAATGTTGCATCAATTGGAGATTCCCGAATGGAAATGGGATCATATAACTATGGATTTTGTGACCAAGTTACCTAGAACTACAAAGGGTAATGATATGGTTTGGGTTATTGTGGATAGATTGATGAAGAGTGCTCATTTCTTAGCAACACGCCAAGATGTGCCATTGACTAAGATGGCAAAGATGTATATAGATGAAGTTGTCTCAAAGCATGGTGTTCCATTATCTATCGTTTCAGATCGAGACACGAGGTTTGTATCTAACTTTTGGAAAGGTCTCCAAAAAGCATTAGGTACTAGAGTGAATTTGAGCACCGCCTATCATCCTCAAACCGATGGGCAAAGTGAGAGGACGATACAAACATTGGAGGATATGTTGAGGTTTGTGTCTTGGAGTATGGTGGAGCGTGGGACGATCATTTGAAGATGATTGAGTTTGCTTATAATAACAGCTACCATGCAAGCATTGGAATGCCGCCGTTTGAAATGTTGTATGGTAGAAGGTGTAGGACTCCAAGTTGTTGGATGGAGCCCGGTGAAAAGCAAATTACAGGTCCTGAAATTATAGAGTTCACAGTGGATAAAGTTAATATTGCTAAAGAAGCTCTTCGTGTGGCAAGAGAAAGACATAAAACTTATGCCGACAAGAAAAGAAGGTCGGTTGAGTTTGAAGTTGGTGACATGGTGATGCTGAAAGTATCCCCATGGAAAGGAGTCATTCGCTTTGGAAAGAAAGGAAAGTTGAGTCCAAGGTTTATTGGACAATTTAAAGTTCTGAAGCATATTAAAGATGTGGCATATCAGTTGGAATTACCTCCAGAATTCGATGGAATTCACAACACATTCCATGTATCCTATTTGAGGAAATGTTTACCCGAGGAGTCAAGTGTGATTCCTATTGAAGATGTGAGCATTGATCCAAGTAAAAGGATGATTGAGGAACCAATAGCGATACTTGGAAGAAAGCAAAAGAAGCTACGCAGGAAGATGATTGACCTTGTGTTGATCAAGTGGAAGCACAACCATGGAGAAAGTCTCACTTTGGAAACGGAGTCGGTGATGAAAGAGAAGTATCCAAAGTTGTTCCTTCTGATGAGATTCCGGGGACGGAATCCTCTTAAGGGGGAGGTAATTGTAACATCTCAATCTTTTAATTTAACGGTTGACTTGAGTCGTTAAGTCAACATAATGTGCCGTTAAGTCTTTGATAGATTTTAATGCTTAAATGTAGTTAATGTGTTTTGCGTGTGGGACTTGAATGTCTTATTGATTGATGTAGTAATGTGGTTAAGATGTAGTTAAATGCCTTTTTGAGGTGTTAACTCAGACCTCAACACCTACAAACAAGACCCACGACAACGACTATGCATTGGAGGTTTAAAAGTTAAACTCATTTTAAACCTGACACTGTTGCGCCGCAACATACAACGTTGCTCCGCAACTTATCTTTCTGCATTTCAGTTGCGCCGCAACCTACATGTTGCACCGCAACACCAGTCCTCAGTTGCGCCGCAACCTACATGTTGCGCCACAACTTAACTCTCTGGAAACCAGTTGCGCCGCAGCTAGCTAGTTGCGCCGCAACTAGCCCCGATTCTGCACAACTTCCATCGTTTACACCCCAAACCAGATCCAAACAACTCCAACTCAAATACATGACTTTCATACATTAAAATCCTTCATTTTGAATCCATTATAATGCAAATAACTCCTTTATTAAACCACACATGATTTGCATCATTAAAACAAACGTTATTTCGACATCAATTGACCCTCCAATGGTCTAGATCTGATTTCTAATGACTCATGTGATCAAAAAGATATAAAATCAAAATCAATATACCTCTATTACCAGAAGATCACAATGGAAGTGCAAAACACTTGATCAATCACTCCTAAATCACACGTTTGAAGGATTTTCGGCTTAGAATTTGGATAGGGGATCAATGGGGTGGCTAGGGCTTGAGGGAAAACAATATTTCTGTAAAATGAGAAACTAATGACTCCCTCAAAGACCCTAATCCCATTTTTGACTTTCACACCATGTCAAAACTGGTCCCTAAACTTCGTAAAGTCATAATATTAGCCCAAAACACCTCTATGGACTATATACAACTCATTAAACACTTTGAACACCTCAAAAAGGCATTTAACTACATCTTAACCACATTACTACATCAATCAATAAGACATTCAAGTCTCACACACATAACACATTAACTACATTTAAGCATTAGAATCTATCAAAGACTTAACGGCACATTATGTTGACTTAACGACTCAAGTCAACCGTTAAATAAAAAGATTGAGATGTTACAGTGGTCCACCATATTTCAATGGTAAAGGAGGAGCAAGTGTTAATTGTAATATTACAAGGTACATTAGTTTAGTAACTATATATCTTAGTTTGTAGTAAAAATATGTCTCCAAGTCACTCACGAGATTTGACATTAGACTCGTAATTTACATAATTGAAAAATATTAAATTTATAAGATACATATGGATTAATTTGTAATCACATGACAATGTATTTAATTTATAAATCATGTTGTATTGTACAATGTTCTAAAGCACTTCAATTAAAATATAAATATATGTTACCGCATACATTGTTGCCTTATAGATTAAATTTCATGATCAAGTTTTATAGAATTCTTGTCTTAAAAATAAAATAAATATAAGAATAAGAATAAATATAATATAAAATAAAATATACATAAATAAAAAAATTGGTTTGTTAGGCAATCAAGTGTGTAGGGCTAGTATGGTCATGTGGAAGCCAAATCTAGAACATGTAGTTTAATGCAACTGCTAAAGTACAATATGAATGTGTAAATTTAAGTTTATTGTTAGAAGTATATATATAGTTACAGAATTAATTTAAAATCAATAGTCACAAAAACATTTCTAAGGAAAAGGGACCCTTATCGAGATTAAAAGTCAGTAAGGGGGAGGACTGGATCCCGTCGAGGTCAAAATTACCTTCGATGAGATCACTGTACAGTTGCAAAAAGTATCAATTTTGAAATGAGCATAACTTTCAAATCGTAACTCCGTTTTTGACAAGTAAGTTATCCACAAAATCATGGGAGAGTCTATTTTCCAATGGTAATGTCCTTTAAAGATGAATCAAAATTAAAAATGTCAAAATGATTGAAATAATGATCAAGATCATGTTTCGTCGAGTTTTATGAACTCTAACTTAATGGTTGGATCTTCATTAAACCAAGCATTGACATGGGTCAACTTTTTAAGCATTTAATCTTGGTTATGATCATAAGTAAGTAGGTGTTTATTTTGTTAATAATCGTTTAATGGTTATGGGTAGTCGGGAATACTTGCAAAGCTCGGTAACTTAAGTTATCAATTGTTGTGCTCCCTCGATAAGATACATGATTTGTCACATTGACGGTATAAAAAAAACATAGTTTTCATATAATAACTTCCCCAATGATATCTTGTAATGCTTGTGGGTACTCGGGATTATACGGAAGACTATATGGGCTATGTATCTACGTAAGGTAGCTTGAAATGCTATCATATGATTATGTAATGTTATGAAATGCTACGTAATGTTAATAATGATGATGCTTATGATGTTGTTATGATGTAAATGTTCATGCTATGCGATAAAATGATTTGTGATGATTATGAGGACGTGTACTATATGTATTATGTGATGATTGCAAGGCTTGAACACATCTAGTTCACTAGACCTTTTAGGTTACCATGATACGTGCACGTTTATGGGCTCAAACATAACAGTGATAAAGTGTAGTTTAGGTAATGTGAACGCCTAAACTAAATATAAAGTGTTAGCTCGAGCAAAGTGTAAAGAAAGTGTTAAGCTTAACCCGCATTAGCTCCTCATGGGCTAGTGTGCCATGTATCCGCTTGAGTGGCTCCTTGCGACGAAGAGTACGTGTTTGAGTATTTCCGGGTGGAGTAACTCACCACTAAATGCACAAAGGCATAAACGGTATACTTCTGGATTGACTATGTCTTTCCTTAATGACGCTAAACGTCAATAGACAATACCCATCATATCGGGTGTGAGGTTAATTCTCAGGTCTTAGGGACCGCCTACACACAACCCCCACCTTCTCATGTGATAGGTGACAATGTCACCAGAAGTGCAAAGTGTAAAGTAAAAGATAAAGTGAAAAGTGAAAGTGAATGATGATAGACATAATTAGGACTATGATTCCTGATATGATGATGTGTATGTGTATTTGTATGTAATGTAATGAAATGATCATGTTTTATGAGAAGTAAAATAGGTAAATGCTTTACTAATTACATGTTATCTTACTTAGCAAATTTGTTAGCTAACACTTGCTGCTTCTAAATAATGTTGTGCCTTCAGGATAAGCAGGTTTAAAGTAAGGATGCTCGTGAGACGGGGTAGATGCTTTTGGATGTTTAGCTACCCATTAGAGATCTCATCACTTAGATATTATTTATGACATTTATTATGATGCTTTTATGTCTTGTATTTTACAAGACGAACATATGTAAGACTTGAGATGAAATTTATGTTGGTGTCATCACAGTTTCTTTTATACTTGCTATGATTAGGGATTTAGTAACACCATTTAAATAATTGACAATTTCGATAGGAATTGTAAACGTTTTATTTAATGCTTCCGCTAGTTTTTAACGCCGTTTAGTGAAATTTTTTTAAAATTCAGGTTTTCTAAACGATGGGTGTTACAATTTTCTAGTTTAATGACAAATTTTACTTATCATATCTATGAGAATCTAGTATTTATAGTCTATATTAAGCTTCTTTATACACAAAAAAACATGCAAAATAATTATTCGAAGGGAGATGTTTTACAATCA
>CM067172.1:15332593-15345093 GCA_034093135.1 Erigeron breviscapus | reverse complement strand
GTTTACTGGTAATGATAGTTATTACCCCCAATTTAGTCTATAATGCCTCATTACCCACTTTTAGTATTCATTAACCACTTTTTTTTAACCAAACACAATTATTCATTATATTACCCATTCCTTACCCCTAAATACCCCCAACCTATAATAATAAATATATAAATTATTATTACGAATTTACTAGTACACTGAACGTGCTGGAATGATATATAAAATGCATATATATTACAACTTATGGCAAATGAATAATATTGTTTTTTTGAAACCATATTAGGTGTAGTTACCACTTTTAGAACGAAAATCACGGCAAAGTGGGGAGTAACATAAATTGTTTACTGGTAATGATAGTTATTACCCCCAATTTAGTCTATAATGCCTCATTACCCACTTTTAGTATTCATTAACCACTTTTTTTTAACCAAACACAATTATTCATTATATTACCCATTCCTTACCCCTAAATACCCCCAACCTATAATAATAAATATATAAATTATTATTACGAATTTACTAGTACACTGAACGTGCTGGAATGATATATAAAATGCATATATATTACAACTTATGGCAAATGAATAATATTGTTTTCTTGAAACCATATTAGGTGTAGTTAGCACTTTAGAACGAAAATCACGGCAAAGTGGGGAGTAACATACATTGTTTACTGGTAATGATAGTTATTACCCCCAATTTAGTCTATAATGCCATTACCCACTTTTAGTATTCATTAACCACCTTTTTTTCTAACCAAACACAATTATTCATTATATTACCCATTCCTTACCCCTAAATACCCCCAACCTATAATAATAAATATATAAATTATTATTACGAATTTACTAGTACACTGAACGTGCTGGAATGATATATAAAATGCATATATATTACAACTTATGGCAAATGAATAATATTGTTTTTTTGAAACCATATTAGGTGTAGTTACCACTTTTAGAACGAAAATCACGGAACCGACTTTTGAAAAGAAGAAATAAAGGGGTAGGTTTGCACTAGAGACATATTCACCAGGGGTTTTAATAAAAAATACAAACACTTGAATGAAAATGTATATAAAGCGGACAAGATTGAAAAGAGTTTGTTGTTTTACCCAAACATAATAAGATTGAGAGGTGTTAAGGTTTTGGTAATGGCTCCAACGAGAAAGTCGAGAGGTGTGAATAAGCGGTATGCGGATTATGTTGATGTTTCTCCAAGTAAAATTTCTGTCAAAAAATCCGGACAACAGGTGAGAATGAATGTATTGAATTTTCGTTAGATATATATGTATATATATATATTGAATTTGAATTTGAATTGAGTGTGGGTTTACTGGAATGGTGGTTCAAAGTTTTGAATTTTTTACTGTTTGAAATCTGAAAAAGGATATTCTATTTCTGTTTGTGTGTATGGTAAAAGATTGTATTCGAATACTTCGATTATATTTCTTTTTGGATTTTGGGTTACTAGATGGTTAAAAGGAGACGACTTTTAAAAGTACGGTGGTCAAATAAGATGTATATAAGTAACTTGTGTGACAATGGGACAAATGAAAAGTATGTGGTAAAAGATATATGGATTGTGGATTACGTAAAATACAGATACTTGTTTTTTCTTCTACTTATGCAAAATATTTCGGCAAGAAAATCTAGTAACTTTGTCTGATTACCGAATACGTTTTTGCAGAAGAGGAAGCTTTCTGACATGTTAGGATCTCCATGGGCCGATGAAGAGGTTGAGCGCTTCTATAAAGCTTATAGGAAGTATGGAAAAGACTGGAAGAAGGTATGTGAATCTTCAACATCATCATCATAGCCAATTATGTTTATCTCTATACCTTGGTATCTGATTGGCTAATGTGTATGAGTTTCTTCTGTTAACATTTAGGTGGCTTCCGTGGTGCGTACAAGGAACTCAGAAATGGCCGAGGCTCTGTACACAATGAATAGGGTAATAAATTATAATGCAAGCGTGTGCAATTCTTCTTAAAGGACAATCTTTTGCATTCTGTTGAATATAAGAAATGAAATCCAAGTGTGGTTGAATCTTCACTTTATCATTGGCTGATAAAGAAATAGACTTTATAGAACTCCCTTTCCCTATGCTAATCAGACAGAAAACATAGATCAGCCATGTATCTTACGTGCCTGATTACAACTGATATATATGATTTTGTGTGAAATCTTTTTCTCGTTTTATTTGGAAACCTTGAGGAGTTTCGATTTTTATGTTAATATTAGATTCTTGGTTTGAGGATTAACCATATTTCATTTTCGATTTACAGGCATATTTATCCTTGCCGGAGGGAACAGCTTCCGTGGTTGGGTTCGTTGCTATGGTGTCTGACCATTATAATGCCATGGTGATCCTTTATTACTTAATATATAATTGATTATGTTTCTTAATCTTCATTTTGATGAAGATATACTTTGTAATTGTTCAATACAGGGAATTTGCATTGCTTTTTTGTTTTGTATTAACACGAGAAGTAATTCTATTACTCTTACTTTGGAAATCTAATTAATGGTTTTGCAAACCTCAATATTGCAGTACTGTATTTTTCTGGGCCAAATATAATAAGAGAATTTTGCCACCACTGAAAATAAGAGAATCCGATGGTAAACTCTTGTGTTACTATTTGTAATGGAGTATAATGCTCTTATTTAAATAACCAATAACTATTTTGTTTGGTTGACTTCAATGTCTAATTGTTTGAAATAAACATAGGATGTACTGTTCGGAAAAGGACTCCTCGCTTTCCTGTTAGCCATTTATCTAGAAAAGAAATCAGCGGAAATCCGGTCTCACCGTACATAAAAAGCCAAAAGCGAGAGGTTGACGAAGTGGCACATGGTGCTGCATTGGCATTAACAGAGGCTTTACACAGAGGAGGCTCCCCACAAGTTTCTCAATCACCATATCACATGAAAACAACACCTCCAAAGGGCAGGCTAAAAATTGTAAGGATTTGTATTTTTTTTCTCTTTATGCCTAGAAAAATTAAGTCTCTTAGATAGTTATCCACCTTTAGTTATTTTGGAACGGATATCCGCTTCTACTTATTAGCTATTACATATATGTCATTAATAGTTGGACACAGCAAGATCCAAGCTTCATGGTAATCTGATTGATGAAGACGGTTTTGAGGGCAGCTCAGGAAGTGGAGGAGCTGATAATGTTGGTGGAGAAGTTTACCAAAAAAAGAGAAAGTTCTATGGGCAAAAAGATGATAATGAATTTGACGATGGCGGGGAAGCATGCAGTGGTACAGGAGATGGACTTGCTGTTGGTATAGAGCTTGCAGATGTAAATATTGAGCAATCTTCTTCGCAGGGCAAAAGAAAAAGGAATAAAAAACTTTTCTTTAGAGGTACATATAATAGGTTTCATATGATATTCAGAAAGTTAAGGGTGTCATCTATTATTAATTACTCATCTCACAATTTTTGGGGATACTAGACGATCTTAACTGTTATCTGGGTGTTTAAAGAAGAGCTCCTAAATTTAATGTCCCTTCTTTTGCGCAGATGAAAGTTCTGGCTTGGACGCGCTGGAAACGTTGGCCAACTTGTCGCTGATGATACAATCTGGTAAACGTATAATGCTTATAGGTTTTTGTTCTTTGAGTATTTATTTTGTAGGTTTACTAGTAAGATAAGTAGTAGTTTGCCTTTGTCGATACCCTTGCTATGTGTTTGGAAAGATGACAACCAGACTTGCTAACTTTCATTGATTTAATCGGCTATTCTTTACAAGTGAAACATGTGTTTGCGTAAATTCTTTAGTAGTTTATTTATGTATATATTTGCTAGTTGATAAATCGTCCATATAACTATGTATAAGAATGTCCATTTTGGTCATTTTACCTATGAAGTCCTTAATTAATCTGATTTTTCCACGACACTCAAACATCCATAATCCAGACTATTATTGCAGTACAACTTTAGTTTCAGCTTTGGTCTGACCTCTAGAATCTGGTTATTCTTGATTAGTTGCTAGATATGGTCAACTCCTCTGTTCCATGTGTTGAATTCAGTAGTTTTTACAATTTTTAGTCATGTAGCTGCCTTAGCTTGAAAGTTAAACAAGGGATTATTTGAATGAACTCAACACTTAAGAACCATTTTTTACTTCTATAGCATTTTTTCTCTCACCTTTATTTCTTAGTTTGTTTGACTTCCTCTGAAATTCGGATGATATCATCTTCGAACATAATTCTTGATATATCTCAAAAAATGATGCCAGCACACTGGCTTATTTGTTCCAATGCTTGCGATATGTTATTTATAGCTCTATTATCTTTTTGGTTTTTTTCTTGTGTCACTTACTGGTGCATGATGGTTCTGTATATATGATCTTTTTGGTGATATCGAGTATCTTAGTCTGATGAATCTAATCGTACAATTGCAATTGTTGTATGCAGATTCATCTGCACTGAAAGAGGATAAGCCACCTAGTGTTCATAGGAGATACAAAACTAAAGTGTCAGCTGACAAAGATAAAGGAGTAAATGAGTTCCCCAGATCTGATGTTTCTAAATCTGGAAGGTCTAAACCAGGAAGGGAATCAAAAGTTGATTACAAGGCTTTATCTGAAGGAAAGCAACTGAACCAGTCTACCAATAAATCATGGAAAAGGAAAAACAAGTCATCGTCATTTGACGTAAGTTTCAAGAAGTGGGGAATATACTGTCATCCATTTTTTTCTTTAATCCTCCTCTTTTTTTTTTTTGAAAAAAAAAGAAAAAAAAAAAAAAAAAATGAGTTATAATTGCCACCTCTAGCTATATTAAAAAAAAGGAGCTGAATAAAAACCTTTAAGTAGTGGGCCCCCTCCTGGGGTCTAGTCTTTTTATTTGGTTGATCTTTCACATTGACCTTTGCTGATTTCATCTCCTCGTGGTTAGCTAAGGGTTGCAGGATAAGGCTTTGCGTCATCTCTCATCTCCTATGGTACGTAGATGGTCTACCTATGAGTGGTTCTATAGTGCAATTGACTATCCCTGGTTTGCTAAAAGGGAATTCGTGGAGTACTTGCACCACGTTGGATTAGGGCATATTCCAAGACTAACAAAAGTCGAGTGGGGTGTTATTAGAAGGTACCTTGTCTTATTGTATTTAAGCATATATTAGTTATGGTTTAAGTTGTTTTCCTTATAGCTTGATGTTCATACTCATTGTTCTCAGTTCCTTGGGGAAGCCCCGGAGGTTTTCAAGAAATTTCCTGCGCGAAGAAAGGGAAAAACTTTGGCAATATCGGGATTCTGTAAGGAAACATTATACCGAGCTTCGAAGTGGTACACGGGAAGGGCTACCAACAGACTTGGCCCGTCCATTGGCAGTAGGGCAACGAGTGATTGCCATTCATCCAGAATCAAGAGAAGTTTATGATGGAAGTGTACTAAATGTTGATCATGACAAGTGTAGGATTCAGTTTGATCGCCCTGATATAGGGGTGGCATTTGTCAAGGTAGGGTGCATAAATTGCATAACAGAACTATTATGAAACGCGCCCAAAAGTGTTCTTTGTATATCTCGAAACCTACGAACTCACCAACTTTATGTTGACGCATTTTAGTACACTTTTCAGGTAATCAAGTGAATTAAAGACGTGGTGGATGATTGCATTGCATGTGATAGGATTGAGCTTGGACTTTTGTGGTTCCGTGATTCATTGCACCCGTTTACAGGTTATGCCTAGGATCGTTAGCCATCATTTGATCTATTTTTGTAAACTATTGATGGTGTTGTGCTCCTTGTGCATTATTTGATCCGTAACTTGTATTTGTACTTGAATTATGTATGGATTGCTCCAATCCTTGAATGCATTTAGTTGTCTCTACTTAATTTCCATGTCACGCTGAGCTTTTCTTTTAATGCCCCATATTTCCGCCTTGTTGGGGTGTTACAGGTTAGATCTTCATTAAACCAAGCATTGACATGGGTCAACCTTTTAAGCATTTAATCTTGGTTATGATCATAAGTAAGTAGGTGTTTATTTTGTTAATAATCGTTTAATGGTTATGGGTAGTCGGGAATACTTGCAAAGCTCGGTAACTTAAGTTATCAATTGTTGTGCTCCCTCGAGGTAAGATACATGATTTGTCACTTTGACGGTATAACAAAACATAGTTTTCATATAATAACTTCCCCAATGATATCTTGTAATGCTTGTGGGTACTCGGGATTATACGGAAGACTATATGGGCTATGTATCTACGTAAGGTAGCTTGAAATGCTATCATATGATTATGTAATGTTATGAAATGCTACGTAATGTTAATAATGATGATGCTTATGATGTTGTTATGATGTAAATGTTCATGCTATGCGATAAAATGATTTGTGATGATTATGAGGACGTGTACTATATGTATTATGTGATGATTGCAAGGCTTGAACACATCTAGTTCACTAGACCTTGTAGGTTACCATGACACGTGCACGTTTATGGGCCCAAACGTAAAAGTGATAAAGTGTAGTTTAGGTAATGTGAACGCCTAAACTAAATATAAAGTGTTAGCTCGAGCAAAGCGTAAAGAAAGTGTTAAGTAAAGAAAGTGTTAAGCTTAACCCGCATTAGCTCCTCATGGGCTAGTGTGCCATGTAGCCGCTTGAGTGGCACCTTGCGACGAAGAGTACGTGTTTGAGTATTTCCGGGTGGAGTAACTTGTGCATACTCTTCATAATATGCATGCCCATCATGGGTTGCCTATGAGCAGATTAATAGCATTATCTCACCTCTTATGTGGAGGAAAAAATGATGTGCTAGTTGGAGTCCTTCTGGCGACGGTATGGTTAGTCGAGCAAATGACCTTTATCAACGACCTTAATGTTGATGGTCGTCTCGATGCTCTGGTGAACCTCCAAATAATAAAGTTTGGTTGCTGGCCGCATTTAATTCAACAATGAATAGAAAAAACGAGGGAATTTTTTGTTGTTGATGTTTTTGTTGGTGAGAGTTATCGAGGGTTATTTATCATCACATACAGACCTTGTGCTACATTACTTATCTAAAAAAATTGGGAGCATAAGAAGCATCAAAATAGTACGAGTAGATAGTAAAGTTTGTTAGTTGGTCTTATTTAATACAACATTGAATAGAATAAAAGGAAATTTTCTTTTGTTGATGTTATTGTTTCTTGTCACCCAACAAACAAAGTCAAAGTTATATAAAGAAATATACACATAAACAAAGTTCCTTCTAAGATTTTTTTTTATTTGTTTTCTAATTGTTCTACCTTCCTTCTTTTTCTTGCATCTACTCATTTAAGGTATCATACTATTCTCATTCTTTTCTTATTCCCTTTTTTTATATTTTCACTAGATCTGGTATGTATGGCAAAAAAGCTTCAAGTTGGGACGTCTTTAAACTACGTTTTAAACTTATAATTTGAATTTTTGTCAAATTTAACTACAAGTTGGTCAATTATAATCCAAAACTTTTTAAGCAAATCATAACAATGCGTCATCATATCATTTCATAAGCATAGCGTCATAACAATGCGTCATCATATCATTTCATAAGCATAACATCATAACAATGCGTCATCATGTCATTTCATAAGCATACATCATAACAATGCGTCATCATATCATTTCATAAGCATACATCATAACAATGCGTCATCATATCATTTCATAAGCATACATCATAACAATGCGTCATCATATCATTTCATAAGCATACATCATAACAATGCGTCATCATATCATTTCATAAGCATACATCATAACAATGCGTCATCATATCATTTCATAAGCATACATCATAACAATGCGTCATCATATCATTTCATAAGCATACATCATAACAATGCGTCATCATATCATTTCATAAGCATACATCATAACAATGCGTCATCATATCATTTCATAAGCATACATCATAACAATGCGTCATCATATCATTTCATAAGCATACATCATAACAATGCGTCATCATATCATTTCATAAGCATACATCATAACAATGCGTCATCATATCATTTCATAAGCATACATCATAACAATGCGTCATCATATCATTTCATAAGCATACATCATAACAATGCGTCATCATATCATTTCATAAGCATACATCATAACAATGCGTCATCATATCATTTCATAAGCATACATCATAACAATGCGTCATCATATCATTTCATAAGCATACATCATAACAATGCGTCATCATATCATTTCATAAGCATACATCATAACAATGCGTCATCATATCATTTCATAAGCATACATCATAACAATGCGTCATCATATCATTTCATAAGCATACATCATAACAATGCGTCATCATATCATTTCATAAGCATACATCATAACAATGCGTCATCATATCATTTCATAAGCATACATCATAACAATGCGTCATCATATCATTTCATAAGCATACATCATAACAATGCGTCATCATATCATTTCATAAGCATACATCATAACAATGCGTCATCATATCATTTCATAAGCATACATCATAACAATGCGTCATCATATCATTTCATAAGCATACATCATAACAATGCGTCATCATATCATTTCATAAGCATACATCATAACAATGCGTCATCATATCATTTCATAAGCATACATCATAACAATGCGTCATCATATCATTTCATAAGCATACATCATAACAATGCGTCATCATATCATTTCATAAGCATACATCATAACAATGCGTCATCATATCATTTCATAAGCATACATCATAACAATGCGTCATCATATCATTTCATAAGCATACATCATAACAATGCGTCATCATATCATTTCATAAGCATACATCATAACAATGCGTCATCATATCATTTCATAAGCATACATCATAACAATGCGTCATCATATCATTTCATAAGCATACATCATAACAATGCGTCATCATATCATTTCATAAGCATACATCATAACAATGCGTCATCATATCATTTCATAAGCATACATCATAACAATGCGTCATCATATCATTTCATAAGCATACATCATAACAATGCGTCATCATATCATTTCATAAGCATACATCATAACAATGCGTCATCATATCATTTCATAAGCATACATCATAACAATGCGTCATCATATCATTTCATAAGCATACATCATAACAATGCGTCATCATATCATTTCATAAGCATACATCATAACAATGCGTCATCATATCATTTCATAAGCATACATCATAACAATGCGTCATCATATCATTTCATAAGCATACATCATAACAATGCGTCATCATATCATTTCATAAGCATACATCATAACAATGCGTCATCATATCATTTCATAAGCATACATCATAACAATGCGTCATCATATCATTTCATAAGCATACATCATAACAATGCGTCATCATATCATTTCATAAGCATACATCATAACAATGCGTCATCATATCATTTCATAAGCATACATCATAACAATGCGTCATCATATCATTTCATAAGCATACATCATAACAATGCGTCATCATATCATTTCATAAGCATAGCATCATAACAATGCGTCATCATGTCATATTCATCATAAGCATCAATTTTATAAAATTTGTGTGTAAAATATATTTAATATTATTTAAATATAAAAAAATAGCAGCACAAAAATAAGTTTTAAGAGTTATAGGGACTTATGTGTGGATAGATACATGAATGAATTAAAAGGAGTGAATTATGTGTTATTAATTTAGTGTAATTGAGGGATATGGTTATGACACTTGGAAATGGGTTTGGAGGTACGGAGTGTACACCCATTAAGTGAATAACATCCCGGACCCAAAGGATTTGTAACAATTATTTGATTACATAAGAACTTACGTTTGATGGCATGATATATACACATTTAAAATATGAAATGAGATTTTGCAATGTGTATGCAGACACATTTGTAAACAAATTGCATGAAACATGGAAAAGTATATTTACATGCTAGTAACTTTGAAAATGAAAAGTACAGTGTTATTGACTTATTATGGCATGTACAATTTTACTTCTTATTTACACAAAAGTCATTTTTATGCTGCCAATTTGATTTCCTCAATTCACATGAAAAAGTCAATTATGAACATGCCATCTAGTTATCTTGAAAGCTTGCCACATCCTTATAAATATGTATGCATCCATGCATGCAGGTATAGAGGTAATAACATATACGTGAACTTTTAAGCTCTCTGTGTTATTACAATCTTGGGTGTCTCTTAAAGAGAAAGATACGTGAGAAAATATATACAAAACACGAAATACTCTCTAGCGAACGGGTTCGAGATTTCTGCCAAAATCTTGAATATTACTCTTTGTATTATCCCAAAACAAAATTCGTGTAACCCAGACAGATAGGGTCGAATTGTTGTTTTCGGAAAGTGATATCACGATACAAAGAGATATCCAGTTATTGATTTCTTACCCTTGTAACTATAAATTCTCCAACATTCTGTTCATAAGAAAGCTAAACAGATTCGTTATTTGGTTTGCAAAGGTTATATCTCGGTGATAGAATATCATTTTTAAACAATTTTTGAGCCTAAACTTAAGTTCAATGTGTCTACTTTTATTTCCAAGTAATTTCATGTCAAAATACGCAATATAAGTTAGTCAAATGCATATTTGAACTTAAAGTGTCAAATCTGAGTTTTTGTTCATTAAAAAACATGTTATTTTTGAGAATTTTTATCTCACATACCATTGTGGTTAATTCTTGGTAACACCCGTCATTTTAAAATCTGGATTTTCAAAAACTTTTGCCTAACGGCGTTTAGAAATGCGGAATACAGAATCCTTAGAACATAACTAACCCTTAATGGATAGTTCATTTATAAAAGTGGTGTTACAGCATTCATATCATTAAAATAGTGTAAGATAATCCAGATGTGGCACCAACATAAATGCCAATAAAAACAATACATAAGTCATATTAAAAGTAGCCAATCATCAAGGCTAACATAAATGACTAAGCGGGAAACTAGATGTCTTCTTCATAGAAACTATCCGTCTCACCAAGCTAAGTCTTTCACTAGCTCAACCTGCTTAACCTGAGGGAACAACGTTTTTCAAAAGAGCAAGTGTTAGCTTTAAAAGCTAAGTAAGATAACATGAGTTTAAGAAAACGTTGCCAATTCTTTATATATTAACAAAAACCTTTCATAATCGTTAATATCACATATTAGGCATAGCACGTTAAGATCACCACAATACTATGGTGTCTATCATATCACACGTCAACAAGAACATATCATCAACATTAAAGCAACATACATAAATTAACACATTAGGAATTCATCGTAATCCTAAATGTGCCTAACATCATAGATCCTTACGTTTCGTCTTTCTTTTTTTACATTTCTTTACTTTCTTTTCTTTTCTTATCTTTCTTATCTTTCTTTTCTTTTGCCTAGACATAGGCTATGTGACATAAGCCACACATACTTAGGGATGTGGGGTTGTGTGTAGGCGGTCATAAAACCTTACATGGAGTCCTCACACCCGACTAGATGGGTAGACCTTATGGTGGTCCATCGTCGTCGTTAAGGAAAGACAAAGTCAATCCAACTGAGCATACCGTTTGAACTTTGCGCGTGTAGTGGTTAGTTACTCCATCCGGATACACTCATACATAACTATGCCACGGGGAGGTATCTAGATTCCCACACCACGTGACCACGTACACACTAGCTCCGAAGAACTAGCATGGGTTAAGCTTAACACAAGACTTTACATATGCTCGAGACTTCTTTATTATATTAGTTTAGGCTACACTTTCACCTAAACTAACCACGTGTATCTTTCTTTACTTTTTATTAGCTTAGGCTACACTTTCACCTAAACTAATCACATCCATCTTTCTTTACTTTAGGGCCCTTAATCGTGCACGTGTCATGGCAAACCTATAGAAGTCTAGTGACTAGGTGTTCAAGCCATACAATCAATCATAAGACATATATGCATCAACATATCGTCATCGCATATTAACATCACATCATCATATCATAAAAGATCCATGTCAACGTATCATCATAGCATCGTATCATCATGTCATATAAGCATCATATCATCTTAAAGTGATAGCAACGTATCGTCATATCATTTCATAAGCATAACGTCATAACAATGCGTCATCATATCATTTCATAAGCATAGCATCATAACAATGCGTCATCATATCATTTCATAAGCATAACATCATAACAATGCGTCATCATGTCATTTCATAAGCATACATCATAACAATGCGTCATCATATCATTTCATAAGCATACATCATAACAATGCGTCATCATATCATTTCATAAGCATACATCATAACAATGCGTCATCATATCATTTCATAAGCATACATCATAACAATGCGTCATCATATCATTTCATAAGCATACATCATAACAATGCGTCATCATATCATTTCATAAGCATAGCGTCATAACAATGCGTCATCATATCATTTCATAAGCATAACGTCATAACAATGCGTCATCATATCATTTCATAAGCATAACATCATAACAATGCGTCATCATATCATTTC
>CM067172.1:15305093-15327593 GCA_034093135.1 Erigeron breviscapus | reverse complement strand
CGTGTTTGACAAGTAAGCTATCCACGAAATCATGGGAGAGTCTATTTTCCAATAGTAATGTTATTTAAAGATGAATCAAAATTAAAAGTGTCAAAATGATTGAAATAATGATCAAGATCATGTTTCGTCGAGTTTTATGAACTCTAACTTAATGGTTGGATCTTCATTAAACCAAGCATTGACATGGGTCAACTTTTTAAGCATTTAAGCTTGGTTATGATCATAAGTAAGCAGGTGTTTATTTTGTTAATAATCGTTTAATGGTTATAGGTCAGGAATACTTGTAAAGCTTAGTAACTTAAGTTATCAATTGTTGTGCTCCCTCGAGGTAAGATACATGATTTGTCACATTGACGGTAACAAAACATAGTTTTCATATAATAACTTCCCCAATGATATCTTGTAATGCTTGTGGGTACTCGGGATTATACGGAAGACTATATGGGCTATGTATCTACGAGCTTGAAATGCTATCATGTGATTATGTAATGTTATGAAATGCTACGTAATGTTAATAATGATGATGCTTATGATGTTGTTATGATGTAAATGTTCATGCTATGCGATAAAATGATTTGTGATGATTATGAGGACGTGCACTATATGTATTATGTGATGATTGCAAGGCTTGAACACATATAGTTCACTAGACCTTGTAGGTTACCATGACACGTGCACGTTTATGGACCCAAACGTAAAAGTGATAAAGTGTAGTTTAGGTAATGTGAACGCCTAAACTAAATATAAAGTGGTAGCTCGAGCAAAGAAAGTGTTAAGCTTTACCCGCATTAGCTTCTCATGGGCTATTGTGCCATGTAGCCGCTTGAGTGGCTCCTTGCGACGAATAGTATGTGTTTGAGTATTTCTGGGTGAAGTAACTCACCACTAAATGCACAAAGGCATAAATGGTATACTCCTGGATTGACTATGTCTTTCCTTAATGACGCTGATGGACCGTCGACAGACAATACCCATCATATCGGGTGTGAGGTTCATTGTCAGGTCTTAGGGACCGCCTACACACAACCCCCACCTTCTCATGTGATAGGTGACAATGTCACCGAAAGTGCAAAGTGAAAAGTGAAAGTGAATGATGATAGACACAATTAGGACTATGATTCCTGATATGATGATGTGTATGTGTATTTGTATGTAATGTAATGAAATGATCATGTTTTATGAGAAGTAAAATAGGTAAATGCTTTACTAATTACATGTTATCTTACTTAGCAAATTTGTTAGCTAACACTTGCTGCTTCTAAATAATGTTGTGCCTTCAGGATAAGCAGGTTTAAAGTAAGGATGCTCGTGAGACGGGGTAGATGCTTTTGGATGTTTAGCTACCCATTAGAGATCTCATCACTTAGATATTATTTATGACATTTATTATGATGCTTTTATGTCTTGTATTTTACAAGACGAACATATGTAAGACTTGAGATGAAATTTATGTTGGTGTCATCAGAATTTCTTTTATATCTTGCTATGATTAGGGATTTAGTAACACCATTTAAATAATTGACAATTCCGATAGGAATTGTAAACGTTTTATTTAATGCTTCCGCTAGTTTTTAACGCCGTTTAGCGAAATTATTTTAAAATTCAGGTTTTCTAAACGATGGGTGTTACAATTTTCTAGTTTAATGACAAATTTTACTTATCATATCTATGAGAATCTAGTATTTATAGTCTATATTAAGCTTCTTTATACACAAAAAAACATGCAAAATAATTATTCGAAGGGAGATGTTTTACAATCAACTATTAACACTTAAGATTTCTTATTGCAAGAGAAACTCAACTAATCGAATAAAAACATTGGAGGTCTTTGGAATATGGTTTAAGTTTTCCAAAAACATATTTCAAACAACACGGGTGTTACTAATTCGAACCAAAGTAAAAACGTGAATCGGAAACTACTGTGACAACTAAACGGGTAATTAGGCAATGTTCTTCATATTTAGTTTACTCAAAGAAAACAAGGTTTTCACTCAGATATACGCAAACTAACAAGGGTATCATGTGACCTTTTACGAACCTTTTTCCTTGCCACTCCTAAGATATTTATGTAGTGAGATTTGAACTTGAGATCTTTTGTGATGACACCAAGAAAATGACGTCTCACCACTTGACCACCTTAGTTGGTTAACCTAACATGACAACTCATTTTTTAATATTACTTTTGATAACATTGTTACCCCATCTTTCAAGCATCTTACCCTATGGTGGACTATTGTTATAGAATGTACGATGACCATGCTAACAATCAAGTTAACTATAAAACTCAATAAAATGCCATTACTTTATAAGCACGCCCGGCCTTAAGCAAGTGCAATAGGGCACATATGAGCAGGGCCCCAAAATTCAATGGGCACCAAAATTTTGAGATGATACGTTAATATCTCATATATGTACATAAGTCAAAGTCCAATTGTAGTCAAATCCAATAATTATATATATTATTTTAATTTGATTTGTTAATTTTAATTAAGTTTTTTATTTTTACCGTTTTATCTTTATATAAATTAATAGTACTGTATTATTTTAGATTTAGACAAATTATAGTTAAAGAATTTTGCTAAATTTTTTTAATTTTAACGACATTATTGCGATAGTTGTTTTGATACTTTTATAAATAACTACTCTCTCTTATATTTTATATTTTTTTTGTAGTTTAGTGGGCACCGTTTATATTATTGAGCAGGGTATCTAAAATCTATGGGACGGGCCTGCTAAGACTATATCTAGATTTATAGAAGAATATTGATGTTATAAAGCATGTAAAATATCAAATAATTATACAATGGAACTTTGATTTGAACATTTTCTGACACAAATGACCGGTTAAGGTTAAAAACTCAAAGATACCGACCTAGATTGTTATCCCTGTGCGAACAATTGTAATAGATGTTGGTCGGGATAGTCACGCCAATGTAATGAGATCTAAGAGAAGATTTAGTTACATGTTTCATTCCTTAATTGACTAGAATTAATCATGGACATATGAACACAAACAATTTGGTTGTATCTTATTGGCTAGTGCAAATACCACATTAATATTAAATAAAAAACAATATAGATTTACCAATTTTTTTTAACATTAAAATATAAATTTACCTTTTTTTTAACATTAAAATATAGATTTACCTTTTTTTTGAACATTAAAATATAGATTTACCTATGTACCACCAAATACATAACTGTGACTAAAAATCTGTATCTATAGTATCCTATTCTAAACTCGGGGATATCTTCCCTACAACTTCATGTAGCTAACTCTCTACATACACCCTTTTAAAAAATGAAAAACTTATCACTTTATATAAATTGACTTTTTCTAAACTAATTTACCGTCTAATCTACTGGACATGCTATCATTCAAAATCGCTTTTATTTAAAAAGAAAAGAGATACATTTTAGTTAACAACAAATTATCACCATCACGTTTCACTCTAACCGCCAAATTGTCAACTAAAAAATGTGTTTTTAAATATTTGTTAGGACCTGCAATTTATATAAAATTTCTCCCTGTGTTTATGCCTGTTTTGTTTTATTTGGGCTATCAAAATTTATGTACACAATTGCTAATTAATTCAATAAACGAGAAGAAAAAAAATGGCCAAAAAAAGAGACATATGAGATGAGATCAATAATAACTACTTTCATGGTTGGAAAGAAAACTTGGACGATGGAATACAAGAAAGTCAAACAATTTTGACCAAAAATAACTAAGGAAAGTTTAGAAAAATTTAATATATTTAAGGTGATTAAAATCTTTTATTTTTAAAGAGATATATGTAGAGATTTAGCTACATGAAGTTGTAGGGAAATATATAACTACCTTTTATTAAAATATTTAGCAAAAAGTTTAGATTAGTAGATAAACCTTGAGTCGGTAGTCCTATGACCATCCACATATGCAATGGACACATATCTTTGTATACCACTTTTATTATGAGGTTGGGATTTGAGAATATATCTAAACCCATAACTTATTTCTAGCAAATTTTTTTATAATAATCCTACAATGCATTTACGTTGTATTGGTATCTTTTATTCAAATTTATCTAAAAAAAAAGTAAAATTATAAAAGGATAGATAAAGGTAAATTTATAAAATGATACGAACTCGATAAAACTCATACAAGGTCTTTGGAAACGAGTACCTCACGAGTAGTTGTTTTTCTCGTTCCAAAAACCTACTGTTGAAAAGAAGAAATAAAGGGGTAGGTTTGCACTAGAGACATATTCACAAGGGGTTTTAATTAAAAATACAAAGACTTGAATGAAAATATATATAAAGTGGACAAGATTGAAAAGAATTTGCTGTTTTACCCAAACATAATAAGATTTTAAGAAGAAAAAAAATATTTCAATTTTTTCAAACTCAAAAACGCATCATCATCAAACAAACAAAATCTTAATTAAGCTTCTTCCTCTCAATTAAACAAACAAAAAAGGTACAATTTAACTTATATTAACAATAATCTAATCTCTAAACCCTAATTTTTATCATCAATTTCATCGTAATTTCTTTATATTTTTTTTTCAAATTTTTTTCACTGTCATAAACCCTAAACTTTATCTTCGATTCAAATTTCGAATGCTAATAGGAAATAATTATGTTTCTTTGCTTTTCAATTCAAAATCTTGAATTTTTTTGAAGTTGTCATTGTAAATTTTGAATTTGATATATATATATATATATTGTTATTGTTTCAGATTGAGAGGTGTTAAGGTTTTGGTAATGGCTCCAACGAGAAAATCGAGAAGTGTGAATAAGCGGTATGCGGATTATGTTGATGTTTCTCCAAGTAAAATTTCTGTCAAAAAATCCGGACAACAGGTGAGAATGAATGTATTGAATTTTCGTTAGATATATATGTATATATATATATTGAATTTGAATTTGAATTGAGTGTGGGTTTACTGGAATGGTGGTTCAAAGTTTTGAATTTTTTACTGTTTGAAATCTGAAAAAGGATATTCTATTTCTGTTTGGATGTATGGTAAAAGATTGTGTTCGAATACTTCGATTATGTCATGTGGATTTCGGGTTATAAGATGGTTAAAAGGGGACAACTTTGAAAAGTACGGTGGTCAAATAAGATGTATATAAGTAAGTTGTGTCACAATGGGACAAATGAAAGTATTTGGTAAAAGATATACGGATTGTGGATTACGTAAAATACATATATACTTGTTTTTTCTTCTACTTATGTAGAATATTTTGGGAAGAAAATCTAGTAACTTTGTCTGATTACGGAATTTGTTTTTGCAGAAGAGGAAGCTTTCTGACATGTTAGGATCTCCATGGGCCGATGAAGAGGTTGAGCGCTTCTATAAAGCTTATAGGAAGTATGGAAAAGACTGGAAGAAGGTATGTGGATCTTGAACATCATCATTATAGCCAATTATGTTTATCTCTATACCTTGGTATCTGATTGGCTAATGTGTATGAGTTTCTTCTGTTAACATTTAGGTGGCTTCCGTGGTGCGTACAAGGAACTCAGAAATGGCCGAGGCTCTGTACACAATGAATAGGGTAATAAATTATAATGCAAGCGTGTGCAATTCTTCTTAAAGGACAATCTTTTGCATTCTGTTGAATATAAGAAATGAAATCCAAGTGTGGTTGAATCTTCACTTTATCATTGGCTGATAAAGAAATAGACTTTATAGAACTCCCTTTCCCTATGCTAATCAGACAGAAAACATAGATCAGCCATGTATCTTACGTGCCTGATTACAACTGATATATATGATTTTGTGTGAAATCTTTTTCTCGTTTTATTTGGAAACCTTGAGGAGTTTCGATTTTTATGTTAATATTAGATTCTTGGTTTGAGGATTAACCATATTTCATTTTCGATTTACAGGCATATTTATCCTTGCCGGAGGGAACAGCTTCCGTGGTTGGGTTCGTTGCTATGGTGTCTGACCATTATAATGCCATGGTGATCCTTTATTACTTAATATATAATTGATTATGTTTCTTAATCTTCATTTTGATGAAGATATACTTTGTAATTGTTCAATACAGGGAATTTGCATTGCTTTTTTGTTTTGTATTAACACGAGAAGTAATTCTATTACTCTTACTTTGGAAATCTAATTAATGGTTTTGCAAACCTCAATATTGCAGTACTGTATTTTTCTGGGCCAAATATATGCTCTTCCAGTGTTTTTATGCCATCATGAATTGACTTGATTGTTTATTGTTATTGTAATTTTAATCATTAATATGCTGTCATTGAGTCAACGGATGTTGCTAACATACTAGTTTCATCTAATAACAGGAAGGAAGTGATAATGATAAAGAGGCCAATGATTTCCCAAGACCAGTTCAAAAGCCTAAAAAACGTACTCGCAGATTGTTACAACAAAATGGACGGGAATATCAAAAGCAATCGAGGGTAGTTCCTTCAAGTGACAGAAATTTGCCACCACTGAAAATAAGAGAATCCGATGGTAAACTCTTGTGTTACTATTTGTAATGGAGTATAATGCTCTTATTTAAATAACCAATAACTATTTTGTTTGGTTGACTTCAATGTCTAATTGTTTGAAATAAACATAGGATGTACTGTTCGGAAAAGGACTCCTCGCTTTCCTGTTAGCCATTTATCTAGAAAAGAAATCAGCGGAAATCCGGTCTCACCGTACATAAAAAGCCAAAAGCGAGAGGTTGACGAAGTGGCACATGGTGCTGCATTGGCATTAACAGAGGCTTTACACAGAGGAGGCTCCCCACAAGTTTCTCAATCACCATATCACATGAAAACAACACCTCCAAAGGGCAGGCTAAAAATTGTAAGGATTTGTATTTTTTTTCTCTTTATGCCTAGAAAAATTAAGTCTCTTAGATAGTTATCCACCTTTAGTTATTTTGGAACGGATATCCGCTTCTACTTATTAGCTATTACATATATGTCATTAATAGTTGGACACAGCAAGATCCAAGCTTCATGGTAATCTGATTGATGAAGACGGTTTTGAGGGCAGCTCAGGAAGTGGAGGAGCTGATAATGTTGGTGGAGAAGTTTACCAAAAAAAGAGAAAGTTCTATGGGCAAAAAGATGATAATGAATTTGACGATGGCGGGGAAGCATGCAGTGGTACAGGAGATGGACTTGCTGTTGGTATAGAGCTTGCAGATGTAAATATTGAGCAATCTTCTTCGCAGGGCAAAAGAAAAAGGAATAAAAAACTTTTCTTTAGAGGTACATATAATAGGTTTCATATGATATTCAGAAAGTTAAGGGTGTCATCTATTATTAATTACTCATCTCACAATTTTTGGGGATACTAGACGATCTTAACTGTTATCTGGGTGTTTAAAGAAGAGCTCCTAAATTTAATGTCCCTTCTTTTGCGCAGATGAAAGTTCTGGCTTGGACGCGCTGGAAACGTTGGCCAACTTGTCGCTGATGATACAATCTGGTAAACGTATAATGCTTATAGGTTTTTGTTCTTTGAGTATTTATTTTGTAGGTTTACTAGTAAGATAAGTAGTAGTTTGCCTTTGTCGATACCCTTGCTATGTGTTTGGAAAGATGACAACCAGACTTGCTAACTTTCATTGATTTAATCGGCTATTCTTTACAAGTGAAACATGTGTTTGCGTAAATTCTTTAGTAGTTTATTTATGTATATATTTTCTAGTTGATAAATCGTCCATATAACTATGTATAAGAATGTCCATTTTGGTCATTTTACCTATGAAATCCTTAATTAATCTGATTTTTCCACGACACTCAAACATCCATAATCCAGACTATTATTGCAGTACAACTTTAGTTTCAGCTTTGGTCTGACCTCTAGAATCTGGTTATTCTTGATTAGTTGCTAGATATGGTCAACTCCTCTGTTCCATGTGTTGAATTCAGTAGTTTTTACAATTTTTAGTTTGCTGGATATTATATCCACCATGAATGTACAGTCATATTATCATGTTTTTCTATTCATCATATGTTTCTTTTCATCTTCACTTCAATAGCATTTAGTTACCTACCTGGTACTAAGTCATGTAGCTGCCTTAGCTTGAAAGTTAAACAAGGGATTATTTGAATGAACTCAACACTTAAGAACCATTTTTTACTTCTATAGCATTTTTTCTCTCACCTTTATTTCTTAGTTTGTTTGACTTCCTCTGAAATTCGGATGATATCATCTTCGAACATAATTCTTGATATATCTCAAAAAATGATGCCAGCACACTGGCTTATTTGTTCCAATGCTTGCGATATGTTATTTATAGCTCTTTTATCTTTTTGGTTTTTTTCTTGTGTCACTTACTGGTGCATGATGGTTCTGTATATATGATCTTTTTGGTGATGTCGAGTATCTTAGTCTGATGAATCTAATCGTACAATTGCAATTGTTGTATGCAGATTCATCTGCACTGAAAGAGGATAAGCCACCTAGTGTTCATAGGAGATACAAAACTAAAGTGTCAGCTGACAAAGATAAAGGAGTAAATGAGTTCCCCAGATCTGATGTTTCTAAATCTGGAAGGTCTAAACCAGGAAGGGAATCAAAAGTTGATTACAAGGCTTTATCTGAAGGAAAGCAACTGAACCAGTCTACCAATAAATCATGGAAAAGGAAAAACAAGTCATCGTCATTTGACGTAAGTTTCAAGAAGTGGGGAATATACTGTCATCCATTTTTTTCTTTAATCCTCTTTTTTTTTTTTTGAAAAAAAGAAAAAAAGAAAAAAAATGAGTTATAATTGCCACCTCTAGCTATATTAAAAAAAAGGAGCTGAATAAAAACCTTTAAGTAGTGGGCCCCCTCCTGGGGTCTAGTCTTTTTATTTGGTTGATCTTTCACATTGACCTTTGCTGATTTCATCTCCTCGTGGTTAGCTAACCTATTTGGAATCACTTTACGCTTATTTCTTCTTTTAGATGGCAGCTCGACACCATCAGAAGTCGGAAGCAGGGCTGTCGATATTGCTGAGTCAGCTCCTGTCCTTGACGTATTACTATTTGAAGAAGAATATTCAACAAGTCTCGTAGATTTATAATTTTTTGAAGGAGCATTATCTTCACTGTCACCTATGACTTTATTTTCAACTTTTTCTTCTTCAACGAGGACCTAAATTATGTCCAAAAAATATAGATCACCTGTTTATGTATTTGTCTTGTTCATCTGTTACTAGTCAACTATACAGATCACCTAATGAGTTGTTTATATTTTTTGGACATAATTTAGGTCCTCGTTGAAGAAGAAAAAGTTGAAAATAAAGTCATAGGTGACAGTGAAGATAATGCTCCTTCAAAAAATTATAAATCTACGAGACTTGTTGAATATTCTTCTTCAAATAGTAATACGTCAAGGACAGGAGCTGACTCAGCAATATCGACAGCCCTGCTTCCGACTTCTGATGGTGTCGAGCTGCCATCTAAAAGAAGAAATAAGCGTAAAGTGATTCCAAATAGGTTAGCTAACCACGAGGAGATGAAATCAGCAAAGGTCAATGTGAAAGATCAACCAAATAAAAAGACTAGACCCCAGGAGGGGGCCCACTACTTAAAGGTTTTTATTCAGCTCCTTTTTTTTAATATAGCTAGAGGTGGCAATTATAACTCATTTACTTATGAATGAGTCGATTTGGGTTATGATCTATCTCAAACAGGTCATATAAAAGTAAGGATACATAGAGAACATTCCAAATGGGTCAACTTGGTCGAAAGTTGGCCAAAGTGTATTTCTATTGCATGACCTACTAAATCTCTTCTTTTAATGAGTTATATTTTTTACCTTATGTATATTGTTTTTGGGGACATGGTTATCAAGTTTTTCTCTCTATAGGAAATAAAATGGATAAATTTGATAATATGTTAACCCAATCGACTCAACACTTTTGATGCATTATCCGACCTGCTAATTATGTCACCACTGGTTATTCTTTTTATTGTTGTCTTTGTTGAGAGAATATTAAACTAATATAAGGGTTGCAGGATAAGGCTTTGCGTCATCTCTCATCTCCTATGGTACGTAGATGGTCTACCTATGAGTGGTTCTATAGTGCAATTGACTATCCCTGGTTTGCTAAAAGGGAATTCGTGGAGTACTTGCACCACGTTGGATTAGGGCATATTCCAAGACTAACAAAAGTCGAGTGGGGTGTTATTAGAAGGTACCTTGTCTTATTGTATTTAAGCATATATTAGTTATGGTTTAAGTTGTTTTCCTTATAGCTTGATGTTCATACTCATTGTTCTCAGTTCCTTGGGGAAGCCCCGGAGGTTTTCAAGAAATTTCCTGCGCGAAGAAAGGGAAAAACTTTGGCAATATCGGGATTCTGTAAGGAAACATTATACCGAGCTTCGAAGTGGTACACGGGAAGGGCTACCAACAGACTTGGCCCGTCCATTGGCAGTAGGGCAACGAGTGATTGCCATTCATCCAGAATCAAGAGAAGTTTATGATGGAAGTGTACTAAATGTTGATCATGACAAGTGTAGGATTCAGTTTGATCGCCCTGATATAGGGGTGGCATTTGTCAAGGTAGGGTGCATAAATTGCATAACAGAACTATTATGAAACGCGCCCAAAAGTGTTCTTTGTATATCTCGAAACTGTGTATACTTTTTTTCTCTAATAGTTCTGTTAACGTTTCATGATAGGATATTGATTGTATGCCCTTAAATCCGTTCGAAAACATGCCTGAAGCTCTGAGGAGAGAGAACAATGCACTATATAGGTTTTCTATGAACTCTGAAGAGACAAGGTTGCCACAATCAGCTACCGGATCATCGGTGTTGCAGAGCTCGCGTGACCATCTTGAACAGAGTCCTGTGATCCCTTTGGGGAATAACCGCGTGGTTAGTTGTAACAAAAACATTGTCTTTTTTTGCTAACTGATAGTTTTACGTTGCATCTGCTTTCATAAATATTGTTATTCTGCTGGCTGGTTTATTATTTTATTCACAAGTATACCTAGTGATGGAGGCTGAAAAGATTATAGGGATTGACTGTCTGAATGATTTTTTAAATGTTTTATCTAGTTAAGCCTATCAATGTATATAGGCTAAACATTAATCTTTGTACAGGCACATATTGGTTCTGGTGCACCTGTTAGAGCTGCAGAAAGTTTTCTTTCACAGCATGCAGCTTATGCTCCTCCTGGTTCAGTCTCTCAAATGCAGTCGAGAGAAACTGATATACGTGCTCTTTCAGAGCTTACTCGTGCTCTCGATAAAAAGGTAATATTTCTGTCATATATCTTCTCTATCGAGTTCATTCTAGCTTTCTCTTTTAACCTGAAACGTATCTAATGTCTATGTGTATATTGATTCATATAGTTGACATATGGACTGAAGGGTTTTCATATGAATTTCAGGAAGCAATATTGACAGAGCTTAAGCTTGTAAATGACGGTCTAATGAGTCACAAAAATGAGACAGGCATCGATTTAAAGGTATCTGAAAGCTTCAAAAAGGACTATGCAATGGTACTATTGCAGCTCAAGGAAGCCAGTGACCAGGCATATTATCCGACTTTAAGTAGATTCTGTTTACATATATTATTCACTTATATTATATCCCTTTTTTCACTAACAGAAGTTCTTAATGTTTTCTTTTCAGGTTACTTCTGCTCTTGTTAATTTGAGACAACGTAATACATACCTAGGAAACCCTTTGCCTCCTTCGCAGAAACCTCAATCTAGTTCGAGTGACATTGTCAGCCCTGCTGGTTCTGCTGACAACGCTCCATCAAATAATCAGTTAGCATCTAATGTTGTCGAAATTGTGAATAATTCAAGACTTGAAGCACATAAACTTGTACATACTGCCCTGCAGGTATCTTCTATCTATAACAAACTCTACTACATTAATAGGGTGGTAATGCATACAATAATTGAATCTCACTTTGCGATTAAGTGGATGTGAATTTCTCGATCAGTTACGAATACAAATGGCTTGATTGATTGTATTTATCTCCAATGGGTGAAATGGCTTAAAGAGGAATGGGTCAATTGAGTTGAAGGTGCAAAAATGTTGAAAGTTGCCTAAAGTCTATTATCAGTGCATCCTAAACTGTTTCTCTTTAGTGATTTTGATCAGTACTGGAATAGTTTTGTTTTTGGAAACACTAAAATTGTACCCACGCATTATGTGGAGGTGGATATTTTCTCAATCTTTTGAACCTAAAAATAAAATAAAATGATTTTAACAAAGAGATACAGCCGGTATGGATGGTGGTCAGTGGTGGTGGTGTAATAAAGGTCTTTAACTTTCAATTTGACTATCTTAAGAAAATTGTGTTTTTTTTGTTAACAAATTAAATAAGGTTGACTTTGTTCAATACTTGAATATTAATGAAATTACCATATAAATAAATGTTATGTGAAGGGCAACTTGGTAATTTTGGTGTGCTTATATTTCAAATTTTAAGACAACATGCAAACGCTTCATATATATATATGAGAAAAATGAATTTGTGGTTGTCATGTACCTAAGCTTAGGTTACAGAACCCCTAACATACTAATATTTTAATGAATAAATGATTGGCCCCCCATGCTTTTTATGGATTAAAATATTAAGATGTGGGGGTTTCTATACCTAAGCTTAGGTACATGACAACCTTATATTTACATTCCTCTATATATGTTGTGTATATATATATATATATATTAGTATATATGTATAGCAGTTTACCCGCTCAATACAGTAGAGGCATCTATTATTTCTAGTTTTTATGGAAGTTGATAAAAAAAAGCGTTTGTGGGCAACCCAGTTCGACAGGCACATTCTACCCGCACTTGAAAACCCAGGTCAAACGAAAGCCGCTTTAACCTTTTACCCGACCTTGTTAAATCACCCGTTTTAAAAGAACTGTTTTTGACCTGTTAACTGACCCAGTTAGCTTGTCACCTCTACACTTGGAAGTCATCAACTCCCAACTTTCCATTTGTAAGTCCATAGGGCTGGAGGCTGATTTAGTTTTAATTTGATCTTTGTGTCAGGCAATGTCTAAAATAAAGGTGGAGCAGAATGTCCGTTCAACTGTTGCAACAGTTTTGGATTCTCTAGCTAAAAGATGCCCAATTGAATATGGGTCATCAATGATCAGACCTTCGGAGCAAGCGAACGGGGGTGTATTTAAGCACAAGCTGAATTCGGCTGTTGAGCCTTCATTAAACAATCATGCATCAGATTCCAAGTTACAGCATGATTCTAGTGATACTGATGCAACCATCCCGTTTGAGCTTATCGTCTCTTGTGTTGCCACATATCATATGATTCAGGTTTGCAAAAATGTTTTCATGTATAGTAGAGTTAATGTGTCGATTTAGGTTATGCTTAACTCCTAACGGGTTCGCCGCGTAAAATAAGGAGTTTGCTTAGTAAGAACCTAGTCAAATGGGTTGTCGTCTATAGTTTATATATAATGTGCCTTTAAAAAAAAAGGGTCTTTGTAATGCATAGAATTTTCTAAATCATCTTATTCGAAAAGCTATGTTATTATTATTTATACAATATAGCTATCTGTAAAATATTTGACATTAATTATTTATCTTAAAAAGGGACCTAATTTATATAAGGTCAATCCAACCTGACCTGACCTGACCTGACCCTATAGTAAATTACCTGTTTTGACATGTTACCCAACTGTCCATTTGTCGTCTTATTACGAGTCTAGTGTCTAAACTGACTTTCTTTTGTAAATGATTTTGTAGATGTGTACTGAACGACAGTACCCACCAGCGGATGTGGTTCAGATGCTAGATTCTGCATTTGCAAATTTGCATCCAGAATGCCCTCAAAACCTTCCAATATTTAGAGAAATACAAATGTGCATGGGAAGAGTTAAAACTCAGATACTTGCTCTTGTCCCATCGTAGGCAAGTTTCCAGCTTCCTTTCATGTACCTCGTCTGTTATTATTATTACTTCTATATTTTGGGGTATGTTCGATTTCTCTAATAATTGTTATATAGAAGCCAAGTTGTGGATATGACTTAACTTGAGCTTTAGGAAATTGCCCACAAGTGCTATTTTGTAATCAACAATTTAGCAGTTTGAGGTCTACCAATTATATACTTTCTTCTATACGATCATGCATTTGTAACATGTGTATTGGCATCTACTAGTTCAGTAGTTTGATAAACTGCATATAACGATTAATGAATTATAGTTTTTCTTTTATATCAGTTCAGTAGTTTGTTAAACTGCGTATAATGAAGTATAGTTTTTCTTTTAGATCAAAGGTATACCTTTAATCAGTGATGTGTAATTTGTGTGCTCATTTAAGTTGTATTTTAGTCTCTTTTTTTCCCCTCCTAATATTCTGTTCTCTTCTTTTAAATCAGTCCAATTGTCTTGTATTTGTTGCGACCTTTTTGTTAGCTTAGGTTATCAGTTTAACTAATTATTTCCCTTATTTTGGTTTCATCCACTTATTTGTGCTGTCATCTATTAGCTATTGCTGCAATTGTTTTTCCTTTCTCGTTTATATCTTAGGCTTGAATATCTGAGACGAATTTGTAACATTTTATCAACAAATTTATTCCTGGATTCTTTAAGATTTGCTGGATTGTCTCGGTAATAATCTGATTAGAATAGGCTAAATTGCACTCTAAGTAGATCCATTACCTAGGACATATGAATCTGTTATTATTATCAGACATTTAAGATCACTTTTGTTAGAAGAGGGTGTGTTTGGTTAACTAAAAGATTAGTAAGATTCGGTTTTGAAATAGTTTTTTAAGATCACTTTTGTTAGAAGAGGGTGTGTTTGGTTAACTAAAAGATTAGTAAGATTCGGTTTTGAAATAGTTTTTTAAGATCACTTTTGTTAGAAGAGGGTGTGTGATAGATGCTCATGGCTTGGCCTGGTTTGGATAGATGAAACTGTATAAGCATATCGCCAGACAGGGTCGCTAGCTTGAGAGGAAGTATTCCTCTACGGGGCTAAGGGGTTCTTGTGCATTTACCCTTTTTTTTTTTATCAATTCAAATATGGGTTTGGATACGCACTCCATCTATGTTCCAAGAAATTTTTACCATCCGAATAAGGAAAAAACAGACTTATCCAATCACAAACATTTGGTTGTTGAAAGATCCTTTATTATTTTCTCTCAACTACCAAAAACCTATGTATATGTGATTAAATAAACGGAATAGCTTATATGGTTATGGTAATATTTCACTTGGATGCTACAAGGCAACTTAATAAAACAAATCATTCACTTTTATTTATTCTTAAAATAAAATGAAGAGGTTGTGAAATCCAATTGATAGGAAATATATATATAACAAATGAGTCTGAAAGTCAAAATAATTCGTTCAAGGGGAAACATGTGGGATCTAAACCACATTTAAGTTAGGCTCCCCGCCTCTCAATTGTTCATAATAATGACGGGGTCACAACACTTTTTAACAAGCGTCAAATAAGGTAGGAGCGATTTGATCAATTAGCACTTCATTGTATTATTATTTTATTTTATAAAATAAAAATACAGAGTTCATTAAATTCATTTTCAATCAGAAAAAAAAAGAGACAGTATAATACATGCATATTACCATAAATAAAACTATCAAGATTATGTTCAAGTGATGGGTGCAATTCGTTTGTTTTCTATAATCGTTGGGCATGACTAGTTTCTATAGGGAGAAGTAACATTACTACAAACTTTCTTTAGAAGGACAAATATTCCATGTAAAGTCTACTATTAATTATTTATTTATTTACATATATCGTCTATCATGAGACCAGAATTTACAACATTCTGATTGACAGATTAACTTTTATACAGCTAGGCGAAAGCCCTTTGGTTAATATTATTACAAACTAATTTAATCTTTTGATCAACTACAACCTCAACTTAAAAGTTGTAAAAATTGTCATTTTCTATCGAAGATGTTGTAGATAAATTAGAATTCTTAAGAAAATGACTATTGTAAACGACGTTTATATGAATTGAAGAAGATATGGTGCTAATTCTTATCTTATGATAAATATCTAATTTCATTTTGCTTGCTTAATTATGGGCGTATGAAAGGCTAAACAACGAACAACAATGTTAACTACATTCAGAAGATCAACAAGTTTACTAATTAATTTCGACTTAAAAAGCTACAAATAGTTAAGTCATATCCAAAACAGATACTTTTCCAACTTCATTGAGATTATATTTATGTATAAGCTACAAACAGAATCAGTATTAGTATATAAAATAACAACACTAACAATTTGATATCAAGCAATTAACAAAATAATAAACCAGAACACTATTGATCATAAGGATCTAGGAGGTTTCTCGAGCAAAGCAGAAAGAAAAACTTCATCTTTAGACTTTGGAGAAATAGCCCATTTGTGCTTCTTGTACCTAAATTGCAGAAACATATACATATAATCATCCAAATCCTTCCTATTGCAAAAGAATTTATCAATCCACAACAACCCGCCGGGTCTCAAGATCCTATCCCAATCAAACAAAATAAAATCCATCAGTTGTAAATCAATCCACCCATCCATGAACCCCGTTGTGTGAATCAAGTCCATGGTGTTATCAAAAATGGCAACCGTTGATTCAATGTTACATATAACGGAATCAAACCTCTGAGGGCGATCATTTCATTGAACGGAGCTCCAAGATTTAGAGCGGTCGTGATAATAGTCACATTGTGCTCTCTCATTCTAGCTGCAAATGTGCCCGTCCCTATACCAAAATCAAGCCCTATTCTTATCTCCCCTTGCTTAACACCTAAAGCGTCTTTAATCAAGAAATCGGTTGATAAAGATGTGTTTGTTACCCATTTAAGCTTTTCTTTCTCCATTTCAAAACAACCTATGCATTTAGAGTAACCCCTTTTCGGATTCTTGCTCATCAAGCACTCAAAGTTTCTACACAAATAGTTACTCCACCTCACGTTTTTTCCATCCGGTATCCTCCATAAAGATTCATTAATCGGGTAAGGCTTTTGGTAAAGCTTTGAAGCTCTAGTGAGACACCTTCTTCTTGGCAAAGGATCACAACCCTTAATCATAAGATTTTGAGCCACATTCCAATCATCTTTACAAAACGAACCAATGTCATAATCCATATAATCTTGAAGCTCTTTCTTCATCGATACACACCCATGCCCAATCGTGTTATAAATCTTCTCGCTCCCATATATATTCTTCTTCCCAATCCTATTCTCTTTCGGGGTTATATACTTCCTTATTTCCTCGGTAACAAAAGTATTAATAAACGGATCTTCATTCATTGTCCCATTTTCAACTCTAGGCAACCGAATTTGCCTTAGAGAGATATGAGCACTATAAAGAGGCTGAATCACCTCTTCTTCAATAAACTTCTTGAACTCCAATGTCGAAACATTACTTGTACCCAAATCTTTCGACTTCTCCAATTTTTGCACCCTCGATTCAAGCTGTTCTTGTAAACTAAGCATTTTATCTAGCACTTCATTGACTCGAGACGAAAGTGACACAACATCAAACCCTTCATAATCATCTTTAACTCCATAAAAATGCTTGCATATATCCTCATTATGCATGAAAAAACCAGCAGAGTAGAACCTAAACAAACTCGAAAGACTTACTATTATAACCAAAACTCCAAGTACAATCTGAACTATGCCTAAAATTCTCCCTAATCTATACTTTGGAATACATGATCTCTTCATCATCTTATACTATATTACTATTACTAATACACCTTAATGATAAAGATATAAATATAATAAATACTATATATGCACATAAAATTTTTTTTGTCACCTTTAAATAATATATATCACGTACATTGAACTAATGAAACTTTTGGAGTAAAGATGTGATGAAGTTATGAAATGATGTGATTAATGAAGATATGATATGAAAGTGGAACTTAAAATTAAGCAATACAAAAAGGGTAAAAAAGAAAGGAAAAGATGACTGTTTTGCTTAGATTTGTAAAGGCATGCAAATTAAGAGCTGTAAATACGTGAATATGAAGCAAAATAAACGTGACAAGTTATGGCAAAAAATAATTAAATGGAGAACTTAATTTCGTGAAGGGTATGCAGCCAAGAATTTAGGGGCTAAAATAAATGTGATCCGAAATTTTAAGTATAAATAAATATAGAATGAAATCGATGGTATGTGAATTGAAGAAGCATTGACTAGAAATGGAAAGTGATCGATATAGTGGATCATGGGTTAGGCTTACGATGACTAAAAATTGGCTCGTTTTCCGCTTAGAGTTTTTAAAAAGATTTTTGATGGTTAAAAATGCACTACATAATATATAGGAACCGGAGCCAGAAATTTTCTTAGTGAGGACATATATAGAGTACAGTATGTATTAATTGGGTCGATTTAGGACTAAAAACTATACCAACTCATGATATCAGTTCAAATCAAACGATAAATATTATTTGCAAAAATTTTAAGAATTTAATTGATAAAGTTAGAATCTAAATTTCATTTTATATTTTATTTGGCGGATAAAATGAAATTCAAATTTCATTATATGGGCTATTTGGTTCGCACAAAAGATAATTTTGATATTCTTTAAATTTCATCAAATGAAGGAATTCAATACTTCTTGTTTGTGATTATTAAGGCCTCTACCATTGGTGTTAGTCGCCACATCAGTTTCATATCATCTCTTTCTTATTTCCCCAATCTCTGACACATTATTATTAATAACATTTTTTTTTCTCACCTCTTCCTCACATATTTACTTATTTTTAATTAATTAAACACAAAAATAAATTAAAAACAAAACACAAATTTTTATTGATTAAATCAAAGATTACATTAATTAAAAAAACATTACATCACATTTTCTAAAAAACAATAATAATAAAAGAAGTCTAAGAGGTTCCAAATGATTAGAGTTTTGCGAAGTCAGATGGTGTACCTTTTGTCGCTTAAATTTAAGTGTGTTCGATTTAAACGAGTATGGATGTAGGTTGTTTCATACCTTGTGAATCAATTAAAGATATGTATATACGACTAGGGGTAGGGTTAATGTGAGAACAAAATATGGAGAGAACCGTGAGAACCACTAGTTTTCCTCTCTCTTTTTCTTTTTGGTGTGGTTTTTATTTTAATTTTTTTTTGTTTTTATTTTCTTTTAACAAAAACCCATTCCAAAAAAAAAAAAAAAAATTTTGTAAAAAATCATATGGATTACGTGTGGACGTACGGAGTTGCCCTCATCCGTTCTAAAGGGGTTGTCACCGGACGCATATGGGAATGGTATGGATTTGATGGACGGCGATCCAAGAGATGGTGGCGGTTTGATACGGTACGGGCGTAGCCCTTAACTCTAAGGGCCCCTTAGAGATGTTTTTTAGTGGTTCTCACGGTTCTCACCAACATTTTTGTTCTCACTTGATCACATCACTACGACTAGTTTGCATATATATGAACTAGATTGGTGCCCGCGCAATGCAGCGGCGGTAACAACGACGGTGACGGTGTAGTTATTAACGTAAAAGTAATTTCATTGCGGCCGGAGATGTGATGAATTTTTGCGGTGGGATGTGAAAGGGGGAGGAGGGGACGAATTGTGAGTTAGGGTTTTTGCTATGTGTTTCTACGTGAGAGAGAGATAGAGGTTGAATTTTTTTTAAGGGCATTTTAGTCACAGTCTATAAAATGGAAATAAGGATGTATTAAGATGGAGGGTAAATTAGACATATCAGGTTCTTAAATTTAAGAATATATATTGATCGTAAATTGTATTGATTGTATTTCCTAGTTTACCTCATGTTTAGGTACAATCATCCTGTATATAATCCTTGTTTAGTGTTAGTTATAATCATTGAGATATTCAATCATTCACATGATATTACAATTAATTTGCTCAACCCTAACAAACCCCTTGTTCCGATCCCACAGGCTACGACCTCTTTATCAGAGAAATTTTCTTTCCATCAAAACTCTTCCTTCTTCTTTCTCCTTATCGGCCATGGGCGATGAGGGCGAAACTCCTCCTGCTTCTGGTTCTGGCACTAAAAACGACAAGGTTGAAACCCTCGGATCCAATTCTCTTCACCCTGTATACACTGTTACAAAAATTCAACACAAAGTTCGAGTCCTGGACGGTCGCAAAGTGACCTGCTCTTCTTGGGTCAAGCTTTTTCAATTGAATGCCCGTAGGTATAAGGTTCTGGACCATATTGATGGAACCCTCCCACCGGCAATCAATGATCCGCGTCAAGCCTCTTGGCTTGAGATCAATGCTATCGTACTTCAGTGGATTTATTCCACGGTTTCTGATGATCTTTTGGTTCGCATTCTTGAAACCGAATCCACCGCTCTTGAAGCATGGGATCGATTGAAGAAGATCTTCCTCAACAATAAAGGTCCTCGAGCCGCTGCCCTTGAAAAAGCATTCACTAACCTTACCCTGAAATCGATGCCATATCTCCATGACTACTGTCAAAAGCTTTGGGAGATCTCGGCTCAACTAGCCGATGTAGATCAACCTGTTTCTGATGATCGACTCATCATTCAACTTGTCAGTAGACTCCCGCCTGAATATGATGTAGTTGCTGCTCAATTGCACAAAGATATCCCATCATGGGAAGAAGCCATCAACCTACTTGATGCTGAAGAACATTGTCAACAAGCACGCCAGTCTTCTATTGTAGCCGTTGTTGTCCCCGACTTGTCTTGACAACAACAATCTGATCCACCTTCTCCACGACGTGATCGTGACTCTCGTGGCCTCAACCGTATCAATCAGCGTCGTCCTAACAATGGTTCATGGCAACAAGATTGTTCGTCACACCCAAACAACACTCGCAACAACAACCAAAACAGATCCTATAATAATACAGGTTCTTGGAGTCCTCATCCACCTTGGGGGTCTCCACCATGGTGTGTTTTTGCTAATGGCCTAAGTTACCGCTGGGCTTCGCCACCTTGTCCGTATCCAACTCAATCGGGATGGGCTGCTCCTTGGCAACAAGTCCCATGGCAGCAACAATTCTCCTCTAAAAAGAACCGCAGGCAAGCGTTAACAGAATTTTTCCTCAGGCCCATATTACCGATTTTGACCCGCTAGAGCCCACTGATCTCGGCCAGGCCTTTCAAGCTTTAAGTGTTAATACAGGTGAACCCGAATGGACTATGGATTCTGGAGCGACAGATCATCTAACCCGAGACCAAGGTATATGTTCCAACTCTCCATCTTTTAATTCCATTCAGTCTATAGTAGTCGGAAATGGTCAAAAAATGTCCATTCTTGGATCAGGTCACACTTACTTTCCCAATCAACAACATAATCTCCATTTGAACCATGTTCTTTATGCTCCAAATGTCATTAAAAACCTTATATCCGTTCGAAAATTTACCACTGACAACTGTGTATCCGTGGAATTTGATCCTTTTGGTTTCTCTGTGAAGTATTTCAAGACTAAGAAGCTTCTAAGCCGTCACAACAGTCATGGCCATCTTTATCCTGTAACCGTACCTGCTCCTACTTCAGCCACACCTTCCACTTTTGCTGTTTTTGCTCCTGAGTCTTGGCATCATCGACTAGGACACCCGGGCCCTTCTGTTATTGATGTTTTAGCTTCAAATAAATTTATTTCTTGTAATAAGACCAATCGTTTGTTTTGAAACTCTTGTCAAATTGCCAAACATACACGTTTACCTTTTTCCATCTCTACTTCCGTTACTATATTACCCTTTGATATCGTGCATTGTGATTTGTGGACGTCCCCTGTTGCATCCAACATCGGCTATAAGTATTACATGATATTAATTGATGACTATACCAACTATACCTGGGTATTTCCTCTTAGATATAAATCGGAAACCTTAGACAAATTCATTAAATTTTTTACCTATGTCAAAACTCAATTTCATTTGCCAATCAAATCTTTTCAGTGTGAAAATGGTGGTGAGTTTGATAACAAATTCAAAGCCTTTGCATCCTTAAATGGCTCACAATTTCGTTATTCCTGCCCGCACACTTCTCAACAAAATGGTAAAGCCGAAGGAATGATCCGTCGCATCAATGAAATCATGCTTTCCATTTTAACACACGCCTCTATCCCCACTGGATATTAGGTCGAGGCAATACACACAGCCGTTTATCTTCACAATATCCTCCCAACCAAGCTCCTAAACAACTACACACCCACTGCCGCCTTGTATCTCCGGCATCCCGAATATGATCACCTTCGTGTGTTTGGCAGTGCATGTTTCCCAAACCAATCTTCCACCCGACCACATAAGCTTGCACCCCGGTCTTCTCTATGTGTTTTCCTCGGGTACCCTGCTGATTACCGAGGATACAAATGTCTTAATCTCCTGACGGGCAAAACCATCCTATCTCGCCAAGTTACCTTTGATGAAACCTCGTTCCCGTTTTCACAACAGCCATCTTCAGTTGATTACTCGCCTTTACAAAACGACCTTTCCAACACCATTTTCACTCACCCCCACTATTTTAAAACCTCATCTATACCGACAACAATTCCTCTATCTTCACCAAATTTGCCTACACCATCTCCTACCGACCCGCCTCTTATCT
>CM067172.1:15227593-15300093 GCA_034093135.1 Erigeron breviscapus | reverse complement strand
CTCCGGGAAAGTAGCTTGTACGTGTGCTCCTATGATCCGGTCACGAATACTTTTGTCCCACCGTGAGACTCATGGCTCTTGTTCTTCTCGGCTTGACCCTTCCCTTTCTACTCAATGCATCGGCTACAACATTAGCTTTGCCCGGAGGGTAGCGAATATCACAATCATAATCACTAAAAATTCAAGCCACCTACTTTGTCTCATATTCAACTCACTTGATCTAAAATATGTTGAAGACTTCTATGATCGGTGTGAATTACACATTTGGTGCCTTAAAGGTCATGTCTCCAACACTTTCAAGCGAACACAACCGCTCCCAATTCTAAATCATGAGTGGGGTAGTTTTTCTCATGCACCTTAAATTAACGGGAGGCATAAGCAATGATCTTGCCCCGTTGCATAAGCACACACCCCAATCCTTGACCCGAAGCATCACAACATGTCCTTGAGAGTTTGAAAGGCAATTTCTTGCTTCTCGCCCCTCTCAACGCCTCCAATTCTTGACCACTTCAATCTTGCTAGGATTACATGAATTCCATCTTTGCTCACCACATGACTGAGGAAATGAACTTCTTCTAACCAACTCGCATTTAGAGAATTTCGCATACGAATTCTCTTTTCTAAGCAATTCTAGCACTTCGCGTAAATGTTTTGGCAAGATCTTCCTTCATCCTTCGAGTAAACAAGTGTATCATTAATAAAGGCAATGACAAACTTGTCCAAGTTGGGCCGTCACACCCGCTTCACCAAGTCCATGAACACCGTCGGTGCATTAGTCAACCCAAACGGCACAACGGTGTATTCTAAATGCACATACCTTGCAGGAAACGTCGTCTTTGAGATGTCATCTTTATGGACGCGTCGTTGGCTCTAACTTGAACGAAGGTAAATCTTGGAGGAGGGATTAACACCTTCTAGTTGATCAAATGAGTTCTCATTTATCGAAAATGGATAGTGGTTCTTCATCGCGAGCTTGTTCAATACCCGGAAATCGATACACATCATAAAAGACCCATCCTTCTTCCTGGAAATGGAATAGGAGCTCCCCATGGCGATTGGATAGGATGAATGAATTCTTTCTCTTGAAGCTCTTTAAGTTGATGTTCCAACTCTTGCATCTCCGTTAAGGCGAGTCTATAAGGAGCTTTGGCTATGGATGCGACGTTAGGAGTTAGTTCGATACAAAAATCAAGTTGTCGAGACGGGGTAACCAGATAAATCGTCCAGAAGCACATCGGGAAGGTCATGAACAGTAGGAATGGTCTTCAACTCAACTATTGTAGCGGTAGCACTAAATACTTTTGAACTAGAAGGATCCGATGTTTCACCTTGAACCCTTAAGACCTTACCGTTAGACAATACTATCTTGACCACTCTTTCACCACAATCAATAGCCGCATTAATCGTCAACATCCAATCTAAACCCATAATGACGCCAAAACTTCCCGTATCGAATGACATAGAATCGATGAATAAATCGAAGTCGTTTAAAGTCAAGATACTATCACGAAGTACTTGACTAAGTCTAGTTAGGGCACCATTGACCATTTCAATATCAAGCACATGGTTTAAGGCACGAGGATGAATATCTATCGAAGGAACGAAGCTATGCTCAGCATCAGGAATCAAATAACACCGTGGTGTAATTATCGTTAAGAGTAAATGTACCCGTCACCACATTAGGATCGTTGCGAACTTCAGTAGTACCCGCCGCAAAAGTTCACCTAACCCCTTTCTTCTGGGTTGTCGTTTTGCACAACACTCCGCTTCTCATCATAAATGCTTGGCAATACATACCGGTGCCGTTAATTGTATCCATCTTAGTAATGATCTTAAAGTTTATGACCCGAAAGTTAGTCTCAAAGTTCTCACATGTTAGTCACACAAGTAGTCAATGCTCTCGTACCGCCATGTCACACATAAATCATATCTTTACACCAAGGCAAAAGTACTAATGTTCTAGGGGAATCGTTATGTATCATGCCATCATATCAAGTTCACAATGATTGTTCATCATCAAACCACAATAGTAGTTAGTGCTTTCATGCCAACACACTACACATGTTTAATGTCTTTACACTAAGGCCAATATATAAATGTTCTCAAGTAACTGTCATCTATCATGCTATCATACCAACATATCATACGTGTCTCATATCACTACGCTAAGGGCAATATATCAAAGTTCTCAAGTAATCATTATCTATCATGTTCTCATGTCTAGTTCACAACATTTGTCCACCAACATAATCAAGTACTCATATTCAACACATCACATCACAAGCAACTAAAACAAGTGGTCCAAAGTATAATCCGAATCCGATATGCTCCCTAGTTATTGACCGGGTATGTATACAGGGTGTACCAGCGGCTAACCCTCCACCCAATCAACTCCCATTAAGCATATCGGTTCCTTATTATACTCCAAGCCAAACGTGTGCAATCCGTGATGTCATTAACTTGTTATAATACCGGGTAACCATAAAATAGTTGATCAGGCTCTTTTAGGGTTGCCACAATATTATATCACGTATGTCATTAACTTGTTATAATACCGGGTAACCATAAAATAGTTGATCAGGCTCTTTTAGGGTTGCCACAATATTATATCATGTTAATGTCATAACTTCATCTTGCCCTAAATCATCAAGCAATATCAATTCAATCATCTCAATCCAACGATATGCACATGACCTCATTGACCTCAAATAACCACATTGACCTCATGCACTTGACCACCACACAACAACACATTGATCACGCCAAGCCAATTGTACTCATGTCATCACATTCATCACACTGTACTTGCCACAACATAACACATTGTTCACATTGTACTCGTCACCAAAACAACACATTGTCCAATTGTACTCATATCATTACTTATAACAATCCTGCCTACGAACTCTTAGTGTACACTTACAAGGTTCATACAATTCACGTTGCATTCAAAATTCCTAACCATGCATGCTATATGAAGAGTTTTTACTTAAGTCGTAGTCTAGGTCAAACCGCCTAATTCTCTACGACCACGCATGGGCCACCATTCTGTAACACCCCGAGCTAGGCCCGAAATATTACCGAAAAGATATAGCGTATGCATGGGATTATCGTAGAACATGAACTACATGAAATAAAGAAAAAGGATTCGGTGAATCCAACATCAATAATCAAGTACAAAATGCATAAAATAGGGCGAATGAATCCTGGATCCATGTAAGTCCAAGCCCAAGTCCTAGTGCAAGCATCAATCAACCATCACGTCTTGGATTCACAAGATTACCTGAAAAGTGTACTAAACAAGGTCAACACTAGGTTGGTGAGTTCGTAGGAGAGAATGACAAGGATCTAATGCCAAAGCCATTCACAATATGAACAAGGATAATGAGCAAGGAACACTCTTACAGTAAGTCCTTAAAATGCACAAGTACTGAAAGTATCCATTTGTATCGTCATCATGCACCTCATTGTACTCAATAGCACATCATTGCACCTCATTGTACTCAATTGCACATCATTGCACCTCATTGTACTCAATTGCACATTATTGCACCTCATTGTACTCAATTGCACATCATTGCACCTCATTGTACTCAATTGCACATCATTGCACCTCATTGTACTCAATTGCACATCATTGCACCTCATTGTACTCAATTGCACATCATTGCACCTCATTGTACTCAATTGCACATATTTGCACATCTACAAAACCATCACACAACATGTAAATCATAAATGTCATCATCGTATTCCACGTATATACAACTATCCTAATCATAAATAAATCAATCATACTCATTAAATCCATAAATCAATCAATGTCTCCATAACAACCATGTCCATCAATGAACCTCACACGTGTACACATATTTGCACATCTACAAAACCATCACACAACATGTAAATCATAAATGTCATCATCGTCTTCTATGTATATACAACTATCCTAATCATAAATAAATCAATCATACTCATTAAATCCATAAATCAATCAATGTCTCCATAACAACCATGTCCATCAATGAACCTCACACGTGTACACATATTTGCACATCTACAAAACCATCACACAACATGTAAATCATAAATGTCATCATCGTCTTCCATGTATATACAACTATCCTAATCATAAATAAATCAATCATACTCATTAAATCCATAAATCAATCAATGTCTCCATAACAACCATGTCCATCAATGACCCTCACACGTGTATTCACATAATGAACTACATCAAAGTATTTAGAATACGCATAGTATACAAGAACAAGTAATAATGATATCAACAAGTATCCTAACAAGTCCTATGTTTTCACGCATGCACACATTGTCCCTCAATTGTCCTCTTGTCCTCCATAATGTCATCACCCAAGACACTCAAACATATGCACAATCAAGTCATGTCATAAATCAAGACAAATCAAGCATATGCACAATTGAACTATGTCATAATCAAGGCAACCATATAATTGCACATCATTGCACCTCATTGTACTCAATTGCACATCATTGCACCTCATTGTACTCAATTGCACATCATTGCACCTCATTGTACTCAATTGCACATTATTGCACCTCATTGTACTCAATTGCACATCATTGCACCTCATTGTACTCAATTGCACATCATTGCACCTCATTGTACTCAATTGCACATCATTGCACCTCATTGTACTCAATTGCACATCATTGCACCTCATTGTACTCAATTGCACATCATTGCACCTCATTGTACTCAATTGCACATCATTGCACCTCATTGTACTCAATTGCACATTATTGCACCTCATTGTACTCAATTGCACATCATTGCACCTCATTGTACTCAATTGCACATCATTGCACCTCATTGTACTCAATTGCACATCATTGCACCTCATTGTACTCAATTGCACATCATTGCACCTCATTGTACTCAATTGCACATCATTGCACCTCATTGTACTCAATTGCACATCATTGCACCTCATTGTACTCAATTGCACATCATTGCACCTCATTGTACTCAATTGCACATCATTGCACCTCATTGTACTCAATTGCACATTATTGCACCTCATTGTACTCAATTGCACATCATTGCACCTCATTGTACTCAATTGCACATCATTGCACCTCATTGTACTCAATTGCACATCATTGCACCTCATTGTACTCAATTGCACATCATTGCACCTCATTGTACTCAATTGCACATTATTGCACCTTATTGTACTCAATTGCACATCATTGCACCTCATTGTACTCAATTGCACATCATTGCACCTCATTGTACTCAATTGCACATTATTGCACCTCATTGTACTCAATTGCACATCATTGCACCTCATTGTACTCAATTGCACATCATTGCACCTCATTGTACTCAATTGCACATCATTGCACCTCATTGTACACATTGCACTTTAATGAACTCCAAATTGCACTTGAACTATATTGGTCAACTCGATAATTAGTTAAATTGTACATATGGTCAAAGGGTCAAGAATCACGATTGTTACACAACTGGTCGTCTCCAGTTCAGTGTTTATATTGCAAAGTTAACTCACCATCGACATAGAGGTGTCTTCAGTTAGTACCATCTATTGAGTTGGGACTTACAGATAATTCTATAAAAAAATTATATTTTATACCTTTATTTTTTTTAGTAAAATACATACTTTATTAATTAAAAAACATATTTATTAAATATCATTATTATGAAATTCATTCCGATCAAGAACACACGTACAAATAGATTATAATTTATTAAATTGAATTACATCAAATTGTACTATTGTTTGGGATGTTACATTAAACAAGGAAAATAAAACGCGTAGTCATAGATATAATGATTGAGATCTTTTAAAGTTGAAGTTGACTTTTTAAGTTGAGAACTTTGATTATTCATGGCCCCTGATTTTAATCCAATAGTCAAAATTTCAGTAAAGTTGAAAACAATTTTAGAGAATCTCTATCCAGTTATAACGATGATGTTAAAAAAAAAAATACTTAAACGAATAGGAGAACTCTTTTCTACACCTTAAATGTTTGAGTAAAATACATACTTTATTAATTAAAAAACATATTTATTAAATATCATTATTATGAAATTCATTCCGATCAAGAACACACGTACAAATAGATTATAATTTATTAAATTGAATTACATCAAATTGTACTATTGTTTGGGATGTTACATTAAACAAGGAAAATAAAACGCGTAGTCATAGATATAATGATTGAGATCTTTTAAAGTTGAAGTTGACTTTTTAAGTTGAGAACTTTGATTATTCATGGCCCCTGATTTTAATCCAATAGTCAAAATTTCAGTAAAGTTGAAAACAATTTTAGAGAATCTCTATCCAGTTATAACGATGATGTTAAAAAAAAAAATACTTAAACGAATAGGAGAACTCTTTTCTACAAAAAAAAAAAAAAAAAAAAAAAAAAATTCATATTTTATATACCTTTATTTTTTTTAGTAAAATACATACTTTATTAATTAAAAAACATATTTATTAAATATCATTATTATGAAATTCATTCCGATCAAGAACACACGTACAAATAGATTATAATTTATTAAATTGAATTACATCAAATTGTACTATTGTTTGGGATGTTACATTAAACAAGGAAAATAAAACGCGTAGTCATAGATATAATGATTGAGATCTTTTAAAGTTGAAGTTGACTTTTTAAGTTGAGAACTTTGATTATTCATGGCCCCTGATTTTAATCCAATAGTCAAAATTTCAGTAAAGTTGAAAACAATTTTAGAGAATCTCTATCCAGTTATAACGATGATGTTAAAAAAAAAAATACTTAAACGAATAGGAGAACTCTTTTCTACACCTTAAATGTTTGAGTAAAATACATACTTTATTAATTAAAAAACATATTTATTAAATATCATTATTATGAAATTCATTCCGATCAAGAACACACGTACAAATAGATTATAATTTATTAAATTGAATTACATCAAATTGTACTATTGTTTGGGATGTTACATTAAACAAGGAAAATAAAACGCGTAGTCATAGATATAATGATTGAGATCTTTTAAAGTTGAAGTTGACTTTTTAAGTTGAGAACTTTGATTATTCATGGCCCCTGATTTTAATCCAATAGTCAAAATTTCAGTAAAGTTGAAAACAATTTTAGAGAATCTCTATCCAGTTATAACGATGATGTTAAAAAAAAAAATACTTAAACGAATAGGAGAACTCTTTTCTACACCTTAAATGTTTGAGTGAAATACATACTTTATTAATTAAAAAAAAAAAAAAAAAAAAAAAAAAAAAAAAAAAAAAAAAAAAAAAAAAAAACATATCTCAATGCTACATACTTGATTATATTTATATATATCCTTATATAGTTTCTGCCATTTGTTCTTGCATTTTATATCTAGTCAATTGTTTCTTGTTATCCATATCTGGATCGTAAACTGAACTTGTCCATCAAGATCAGTTGTACTTGCCAGTCGGGTTTGTTATTCATCTATATATTTGGGACTCACAATGTATATTATTTAGATTTAAAGGTTTTCTTAGAAAATATATATAAAAAGACATTTGTTGCTTTAATATAGATTCATATGTATATCAAAAGAAGCTATAATCCTGTTTTAGTTTATTACTATTTCTAATGATGCACGGCTTATCTACCAATAATCATGTGAAAAAGGACTAATTAAAAGCAATAAAAAAACAACCAAACACATTGCTAGGTTAGTAAAAAAATCACAATTTATCTGATGTACTCGCTAGTGCAATCAACATATCTATGTAACCTATAGCTAGTTTGAAATTATCCCCATTATATAGGTGAGTGTGCATCTTATATGTATAATAATAAAAAATAATGAATATCATAAAGACAACAATATTCATGAAACATGATGGAAACTTAAACTTTGAATAACATAGAAAGTAAAATATAAAATTTGAAGTAAAAATAAAATAATATAAAAAAGTAGAAACAAAGTAAGCATATATAAACAGAGCATGAAAATTCATATAAATTGCAATTAAAATTAAAAATTTCCAGGGGATTACCTTGCTTGAGATCAAAAGAATACACAAGTTAATAAAGAATAATACTCGTATAAATATTTATTTGTCACAAAGGATGTGAGGTGTAAATAAAAAATATACAAAGTTCTGGAAATCGACCAAACATTATATCTCTACTCCCTTGAAAAGGGCCTTTTCTAATTTTAGACATTCTGTCTTTGAATTACCGTAAATACCCTTGGACATTTTATGTTTCATGATTACGCTTTCCCCAAATCCTCCTCCCTAAACCAAAAAACACACACTTACAACCCCGCCTCTCTCTTCACTTTTGGACTTCTCAGATCATCACCATCATCTACCGTTGCCGGCATCTTCATTATCTTTGGTAATAACATCATCTGTTATACACTTTCATATTATATATTTAACATCGATCTACAATCATAGATAGGGAAAACCCAATCCATCGCCACGACCACCGTCTATCACCAGTGTCCATCACCACCGCCGCCATCAATCACCGTCACCACCATTTTGAATTACCACCACCGCCCAAATTCAGTGTTGAATTGTATTTTTAATTTATCTGTAAGTTATTTTTCAATTTATTTGTTCTTACTTTTTTGTTCTATTTTTCAGATCTGGGAACCAACACCACCGTCATTAAATTGGTATAAGTATTTTTATTATTTTTCAATTGATATAACTCATTTTTATTCTATTAATTTTTTTAATTGATGTTTATAATTGATGTTCATGTAAGGTAGTGTTAAAGTAGAGATTTATGTGTAGGATGAATGCTGGTATTAAAGTTTATTATAGACCATGGCATTTGTTTATATCATTTGTGTAATTGTGTTCTGTGTTCCTTTCATTAAAATTTATATTGATACATTTTGATTGTTCCTTTGTATAAACTCAAGTTTGATAGTGTTGAACACATCTCAGTTCTTATTCTTATATATATTTTCTGTAATTGTTGCTTTTGACTATTCTCAGTAGTCAATAATTGTTTGGCTTCCTAGATTTATTTAAACTTTGCTAGACAGACAATGGAGCTCATAAAGGTGTTTTTAGTTAAAGCAACTAATATCAGTTGCCCTTTCACTTCAAAGTTCTAATTCACATATTTGTTCAGTTAAAGCTTATTAGTTATTAGTTTATGTTGGTTCGTGTTTGCAGGCCAGGACATTTGGAAGTTGGTCAAGGATCGATATATCATCAGAAAGCCAACCAAGATTTACTCTTGATCATGTGCTCGCCACATAAATGAGGCTAAGAGAAAGGGGCATCACTCTGAATACGGTACCCTCTAGCTTGATTATTTGAGTTTTAAATAGCTCTTATTAAGTGGAATGGCATATCTTATGATTGGGGTATTTTATAATTTTTGTACGGCTTGATTATCTTATGATTTGGTGTTGTTTGGTTAAAGTGGTTCCCGCGGGAGAATATGACTTGAATGCTGTTGGCCATAGATGTCAGGACATAATTAAGGGACATCAAGCTCAAATCAATCTCGCTGAAAGATTCTGACCTTAGGTGACACGTAATGCTGTGTTATCTTAATTTAGTTTGTTGGAATTTACGTCTTGGATGTCAAAATATATATTGTTTTTGTAGCTTGAGAACTTCAATGACTAGCTCGAGATTATGAAGCCTATTTTGTCAAGAATTTGTTGCGCACTTAAGAAGGTAAGATACAAAAGTTTTCATTCATATGATTGTATTTGTTCTTATTATGATTTTCCTATATGAAATTGTTGGGAACAATGGTGTTAACGTTCTGTTTTAGAAAGAGCAGTAGATTTTTTTAGGGGTGTTTCAATTTATCGAGGTGTTACAAGGCTCAATTATGCAACTTACCCCTGGATATTGAAACTATCGGGTATTAATCAATATTGATACCGCATTATCCTTTATTTCTATAGCACATTGGTCTTTCACTTTTATGTAGAGATGAAAAATGAACGAGTCAGAGCCTCAGTGGTTGGGTAACTGGTAATGTTTTGTCTAGAACTTATTATGAATAAATAGTATTTCAAATATATTTACAAAATAGATATTATTTTAGTAATAACTAAGTTCGTAGATAAACAGTTTGAGGAGGTAAGAATTGTTACCGAGATATGTGAGTATGTCCCATCTTACTTTGTTCGTACATTGTATACAGTATTATTTAAAACGGGTTTGGTCAAAATGATTATTCTTAGATTGGGTGAGAATGGTTTGGGTGGAGCGTAGGTTACAGATTAAAACTTAGACCTCATTTACTTTTGTGAAAATTCACATGGTGAATGTAGTGTTCAAGCGGAAGCAGCTATTTTAGAAGGTAAAAAGCAGCAAGAGACCTATCAATTTTGTGCTACATATTTCATCATTTTTTTCAAGTCAGCCAATTTTATCAAACTATAATGTTGTTTGGTTCGATATTTGCTAAGCTTTTATTGCGAAGTACAACTTAATAACTACTGTCTATCCACATGCAGATGACAATGGCAATGAACGAGGGCATGTTGACAAGAACTACACCATACGCATGTCGAGATATGTGTCGTGTTCCAAATGGTATAGGTCTTTTAAAATGATAGGCTTTATTAAGGTTCAGTCATGAAACCTTAGTTCTCTTATGAGGTATAAAATTGAGAGTATAACTTATGTGAGACTTGTGAACAAGTTTGCTGTTATTGAGATGTGAAATCATCGTGCTTGGCTATATTTTATTTACCTATTGTCCAGTTAAAGCTTACTTCTTTTTTAAATCATTGATGTTTTAGAGTTATATTGAGTTTCACTAATCATTAGATATATGTTTACATTAATAATCACATCCGCTAACGCTACCACCACCACTGCTGTACCCCCACCCGTCGCCGCCACCACTGCCCCCGTCACCAACCGTCGCCGTTACTGCCGCTGCATCGCGCGGGCACCCTTCTAGTTTATATTTATATGACAAACAATTAGTTTTATATTAGGAAATCATTAAAAAGATGATATTAAATAAATAAGTAATCTAATAATCTAAGGTAACTAAATAATAGGTTTAGATATAAACTAGTCTTAATACGGATTGACTAACTATATATTTTAAAGATGATACCACTTAATATCTATTATATATTGTTTATGTAATTATTAGTTAGTTGTATCCAATAAACTATATTCACAAAAAATTGCCACCCAAATTCAATATAAAAACCTTTGGCAATTTAATTACATTTGGTAACCTTGACATTAACACAAACAAGTCTTAACTCTTAACAAATCCAAATTAAAAAACCCAGTAGTTGAAACATAAAATGCTATATTGTATAGAAATTAACATAAATTTTAATGGAATATAAGCATACAATATCCATTTACTAACATATGAAAAATACAATAATAAAATACTACTAATCTTGAAGTCATATATTCACTAATACGTATTGACAAGATTTTTCATGAGATCAAGGTATTGGGTTTTCATTGGTATAAAAGTAGGATGAAAGGTAGTATTAGATGGGAAGATTGGATTATTTTCAATGTAAACTAATTCTTTGTACTATTGACACTACTCCGTAATTGCGGAGTGGGGTGATACTGTGAATGAGATATACTTTTCAAAAAAAAAAAAAACAATAATAGAACACATCAGACACAGTATACAAACATAACTGCATGATTCCATAAACAATCAAACACGATAATTAAAAAAAATAAATTGAAAGAATGAAGTAACTAAAATAAAAGCATTGGTTTTTTTTTTGTTAAGTCGACGACAAGAACATAAGTAATAATATTAAGTTAAATATATTAGGTTTTATTATATAAAGTATAAGGACTAATGTTGTGTTTCTTCAATAATAATTTTGGTAATAATGTAATTATTTTGATCTAAAGGTTGTAATTAAAAGTTTGAACTCATCTAACGGTCTTTACTTCTCCATAAAAGAATTTAGGTTGTAATTATTAAGTTAAATATATTAGGTTTTATTATATAAAGTATAAGGACTAATGTTGTGTTTCTTCAATAATAATTTTGGTAATAATGTAATTATTTTGATCTAAAGGTTGTAATTAAAAGTTTGAACTCATCTAACGGTCTTTACTTCTCCATAAAAGAATTTAGGTTGTAATTATTAAGTTAAATATATTAGGTTTTATTATATAAAGTATAAGGACTAATGTTGTGTTTCTTCAATAATAATTTTGGTAATAATGTAATTATTTTGATCTAAAGGTTGTAATTAAAAGTTTGAACTCATCTAACGGTCTTTACTTCTCCATAAAAGAATTTAGGACCTTGTTATATATATGATGTGACTAATTTATACCCATTACCCACATCGTTATTGACCATTTATTTATATGTTTTAAGTAGATTTTATGTGCATTTGGCGCGTTTATGGTGTTTGTTAGTGTTTTCAGGCTCTGAACAGGTTCCGCGTTCATTTGGCACATTTTCGGATGATCTTTGGTCAAGAAGTGATTTATGATAATCGAGAGTTGGTTTAAGAGGAAGAGACGGCGAGTTTAAGCAAGTTCAAGATTACAAAGAAGAATTGTTGTTCACAGGCACATGACTGCGCCGCAGTGGGGTTCACATGCCCACTGCGCCGCAGTACATATCCACGGAAAATTGTGAATTCACCCCACTGCGCCGCAGTGGGGAATGCAAGGAGATGACTGCGCCGCAGTCACATAAGGAAAAAGGAAGATGTGGAAATGAACTGCGCCGCAGTGGTGGTTGGCTTAGTCACTGCGCCGCAGTGAGGTCAAAGTTCACGAGCCACTGCGCCGCAGTGAGGGTCTTCACGAGCCACTGCGCCGCAGTCATCAGAAAGTCAAAGTCAAAGTAGCCTCACTGCGCCGCAGTGAGGGATTGCACAACCCACTGCGCCGCAGTGAGTACACGGGGCTGAAGGGTTTTGGCAGCTTTTTGCATCAGATTTGAAGATGGTATAAATAGAAACCATAACCCTAATTCCCAACTTATCAAACATTCTTTCTAGGAGCTGCTCTACAAGGGGTTTTATCAGGTTTCCAAGCAAGTATTTCTTAGGCGGATCCACTGAAGATTCACGAGCACCATTCTAGATCGTATCTACTTACTGTCTTGCAATTTTCTATTCTCTCAAACGATTGGTACAATATGTTCTTCTCTTATTTTGATTACTATTGTTATTTAATCATGAGTGGCTAAATTGTTTATCATCCACCTTGTTGAAACGAGACGAATGATGTGATTGCAATATCTTTTAATTCAATGAGTTTATTTAATTATCGTTGTTCTGTGATCTTGATGATTTAATTCTTTTTAATGATTATTATAATATTGGTTGCATATAAATTCTTCGTTGGTGGTACCAGTTGAATGTATGTGTGATTTTGAAATGGTTGTTTGTCTATAAGCAATTATCACTAGTTCATGGTATGATAGTGAATATTATTATAAGAAAAAGAGTAATTTTGTCAACGTAATTTATAACGGTTGGTGGTACCACGTTATTTTTACATAGGAATAATTGGTAATTTGATAGTCAATTAAACTGATTATTGGAAAAGTTGTCTAAAGCTTTGGTGGTACCGGCTTGGGTAATTTAACTAGTAAATTAGGTGAAGTGGTGATTTGTTCACGGTTGGTGGTACCACGTGAGCACATTATTCTTTTCACGACTATCTTTAAACTCAAATGAATTTGGTCTTAACTATACGCAATCACATTTGAAGTCGAGTGAATTCAAGGTGGATGACTTTTATCTATATTGTCTGAAATCTTTCTTTACTTTTATGCAATTTGTTCTTTCAAATTTATTCTCATTTTATTGTCAAAAAGGATTTTCGAAGCAACACCCGTTTTCCAAACCATTTTACTAAACAACTAGCTCGATCCAATCCCCGAGAACGAACACGGTCTTGCCTTTTAACTATATTGCAAACGGTCGGGTACACTGCCCGATAGTGTGTAGTAGCGAGTTCTTAGGTGATTCTTGTTTATATTTTTAAAGCTCGATTTAGCACATCAAGTTTTTGGCGCCGCTGCCGGGGATTGTGTGCCGATTTAGTTGTTAATTTAGTGGTTTAATCCTTCCTCACGCGTGAGGAAGTTATTTGCTTATTTAGTTAGGTTTTTCTTTGTTTATCACAGGTGCATTTTACGTGTGTGTTAGTTGTGTTTGCAGGCTTATTCTTAGTTAATGATCTTGCGTTCTTCGGGTTTACCTCTCAATAGTCCTTTGAGAACTCCGACAAGACGTAGGTTTAACTCCACAACACCTATACCCGCACCATTTTCACCTATAGCTAATCCCACTCCGGATTCAGACGAAGAAGGTTTTTATTTAGAAGAATTATTTTCAGAAGTTGAGAAAGAGGAGATGGGAGACGAACAACCAAGAAATCCAGATGATATTCCTTATGGTGATAGGGCCCGCACTATTCCTATGGCCCGCGGTTCCGCCATTAGACCACCGGGTATTGATCATACTTTTAACTTGAAACCAAATCATCTCAAAAGCATCGAGGAGCAACAGTTTGATGGAAAAAGGAAATGGGATCCGTACAAGCATTTGGAGAGGTTCGAGAAGTTGGCACGACTTTATCAATATGGTCAAAATCAAATGAATGCCGTGAAACTTGAGACATTCCCCATTTCAATCACCGGAGATGCTGAAGATTGGTTCAATGATCTTCCTGAAAATTCCATTACTACTTGGGACCAACTGAAGCAGGCTTTTATAGATGAGTTTTATTCACTTAGAACTCAAAGAAAGTTGGAGAATTTGATTAGGTCCTTTGAGCAAGATGTTGATGAGGATATTGCAGACGCATGGATCCGTTTCAAGGATATGCTAAGGAACTGTCCAGGCCATGATTTGACTAAGGAAAAGTATGTTGAGTTGTTCTTTGATGGCTTGGATAAGAAATCTAAAAGAGAGTTGGGTTATGCCTTCGGGGGAAGTTTCACCAAGATTACACCGAATGAAGGATATGAGATTTTAGAACAAATGGTGAAGGATAATGCAACTATGGATGATGAAAGGTTCTTAAAGAATGAGAAGAGAATGAAGAAAGGAACTAAGGAAGGTAGAGTTGCAAAAGCTGAGACTAGATGATTCTGGGATTGTTGGAGAGATTCAGGCGCTAGCTTCGCGCATGGATAAGGGATTTGCATCTCAAGAGGCTAGGTTTGGAGCTCTTGAAAAGGATGTTAAGGTTGTTGCTGATGGTTGTGATCATTGTGGTGACATGCATTATTCTGAGGATTGTCCCAACCGGGGCCAGAAGATGTCAACTACATTCAGAATCAACAACAAGGGAGTTTCCAGCGCAACACCGGTTTCCAAAACCGGTCTTCAGGTAATCCTTCCTATAACTCTTCCTTTCAGGCTAATAGTTCTCGTTTTTCAGGTAACAGGTGGCAAAGGAACAACTATCAAAATCAGCCACAACAGGAGACTCAGCAAGGCCAAGGATCAGCTTCTTCTTCCTTTATTGATGATCCTAATGCCGAGTTGAGAGAAATGATGAAGCAGTTGGTTGGTAATCAGCGAGAGACCAACACTAATATTCAGATGATCAGAGAGGACACTAAGGCATTGAGTGAGAGGTTGGATAGAATTGATGGAAAAGTAGAGATCAACATGAAAAACCAATGTGTTAACTTTAAGGATCTCGAGAGTAGGATGGCAGCTCTTTCTAGACCGCCGGGTACTTTACCTAGCGATACTCAGCAGAATCCTAGACCTCAGTTTAGTCAAGGAAAGAATCAGTCGAGTAATAAAGGAGCAGACGGTCAAGGATCATGGAGAAAGGATAATCAGCCTAATGTCCGCAATGAGGAAGCAAAAGCTATCACTACTCGAACAGGTAAATCTTATGACCCTCCTCTTATACCTAATGTTGTTGTTTCAGATGTGCAGGATTCAGGAAATGATGAAGTTGAAGTGGATGAGGAGATTGAGATGGAGGATGGTCCAACCGTGAAGATTCCGGTTACACCTCCGAAACCGGCTGTGGTACCTGAAGTTAAGCCATATAAGCCAAAGGTTCCATTTCCACAGCGATTCAGAAAGGCAAAGTTGAAGGAACAATATGATAAGTTTGTTAATATGATTAAAGATGTTCACATTAATGTTCCTTTAGTTGATTTGATACAGGGAATGCCCAACTATGCCAAGTTCATTAAGGAACTCGTGACTGATAAAGGAAAGATGGATGAGGTGAATGCTACTTACCTTAATGCTGAGTGTTCTGCTATCTTGCAGAACCACATTCCACCTAAGCTTGAAGATCCAGGGAGTTTCCTTATAACTTGTTCTATTCGTGCTATTACTTGTAAGGCTCTGGCTGATTTAGGCGCTAGCATAAATTTGATGCCTTACTCGGTTTGGAAAAGGTTGGCTTTGAGAGTTTTGAGACCTACCCGGATGAGTATTAGATTAGCTGACCATTCTTTTCAGTATCCAATTGGGATTGCTGAAAACATGACTGTCCAAGTAGGCCATATTGTGTTCTTAGTTGACTTCGTTATCCTCGAAATGGAGGAAGATACGAAGGTACCCCTAATACTTGGTAGACCATTCCTTAATACCGCGGATGCTATCATCCGTGTGAAAGATAAGGAAATTTCTTTGGGTGTGCGTACAGATAGAATTGTCTTCAATGTTGAAAGGTCTATTAAGCATTCTTATTCTACTGATGAGTCTTGTTTCAGGATAGATGTTATTGATGATGCTTTGGATCGAGAATTTCAGGAATTGATGGAGACAGATTTAGGAAATGGAGAGATTGCCGATTTAGGTTCAGGTGATATTTCTGATGATGATTTGTTTGCAGAGGTTATGGCACTCAGCTTGGATGAGACACCTCCAGAGGATGAGAGCTTTGAGAAGGTTGTTGCTGATGGAAGCTCAAGGGTACCTAATTCAGTTGATGTACCACCTACAGATCTGGAGCTTAAGCCATTGCCTGCCCATTTGGAGTATGCTTACTTGGCAGGTAAATCATCTTTACCAGTGGTTATCTCGTCCTCACTCTCGAGTGACGAGAAAGGTCTTCTTCTGGCTGTGCTTAAAGCCCATAAGCGGGCTTTTGCTTGGAAAACTTCCGATATTCCAGGTATTAGTCCTAACTTTTGCCAACATAAGATTGATTTTGTTGATGATGTTAAGCCCGTTGTCCAGAGACAAAGGAGGCTTAATCCAAACATGAAAGAGGTAGTTAAGAAAGAAGTGATTAAGTTGTTAGATGCAGGGATCATTTTCCCTATTGCTGATAGTCCTTGGGTAAGTCCTGTCCACTGTGTGCCCAAAAAGGGGGGCATGACAGTAATTGAAAATGAAAATAAGGAACTCTTGGCTACTAGGACTGTAACGGGTTGGCGGGTTTGTATTGACTACCGTAAGCTTAATGATGCCACCCGTAAGGATCACTTTCCCCTTCCTTTTATTGATCAAATGTTGGAAAGACTTGCAGGTAATGAATACTTTTGTTTCTTGGATGGATTTTCAGGGTACTTTCAAATACCCATAGATCCCAAAGACCAAGAAAAGACTACTTTCACTTGTCCATTTGGTACTTTTGCCTACCGGCGAATGCCTTTTGGTTTGTGTAATGCCCCAGGCACCTTCCAAAGGTGCATGATTGCTATTTTCCAGGACATGCTTGAGACCTCAATGGAGGTTTTCATGGATGATTTCTCGGTTTTTGGGGATTCTTTTCGTACTTGCTTGCATAATTTGGATAAGATGTTAACACGGTGTGAGAGGGCACACCTTGTTTTGAATTGGGAAAAGTGTCACTTCATGGTGACCGAGGGTATTGTGTTAGGTCATAAAGTCTCTAAGGCCGGAATAGAAGTTGATAGGGCTAAAATTGATGTTATAGCCAAACTACCCCCGCCTTCCAATGTGAAAGGGGTAAGAAGTTTTCTTGGGCATGCTGGATTTTATCGTAGGTTTATTAAAGATTTCTCCAAGATTACTCGTCCTATGACCCACTTGTTGGAGAAGGACGTCCCTTTTGTGTTTAATGATGCTTGTTTGAGTGCCTTTCAGGTGTTAAAGGAGAAATTGACTAATTCTCCTATCATGGTTGGACCGGACTGGAATTTGCCATTTGAGTTGATGTGCGATGCGAGTGACTATGCCGTTGGAGCAGTGCTTGGGCAAAGGGTTGATAAGCATTTCAAGCCTATTTACTTTGCTAGTAAAACCTTGAACCCCGCCCAGCAAAACTACACCACAACAGAGAAGGAGCTGCTTGCTGTTGTTTTCGCATTTGATAAGTTTAGATCGTATTTGGTGTTAAGTAAGACTGTTGTATTCACTGACCATTCAGCCCTTAAGTACCTGTTCTCGAAACAGGATGCTAAACCTAGGCTTATCCGTTGGATTTTGTTATTGCAAGAGTTTGATATAGAGATTAAGGATAAGAAAGGGGCTGAGAATTTAGCTGCCGACCATTTGAGTCGTTTGGAAGATCCTCACCGTGAGGAACTTCGTGAAGGGGATATCGATGATAATTTCCCCGATGAGTCTTTGAATGTTATTTATAATACTAATGATGGTCCTTGGTTTGCAGATATAGCTAACTTTTTGGTTGCAGGAGAAATACCTGATGATTTTACATCTCAGCAGAAAAAGAAGCTTAAGACTGATGCTAGGCACTACTTTTGGGAGTCACCATATTTATTTCGTATTTGTGCAGATGGCATGGTAAGGAGATGTGTAGCTGAAGCTGAAACCAGGGAGATTTTGGATGCTTGTCATTATGGTCCAACTGGAGGTCACTATGGTCCTCAAGTTACTGGTAAGAAAGTGTATGATGCAGGTTTCTATTGGCCTACGATCTTTCAGGAGGCCCGAACTTTGGTAGAAACTTGTGACATTTGCCAACGACAAGGGAACATCACTAGACGGGATGAAATGCCTCAACAAGGAATTCAGGTATGTGAAGTGTTTGACATTTGGGGTATAGATTTCATGGGACCATTCCCACCGTCCAATAAGTTTCAGTATATTTTAGTTGCTGTTGACTACGTGTCAAAATGGGCCGAAGCCAAGGCTTTACCCACGAATGATGCTCGGGTAGTCATTGATTTTCTGAAACAGTTGTTTTGTCGTTTTGGTTGTCCTAGAGCTCTGATTAGTGACCGAGGTACACATTTTGCAAATCATCAATTGGCTAAGGTTCTAAAAAGATATGGTGTTTGTCATTACTTCTCTACTTCCTATCATCCACAGACCAGTGGTCAAGTGGAAAACACCAACAGGGCTTTAAAAAGGATTTTGGAAAAAACAGTCGGGGATAACCCCAAGATTTGGTCTAAGAAGCTAGATGATGCCTTGTGGGCGTTTAGGACCGCCTTTAAGACACCGATTGGCACTACGCCATACCGGTTGCTCTATGGTAAGACTTGTCATTTACCGGTTGAATTAGAACATAAGGCGTATTGGGCGTTAAGGAATTTGAACCTAGACATGATGGAAGCCGGTGAACTTAGAATGTTGCAGCTCCATGAGCTCGATGAGCTTCGGTTGGGAGCATATGAAAATTCTAGGCTTTATAAGGAAAAGACCAAAATTTATCATGACAAAAGGATCCGTAGGAAGGAGTTTAAGGTTGGAGCTAAGGTGTTGTTATTCTTGTCAAAGTTTAAAATCAAACAACCTAAGTTAACTTCTAGATGGATTGGACCTTTTGTAATCAAGCATGTGTATCCATCCGGTTATGTTGAATTGTTTAAAAGGGATGGAAATGGGTCTTTCATTGTTAATGGTCATAGATTGAAGTTGTATTTTGAAGAAGAGCAGGAAGAGGGGGCAATTGAGGAAGTCCCCATGTTTGAACCGGAAACTTGAAAGATGGTCGAGTCTAGCTCATGACTCGTAAATAAATTAAGCGCTTCTCGGGAGGCAACCCGTGTCTAATTTAGTTTCATTTTGTTTTCATTTTGTTAGTTAGAATTGATTTTGTTTTGTCAAGAAAGTGCAGGTTCAGGTTTGGTGCGAAGCGGATTGAGGTTAGTTCATATTAAGAAAACGAAATTTTTTTCTGGAAAAACCCCCCACTGCGCCGCAGTGGGGGAGGGACACTCGACTGCGCCGCAGTCCAAATACTCGTAAAATTTTTGTGCAAAAACACCCCACTGCGCCGCAGTGGGGGTGTGACATGGGACTGCGCCGCAGTCAAAATGCTCGGCTACGAATGCATTTAGCCTCACTGCGCCGCAGTGAGGGAGACCAATTCCCACTGCGGCGCAGTGGGTTGGTTGACTGATCAAAGGGAGCGGGGTAAAAGGTGAAAAAGAGAGAGGATTGTACTATTAACCACACACTCATATCTTCTTTCTCTCTTGTATCTAAAAACCGAAAAAGGCTTTTCAAGAACCCTAAGTGCTCCGAAAATCACCTCTTAATTCACATAAATCTTGCAATTTTTTTTCCTTCTTTCTCTTAGATTATCATCTTGTCATCAATATCATGGGAAAAGGAGTAAGTTTTCTTGTTTAATTTCTTTGTATATTCCTTTAATTTTTGTTTTTCAATTTTTAGGGTTTAATTCTCGAATTAATTAGTGGGTATTGTTGATTATGGGGTATAGAAGCTAATGTGATGGTTAATTCCTCAATGCAAACACTTGTTCGTCCGGATTTGAGTCAAAATTAAAACTAAGGTTTTGAAAAATTTAGGGCTTTTTGATGAACAAGTGTGGGGAAGGATTAAAGTGTGATGAAGTATTGATAATTGCTTGTTGTAACTGATGAAAGGTTTAATTACCCCATAATTTGTGATTTCTAGTTGTGATGACGCATTTGCCCAGAAATTCATACCACTGCGCCGCAGTGGTGGTGATGCTTTCCCACTGCGCCGCAGTGGTTTGCTCGTGACCTGCACATGCTTCGAACCTCACTGCGCCGCAGTGAGATGTTTGTCCCACTGCGCCGCAGTGGGAATTTTCGTCCCTGTTTGCCCTATGCCTCACTGCGCCGCAGTGAGTTGTGCTTATGCTCACTGCGCCGCAGTGGGATGCCTTCCCTGCCAAAATTTGTTGATCATTTAATTTGATTCCTGCTTTGCATTCCTCGTTTAACTTGTTTGTTTGTCATTATTGTTTGTGATTGTAGGATGCTAGCGGCGCTGATAAGCGAAAGAATCCCGAAGTCGGTCAATCTAGTGGGACCGCTAAGGCCGGAAGAAAACAAGTGGAACCACCACCTCTTAAATTTTGGCCGGGGCAAATGAATGAGAAGCATACTTGGCTCGAGTTCCGAGGGGTAAGACAACCTCACAAGAACAATTATCTTAATAAGTTGTTTTCTCTTCATAAGCAGGTTGTTTGCCCGCCGAGGTATCTTCATAATACTGCTGTTCAGTTTTATGGCGTTCAGGGAGATGTTAGTAGGTGGTTTAGTATAGAGGTCAGGTTGGGTGACAGGACTGTTGTTAGTGATATGTGGCATAATATTTTTCTTAACAGAGAGCCGGTTTATCGTGAATTGTGTTTAGAGTTTTACTCAACTTTGAAATTGAGTAAAGATTTGCATAAAGTTAAAGACATTTTCGAGGAGAGGGTTGTTTATTTTTATTGTGGAGGAGTACAAAGAAAGTTGTCCATTGCTGAATTTGGGTATTACACGGGTATGTATTCTAGGGAAGAGTTGGATGACCGGGGGGATTTTAGGGCATTGTTGAGACGTGGTTTATATGTTAAGCAGGATTTGGGTGACGGTGAGTCCATTCCACAATTTTGGACTCGGATTTCTGGAGGTGAAGCTTGGCCGACTGGTGGTTCGGTTAGTGTGTCAAAGATTAAAAGTGTTAAGTTGAGATTGCTTCATCGTATGCTTGTGACATTCTTGGTACAACGGTCCACTCATTGGGACAAGGCGTACCAGTTAGACTTGTGGTTGATTAAGTTGTTCTCAGAGGGGGCCCCTATGAAGTTTGCATTGGCCCCTATGGTGGTTTTGGATAGGATGTGTAACCACTCCGACTCGGAGTTGGTTTTGGGGCACTTTATTACCCGGATTTACAGGAGGATGGGTATATTTGACACTGATGAGTGCCAGACAGATTTGTCTCCCCAGGTTTTTCAGGAAAATTTTACTGATAAAGAATTGATTAGGGGGAAGATTGTGAAGAAGCAGCAGGGGAGCCAGCCTGCTAGATTGTTAGATGATACTGGGGTTATTGCTGCACCGCCTCCGATTGTGGAGGGTGGTGATGATGTTGAGATGGAGGATGCTCCTCAGGAGCCCCAGAGGAGGCGAGGTCGCCCGAATATTGATTTGACAGATATAGGGTCCCAGCTTCAGAGGATTATAGATGATCAGCAGCACAGCAGGACGACATTTGATGATTTTCAGAGGCGTATGGATCAGGATTTGACTTGGGTTGGTTCACAGCAGGCCCGCACGAACTACACATTGGATTACTACCAGCCTATGTGGGATGATCAGTACCATGGGAGACAGTTTGTTCCAGATACTCCTATTCCTGATTTTTCACCACCACCTATTCATGTTCCGACATATCGTCAGGGAGGCGGTTCTTTCTTCCCACATGATCTAGGTGGATCTCCTCGGGGGCCTGTGCAGTTTGGTTCTTTTGGAGGTAGGTCTTCTGTTGATGCAGGTACTAGTGCAGATTGGAGACCATGGACCAGTGGACCGTCTGGTGGAGATGCTGGTGGTTCTGGGGGGTTTGGTGGTGGACCTTCTGGAGGAGATGTTGGCGCCTCTAGTTCCGGTCAAGAGGGGGAGCGAACTTGGGTCACTGATCTTTTTGATACATCCGGTCTCCCCTATGGCTATCATGGTCAGCAGCAGTGACGACAGTGATGATGGTTTGATTATCTGGATGACTGTACTCTATACATTATTTCTTATTTCCTCGGGTATCTACCCTACGGGGTGCTGGAACATTGTATTTTGAATTTTTCTTTTTTTTCTTTTAGTTTGTTTGCATGAACAGTAGGAATAAGGATGTGCTTGGAATTTGTTATGGTTTATTACTGATGCAATTTGAGCAGGTTATTTGCTAGCTGTAGCGCAACACAAGTGTGGGGGAAACCCTTGGATTTGCTTCCCATCTATTTTCTATGGCATCAATGTTGATTATGTGATGGTGTGCATATGCTGGCAGTAAGTTCAGCGCCGCATTTCTGTTTGGTATGTTTAATGCACACGCAACTCTCGCACTATCCGTTTTGTTACAAGTTGTTTCTCCCGCCAAGCAAAATGTTCTTCCTTTTTAGGAAGCGCAATTTGTGACGCGGGGTCGACTAACTTGTTTTAAAACGGAATGTGTCCTTATTCCGGTATGTGCACTATTTAACGATTTTGCTTACCCCTATTTACCTTTGTTTGACCGAATATGGACATTGAGGGCATTGTCCATCTTAAGTGTGGGGGGTTGCAAATAGGTTTAAGCTACCGGGTTTATCGCTTTTGTTGTTTTGCCATTGAGATTTCTACCGGTTTTGTTGATGTGTCCCTCTCGTAGGCCTTTGGATTTTATCTAAGGGTAGGAGTCTCTATTTTGAGCTCTTCACTGTGATGTGCATGTTTAAAACTGGTGTTTTCAATTTGGTGGGATAATAGAAGTTGATATGGTTTTTAAACTTGAGTTGACTTGTCCTTGTGGTAAATTGCTTTTGTCACCTAATTATGATACTTAATAAGCAATTTTACTACAAAATTTTTCCTTGGCAAAAAATTTTTAATTGGCGAAGTGTGTTCTGAACGGTTATTTGGCTAGTCCTTCGGGATTGATAACATTACTTGCATGCTCAAATATATCCAAAACACCCAAAATGTGAGATTTCATCATTTCATATATAGTTGTGTCAGGTGACGGTTTTGGTTTGATTGCCTCGTAAATACGTCCCTCTCTTAGGCTCTTGGATTTATTCGGGAGTAAGGGTTTTCATTTTGATGCCCTGCACTAGGATGTGCGTGTTTGAGGTTAATCCATTCCATTTCCGGGTTCTTCTCTCGATAAGAGTGTGCCGGTGATGTGTTGATTCTAGAACTTGGTCTGGTGATCGTGACTAAGTACATCGGATGACGAATTGGCATTTAGGTTTGACCATACATTTTTCTTTCTTTCTTTTCACTTTTCTTTTGTTTAACCATACCTTTACTATACAAAACCTTATACATATACTTGTATATACATATATCCTTCCTTTCTTTGTATACCTTAGAACAATTATACACTTATACATCCTTTTTAACTTAGCCTTTATCCTTGTATAAATCCAATCACATATGTAAACTTTACCTAATTATACCTAACTATACCGATAGTCTAATCGGGGGGCCATTGATTGTCATTAGTCTGTTTGGATGGTTTGGGAGAGCTTCAGTGTTGGCTAGTGGAAGATTCTTGTCTATGAGAATATGTTAATGGGTCAAGTTATTGAGGATTGTCTTAGATTGTTCAAACTGAGAAAGTAAGTGTTATAGACATGTTCATCATTGTAAGAGGATGCCTACTAGTAGAGTAAAAGTGGTTCAAAAGAATAAAAAAAAGAGGGTGAAAAATTGAAAAACAAAAAAAAAAAAAAAAAAAAAAAAAAAAGAACTTGGGCTACTAGTGGGTATTTCTCATTTTTATATGTCTAAGAAGGATTGTTGTATCATTTATAATGGAAGATTTGGTTGATAATAAGTTGTTTGAAGTTGATACACCACAATGGTGTCGGGTTAGCTTGGTGACTTTGGAGGTGTGTTCGCGGGATGACATCTTATGGGTTGGTGGTTTGTTGGCAATCAATGGTATGGGTTAAATTAGACTATTTTGTACATTTCTCACATATACCATATATTTTTCATTTTTCCCTTTCATCATTAACCTACATCCATATATTCCATTGTACATACCCATATACATAGCCTTAGTTTAACTATACAACCGTCCTTTATGCCTATTTTGATGATGTGCTTGGTGCTTACGCCATATCGGTGGAGTAATGATCCTAGTTCAAGCCTATGGTAAAACAGTATACATCACGACCGAGCTATGAGTGATTCTTCATATATTCAACCCCAAAAGTAAGTTCGTTGGAGTAGAATGATATTGATAGGTTCATTTGTTTCACTTGTGCTTAGTTGTGTTATCGTGGCTTGTGGATTGTTCAGGTATTGTCAAACATTTCGGGTTTACATTTAAGATTAAAACTGCTTCACCCGCCTTTTATCATTTGATATGCTTGGTGTTGCTTCTTTTTGATACTCGTAACTTGTTTTGATAGCTTTGTTGCCAAGGAATACTTTTACTTCAATTCGGATTTGCTTGAGGACAAGCAATGCTCAAGTGTGGGGGGATTTGATGTGACTAATTTATACCCATTACCCACATCGTTATTGACCATTTATTTATATGTTTTAAGTAGATTTTATGTGCATTTGGCGCGTTTATGGTGTTTGTTAGTGTTTTCAGGCTCTGAACAGGTTCCGCGTTCATTTGGCACATTTTCGGATGATCTTTGGTCAAGAAGTGATTTATGATAATCGAGAGTTGGTTTAAGAGGAAGAGACGGCGAGTTTAAGCAAGTTCAAGATTGTAAAGAAGAATTGTTGTTCACAGGCACATGACTGCGCCGCAGTGGGGTTCACATGCCCACTGCGCCGCAGTACATATCCACGAAAATTGTGACTAAACCCCACTGCGCCGCAGTGGGGAATGCAAGGAGATGACTGCGCCGCAGTCACATAAGGAAAAAGGAAGACGTGGAAATGAACTGCGCCGCAGTGGTGGTTGGCTTAGCCACTGCGCCGCAGTCATATCCACGAAAAATTGTGACTAAACCCCACTGCACCGCAGTAGGGAATGCAAGGAGATGACTGCGCTGCAGTCACATAAGGAAAAAGGAAGACGTGGAAATGAACTGCGCCGCAGTGAGGGTCTTCACGAGCCACTGCGCCGCAGTCATCAGAAAGTCAAAGTCAAAGTAGCCTCACTGCGCCGCAGTGAGGGATTGCAAAACCCACTGCGCCGCAGTGAGTGCACGGGGCTGAAGGGTTTTGGCAGCTTTTTGCATCAGATTTGGGAGGAGGTATAAATATAAACCATAAGCCTAATTCCCAACTTATCAAACATTCTTTCTAGGAGCTGCTCTACAAGGGGTTTTATCAGGTTTCCAAGCAAGTATTTCTTAGGCGGATCCACTGAAGATTCACGAGCACCATTCTAGATCGTATCTACTTACTGTCTTGCAATTTTCTATTCTCTCAAACGATTGGTACAATATGTTCTTCTCTTATTTTGATTACTATTGTTATTTAATCATGAGTGGCTAAATTGTTTATCATCCACCTTGTTGAAACGAGACGAATGATGTGATTGCAATATCTTTTAATTCAATGAGTTTATTTAATTATCGTTGTTCTGTGATCTTGATGATTTAATTCTTTTTAATGATTATTATAATATTGGTTGTATATATAATGTAGATGTAGATGTAGATGTAGATGTAGATGTAGATGTAGATGTAGATGTAGATGTAGATATAGATATAGATATAGATATAGATATAGATGTAGATATAGATGTAGATGTAGATGTAGATGTAGATGTAGATGTAGATGTAGATTAGATGTAGATGTAGATGTAGATGTAGATGTAGATGTAGATGTAGATGTAGATGTAGATGTAGATGTAGATGTAGATGTAGATATAGATGTAGATGTAGATGTAGATGTAGATGTAGATGTAGATGTAGATATAGATGTAGATGTAGATGTAGATGTAGATGTAGATGTAGATGTAGATGTAGATATAGATGTAGATGTAGATGTAGATGTAGATGTAGATGTAGATGTAGATATAGATGTAGATGTAGATGTAGATGTAGATGTAGATGTAGATGTAGATGTAGATGTAGATGTAGATGTAGATGTAGATGTAGATGTAGATGTAGATGTAGATGTAGATGTAGATGTAGATGTAGATGTAGATGTAGATGTAGATATAGATGTAGATGTAGATGTAGATGTAGATGTAGATGTAGATGTAGATGTAGATATAGATGTAGATGTAGATGTAGATGTAGATGTAGATGTAGATGTAGATGTAGATGTAGATGTAGATGTAGATGTAGATGTAGATGTAGATGTAGATGTAGATGTAGATGTAGATGTAGATGTAGATGTAGATGTAGATGTAGATGTAGATGTAGATGTAGATGTAGATGTAGATGTAGATGTAGATATAGATGTAGATGTAGATGTAGATGTAGATGTAGATGTAGATGTAGATGTAGATGTAGATGTAGATGTAGATGTAGATGTAGATGTAGATGTAGATATAGATGTAGATGTAGATGTAGATGTAGATGTAGATGTAGATGTAGATGTAGATGTAGATGTAGATGTAGATGTAGATGTAGATGTAGATGTAGATATAGATGTAGATGTAGATGTAGATGTAGATGTAGATGTAGATGTAGATGTAGATGTAGATGTAGATGTAGATGTAGATGTAGATGTAGATGTAGATGTAGATGTAGATGTAGATGTAGATGTAGATGTAGATGTAGATGTAGATGTAGATGTAGATGTAGATGTAGATGTAGATGTAGATGTAGATGTAGATGTAGATGTAGATGTAGATGTAGATGTAGATGTAGATGTAGATGTAGATGTAGATGTAGATGTAGATGTAGATGTAGATGTAGATGTAGATGTAGATGTAGATGTAGATGTAGATGTAGATGTAGATGTAGATGTAGATGTAGATGTAGATGTAGATGTAGATGTAGATGTAGATGTAGATGTAGATGTAGATGTAGATGTAGATGTAGATGTAGATGTAGATGTAGATGTAGATGTAGATATAGATGTAGATGTAGATGTAGATGTAGATGTAGATGTAGATGTAGATGTAGATGTAGATGTAGATGTAGATGTAGATGTAGATGTAGATGTAGATGTAGATGTAGATGTAGATGTAGATGTAGATGTAGATGTAGATGTAGATATAGATGTAGATGTAGATGTAGATGTAGATGTAGATGTAGATGTAGATATAGATGTAGATGTAGATGTAGATGTAGATGTAGATGTAGATGTAGATGTAGATGTAGATGTAGATGTAGATGTAGATGTAGATGTAGATGTAGATATAGATGTAGATGTAGATGTAGATGTAGATGTAGATGTAGATGTAGATATAGATGTAGATGTAGATGTAGATGTAGATGTAGATGTAGATGTAGATGTAGATGTAGATGTAGATGTAGATGTAGATGTAGATGTAGATGTAGATATAGATGTAGATGTAGATGTAGATGTAGATGTAGATGTAGATGTAGATGTAGATATAGATGTAATGTAGATTAATGTAGATGTAGATGTAGATGTAGATGTAGATGTAGATGTAGATGTAGATGTAGATGTAGATGTAGATGTAGATGTAGATGTAGATGTAGATGTAGATGTAGATGTAGATGTAGATGTAGATGTAGATGTAGATGTAGATGTAGATGTAGATGTAGATGTAGATGTAGATGTAGATGTAGATGTAGATGTAGATGTAGATGTAGATGTAGATGTAGATGTAGATGTAGATGTAGATGTAGATGTAGATGTAGATGTAGATGTAGATGTAGATGTAGATGTAGATGTAGATGTAGATGTAGATGTAGATGTAGATGTAGATGTAGATGTAGATGTAGATGTAGATGTAGATGTAGATATAGATATAGATGTAGATATAGATGTAGATGTAGATGTAGATGTAGATGTAGATGTAGATGTAGATATAGATATAGATGTAGATGTAGATGTAGATGTAGATGTAGATGTAGATGTAGATGTAGATGTAGATGTAGATGTAGATGTAGATGTAGATGTAGATGTAGATGTAGATGTAGATGTAGATGTAGATGTAGATGTAGATGTAGATGTAGATGTAGATGTAGATGTAGATGTAGATGTAGATGTAGATGTAGATGTAGATGTAGATGTAGATGTAGATGTAGATGTAGATGTAGATGTAGATGTAGATGTAGATGTAGATGTAGATGTAGATGTAGATGTAGATGTAGATGTAGATGTAGATGTAGATGTAGATATAGATGTAGATGTAGATGTAGATGTAGATGTAGATGTAGATGTAGATGTAGATGTAGATGTAGATATTTAATTAGTAAGATCAATCGGGTAGGACTTTAACTTGTATTAGAATTAGAAAATTACAAAAATAAAATATATAATTCTAATTGTAACATAATTTTATTTTTATTAATAAGCAGACTAAATGAACACGTGTCGTTTTAATATTATGCCACGTGTCGATCAAAAGATGTTGCAACCCTGTTTTAGTATATTGGTAGATGTGACACATGTCGTTCAAATAAAACACCATATGTCGTTTTAAAAAAACATCAATCCTGTTTTAGTTTATTGGTAGATTCGTATAAATAGCATATCTTATTTACTGTAAATATAGTATAGTTCGAAAGTGTATATCAAACTTTAATCAAGCCGCGTACGTAATGTACGCTCCTTTTGACTACAATATCAAGGCCTCTCCAACCAGCTAGGGACTTGCCCACTGCATGAGATGGTCGAGCATCAGTACCGGCTTAACGTTTTCACCATAGGATGTGAACGATGGGCTTTAGGGTGTTGTATTGGGTTTGAATGATTTCCCATATCTAGATGCGGGGATTCGAAATTTTGAGAAAGTTTTAGCTTTGGTTTGACGGGGAATGTTTTGATTAATTAAGGGTTCTTCTTGGGTATCTATCGCTCCTATTGATGATGAAGAAGATGATGTATAGATACAGAGATATATATACAGTACATGGAGAATATATAGATATAGTAAAACAATGACTAAGAATCTTCATTTGTCATGGTTTGTGGATTTGGTGAATGGGTTATGGTAATAGTGAATGCTAGCAAAATCCAGATCGTAGATGCTACATGAGATATACTGATACATAGTTAATTATGTTTGTACATATGTATGTCTACAGAGCTGTTAAGTGTTCTGGATTTTAATTTGGCCGGATACAAAGAGGGGAATAAAATTAGGATTTTTTTAAATTTTTTTTAGATATTACGTTGCATCTGACATGGCGATGTGACCATTTGAGATCGTCCAACGTGGAGTGTCTATGTAGATGCATCCGGTTCCACATAAGCAATTGTCAGATTGCATACATGGTTTAGACATGTTAACAAGTTACCACCATACAATATCCAAAAACCGTAGTTGGTACCTACTATAGACATTAGACCATAGTTAGTTCCATTTCAGGGTACTTATCGCTAGATTGATTGAGTGGCTATATTAATTTTTGCTATTGTAGTTCACTTTTCAAGGAGAGAAAGATAGAAATATAGGATCTTTTAATTAATGTTAAAATAAAAATCTTTTAGTTTTGCTATAGATGTAGCGGCTGTTGTGTTTTCACACTTCCTTGGTTCCCCAATACATTTGTAATGTAGGCTACTTATTTAATATAGATTGTGAGCCCATATAACATGGGAGATGATCTGTACACCACTTGTTTTTGACCGTACACCACCAAATGTGCTTTAGAGTGTTGTACAGTACAATACTATATAGCATGTTTGGCGGTGTACGGTCAAAATGTGATGGTGTACAGATCACTTCCCATATAACATACTCAACTTGGCGGCCTTAACAAACAGGGAACTCTAGGCTATTGCCTAGTGGGCTTAGCTATTGGGCCAGTCCTGTCCAGCATGATAGCCCTAAGCGTGCCCATGTTGGGGGTCCGACGTGCTCGCTGCCTTGTGTGTGGGACCGCAACTAAAGAATGTAGGGCTGGGGTCTACATTTGTTTTTTACTTGATATATTTGTAGGTATAAATACATGTATATGCAATTATGCATAATGTGTACTGTGTAGTGTGTTCTTAGATTCCCTTTTAAAAAACAAACATCAACTGATGTTCCGATTTCATGCCAAGTTAATATTACAAGACGGAAGACCGCATGATAGGGTGATGATTGGTGGTGATGGTAGTGGTGAGCAAAACCTGAACCGGAAAACCGAAAGCCGAAAAAATCGAAAAAATCGAACCGAAAAACCGGAATAACCGAACCAAACCGATTGGTTTGGTTTTGGTTTTCTAAAAACCGAACGGATCGGTTCGGTTTTGGTTCATATGCAAAAAACGTCCAAAACCGAACCGAACCGAACTATATATATTTTAACTTATTTGATATTTAGCTTATGTTATACTTTGGATATACTACAAAAATGTTTACAGGACTAAATTTGAGGCCAAACTTTTAGTCTCAATTAGTTATCAAACTTCAGTTACACTTACACATATGCAATTTACATTGTGGCAATCTACTTACGACTATTTGTATATATATTGACACAATATATATAATGTATTTAATTAATCATTCATCATTCACACAGTTAAAAAGAGAAAAGAAATAAACAGACCTAAACCAATCCGGATAACCGACAAACCGAACCAAATCAAAACTGAATCCAATGGTTTACGCTTTTAGGCCATAACCGACTCAAACCAACCCAAACTCACCCCTCGTGGTGGTGACGACGGCGGTAAGTAGTTGTGGTGGCGGCGGCGACTGGCGGCAGTGGGGGCGGGTGGCGGCAGAGGCAATTGGTGGTGGTGATGATGGTGGTAGCGATGGCAAATTGTGGTAAGGGCGACGAGTGGTGGTGGAGGTGGCGGCGAGTAATGTAGGTTGTGGCGGCGGGTGGTAGTGGAGGCGACTAGCGATGGCCACGGCGAGTAGTTGTGGTGGCGGCGGCGATGGGTGGCGGTGGGGCCAGATGGCGGCGGAAGGTGTTGGTGGTGGTGATGATGGGGTAGCGATTGCGAGTCGTGATAGGGGCGGCAAGTGGGGGCGGCGACGACGAGTAGTAGAGGTTATTGATGTAAAGGTAATTGATTTAAAAGGGATTGTTGTTAGGTCTAGTTTACTGAGAAACTGGAGAGTCTCCAGTTGCATTTGGAGACCAGAAGATTTGTCTAGAAATATGAAAAAGTTCAGTGGCTAGTGTACAGTTGATGCCACTAGAGCTTCTCTCCAGTCAAGATCTGACCAGAACTGAAGACATTCTAGTTGAAGTCGAAGACAACAATTGGAAGGAAGAAAACACACATGGCAGCGAAGCCCAGTGAGTGTTTTACCCAGATTGAAGACTGGAGCTTTCATCAGTGTAAAGTACTTACAAAACTTTACACTGATTACGAGGAAGACATTTTTACCTTTATACTCTATTATCTGGACAATACCAATTGTCTATGATAAAAGTACAAAAGTGCATAAAGGTGGTTGGTTAAAGTACCTTTTACCTAGTACTTTAACAAACATAGTTAAGGAATTAAATGCAATTCCTTAAATGCTCACAACCATATTTGTACGGCAAAGTTGACATCCCAATATCAACCTTTGCCTATAAATAGAGGTCTTTGCACAACCAAGAAACAACTTTGCATATTCGACATTTGCATATTCTTGGTGAACTTGTGCAATATTCTCTCAATCGCAAAAAGAAACATTTCACAACTTTAAGTGTTTCGATTGACAAGAGAATTTCCAAGTATAGATCAATTGTATAACATAGGTTGTTAGGATATTTACATCTTTGTATTATCTTGGTTCCGCAACAACCTTGTAATTTATTTAAACATCAATAAATAAATTACACTTGAAAATTACAACTTGTCTCACCAGATTTACTTTATTGTATTTAATACTTGCATTGTCTTTACTTATTACTTTGTCACCATTAAGTAATCCACCAGTAACTTGGTACGTTCATTGTAACGGGCAGTTGTCTAGTTCAGTGAACATATTGCAAAGCGTCTCACCATCGACATAGAGGTGTATTCAGTAGTACTATCTCTTGAGTTGGGACTTACAATTTTTTAGAAGTTGGGGGACAAATATTGTAAACTATTTTGTAAAAAGGTGTATTGGGTAGACCATATTTCATAGGTATTATGTGTGTTGAATTGTGTAAGGCATTTTAGATAAATCAAATATATAATTTGAGAAAGGGAAAAAGAGAGAGGGGGGGGGGGGGTGGTTGGTGGCGGTGGCGGTGGTTAATACTCTATATACTAATAGTCATATGTTTGCGTGATACGGTGGTGTGGAGATAGTGGTTGCGATGCCGACGGGTGGTGGCAGCAGTGACGGTAACAGTGTGGTTATTAATGTAAAAATAATTGATATAAAATGAGGTATTGTAGTTACTTTAAGGGTTGAGAACTTCATGTTGCAAATACTTATATTAAGGACATTATTGGTATATTAGATAGAGATATTCAAATTAATGAATAAAGAAGAGCGTAATTTAGATAGATCAAGTTCTTTTATGAGAAATGAAAGGATATTAAATGTCAAAAATGAAAGGATGCCAAATATTTTATAAGATATTATAGATATAGATATTGGTTATTTCTCATTTTAATTTTCACCTAATTACTATCTATATCTATAATCCTTTATAAAGCAAATTGACATTTTCTATTTTTGAAAATTATATATATATATATATATATATATACACAACACACATAAATCACTATATAATACTATATATATATATATATATATATATATATATATATATATATATATATATATTTCTATATATATATATATATATATATATATATATATATATATATATATATATATATATATATATATATATATATATATATATATATATATATATATATATATATATATATATATATATATATATATATATATATATATATATATATATATATATATATATATATATATATATATATATATATATATATATATATATATATATATATATATATATATATATATATATATATATATATATATATATATATATATATATATATATATATATATATATATATATATATATATATATATATATATATATATATATATATATATATATATATATATATATATATATATATATATATATATATATATATATATATATATATATATATATATATCAATTATAAGATCATATATATATATATATATATATATATATATATAAGAGGATATGTTTTTGCTTAGTTGACATTTGTGAGAGTATGTCATGTAGGATTTTGTATAATTTGTCATTTTTCCATTAATTTTATAATTTTAAGTTGTCATGTGTTTATCCATAATCATTAATTCTAATTATCATTAATTAAATTATTAAAAAATAATCTTTTTCACATACATGCCGTGCAAATCTTTAGTAATCTTAAGAATAATTTATTTTTAATTTTAATTAAAACTTTTAATATAGATTAAATCATAATCATCATTAATTATTTATTAATTATTAAAAAATAAATTCTTTTCAAACATGCGAAATATTTATTTGTAACATCCCAAGATTTTTAGAATAAATAAATTAACCCCTTTTTGTAGTTTTGACATTAAAATAATTTCCTAGTGTTTTGTTTTTGGATATGGGGTTAATTTAGTTGGAACTTTAGCGGATAGCGGGTAATATACCCATAAAAATTGAGAAAGGGCGTGGCATCAAGGGAGGGATGCCAGCCATCCCATTACTTGTGAATCACAATTCCACTAATTCTTCCATTACCTTCTTCTATCCTCTTCTCTTGATTCCTTTCAAATCATACTTCACTTCAATTCAACTCTAGATTCATTCAACCATAACAATAACAATAATCTTTCATTATGCTATTAAATTCAAAGTGAGAAATAGTGTGTGTTGTGTGTGGGCCGATTTCAAGAGGGAAAAAGGGAGGAGACTAGAAGTGTGATTTCAATTATCTTCAAGTGTGTTGACCTTAATCAATCAAATCCTTCCAAATAATAATAATAATCACAATAATAATAATAATAATAATACTAATAATAATAATAATAATAATGTTGTTCAAATAATAATAATAATAATAATAATAATAATAATAATAATAATAATAATAATAATAATAATAATAATAATAATAATAATAATAATAATAACTAATAATAATAATAATAATAATAATAATAATAATAATAATAATAATAATAATAATAATAATAATAATAATAATAATAATAATAATAATAATAATAATAATAATAATAATAATAATAATAATAATAATAATAATAATAATAATAATAATAATAATAATAATAATAATAATAATAATAATAATAATAATAATAATAATAATAATAATAATAATAATAATAATAATAATAATAATAATAATAATACGAATTAATAATAATAATAATAATAATAATAATAATAATAATAATAATAATAATAATAATAATAATAATAATAATAATAATAATAATGATAATATAAAATAATAATAATAATAATAATAATAATAATAATAATAATAATAATAATAATAATAATATGGACAGCTTAAACATAATAATAATAATAATAATAATAATAATAATAATAATAATAATAATAATAATAATAATAATAATCACCACAATGGGTTAATTTGTAGAATTTGTGGGTGTGTATGTGTGTGGGTCGAAACTCACAAGAGGGGAGAAGAAGGAAGTTGTGATTTTCCCATCTTAGTTATTGTCCTTCAAGGTAAGAATTCTTCTAACTTAGTTTTAATTTTAGTTTGCAAGAATTAGGGTTCTTGAGATGGGAAGAATTGGGGGTTTTGAGAATTGACCATTTTTGCTTTAAAATCCTTTATTGTTGGTCACTATAGGGTTATGCAAGATTGTTTATGACTTTCCCAATTTTCAGTTTTGTGATGTAATGGTTATTGAGTTGGGTTCATGATTTTCTTAAAGAAATGGTAGTGACTAATCATAGTCAATATTGTGAAAATTGATGGGTAAGAAGAATGAGGGCATGGCCATATGGTAGGAAATGTGAAATTGAGATTTTGTATGATATGAACCAACTCAATAGCATTTTTGAGAATTGATATGGATTAGGAATGCTAGTGAATTGTTAGTATGGCTAAATTGAGTTAGCCAAGATTGTGAATAAAGTCTTATATGCATATTGTGTTGATTTGTTAGGTTGAAAGCTTTGCAATTGTTGTGGCAATCTTGATTATTGTTAGTCGCGGAGGAGGTGAGTAAATTTGCATACTCTTATATGTGCGTCGGGTCGATTATCATATGATGGTAGATTCCGTGTGTGGTAATCGATTTGGCGTTAGGGCCTAATTTTGAGGCCGGGGCCTAAGAATCCCATAGTTGTATTGATACGGGGCCTAAGAATCCCATGATTGTATTGAGATGAGGCCTAAGAACCTCTTGATTATTGTTTAGCGTATATGGATCCATGTATGTGTTTGTTAGCGCAAAAGTGAGTATGCAAGTGATGGTACGACGGTACCATTGGCTACATGCAATAGTCTTTTGTGTTTTTGCCCTCCTTCGTATATATATTTGTATGCAAGTTTATTCACCAAACATTCACTTATGTTTTTAGTTGTTTACCCTTTAATAGGTGGTTCCGGAAGAAGGAACTAATGATTAGTTGATTGAAGTATTGGACTTGAAGTTGCTAGTAGGTTGAAGGTATTATGACCATTTGCGGAAGATGGTATTTTGGTAGAAACCTAGTCGTCCCACCTCGTTCATGGCTCTTGATACATTTGTTTTGTTGGTAAAGTTTTGTTTTACCTTTCTGCAAATTCAAAGTATGTATGGTCTTATGGTTATAAACATGTTTTGTTGACTCAAAAAGCGTCAAAATGGGTAAATGACCCATTTGGGTGTGTATGTGAAAGTTGGTTCAAATGGATGTTATAACTATGATGTAATTGTGTCAAATATATGTTTGAACTCAGTAATGTTGTGATATGAAACTTGGATTTGAGTTTGGAAAAGTTACAAGTTGAGTCAAGTGTCAAAATGAGTCATTTTGTTGTTCAGCCCCAAATATGTGGCACGTACAGAAAAGGTATGTGGCACATTTTAGGTTCTGTTCGGATTTGGGTCATTTGTGTGACACATACACTATGGATGTGGCACATGGAAAACTGAAAGTCAGAATATGTGGCACATGCAATTTTGCATGTGGCACATATTTGCTTCTGTTCTGATTTTAACTCAAAAATGTGGCACATGCATATAAGCATGTGGCACACCTGGGTAAAATAAATAAAATAAAAAAAAATAAATCTTATTTTTCTTAAATGGAGTCGTGTCGTTTCATACTTTTAACATGTTTTTACGATAATGATTATTCGTCATGCAACACATGAGTTTAATCTAGTATATTATATGCACACAACAAAAACAAGCTTGGTAATTTTAAAGATAATCTAGTATATTATACACTTGGCACCCTTAAAACTCTTTTTAGGTCTAAAACTCTCTCCTAATTACTCTAGAGTTCTCTCCTTTAATCTAGATTTTTTTAATTTATTTGTTTATTAAATAGATAATTATATTTAAAACTCTATCATAAATCTTTTTTTAAAAATATATAATATCCTTAAAACTCCCAATAAATTATTATATATACAACCTAAATTTTTATTAATCATTCTCATTCATATTATTTCTCCTTCCTATCTTTAATAAACAAATCAAGTTCAGTAAATTTCTCAACAAAAAAATATACGGTTTTTTTATATCACTTTAATTTTATTTTTGGTATTTTGTTCGTGTTTGTTTATTATTTAATATTGAATTGTTATGTTATTGTTATTTTTCATCTCTTTTAATTTAGTTTGTTGTCAATCGTAGTTTGACTATGACTTCTTTTACAACAAAAGGGTTTTCTTTTAAATTTGTTTTGTTTATGTTTTATTATTTTTACTTGTTTTATTATTTATTATTTTCATATTTATCTTTGATATATATACTTTATACTATCTGTGAGGACTAGTGTAATATGTTTGGGTGAACTTTACTCATGACAGAAGGGTGGGGGTGATTACGACTTCATCACCAACCGTCGACATAAAGAAATATTGTGTTTGTTATTTATTGGTGGATATTCTCTATATAGATAATAAAACCGTGCATTGTTTTTCGTGCCACACTGCCACACACTTTTTAAACAATATTAGTCCTATCGTTAAATATCTTACAATAATACTCCTTATTGTTAAAAAAAGCAAACAGACGTTAATTTCTGTTTGGGTTTTCAACAGGAGTAACAATAACGGCTGCAAATCAGGTTCTTTTCTCTAACAAGGAGTTGAGTCTTTTTCTCCAATCGGTGTTAATGATCATTAAATATTATTTGTGTCTTACGAGAGTTACAAAAGCTGCTGTAAATCAGGTCCATTTTTCTAATGAGCGTTGGAGTGCAGTTTTTCTGTGAAATTAGTATTGTCTGTTAGGTCGCCCAATTTAATAAAAAAACTTTTTGCATTATATTTTTAAAATAAAGTGTTTATTCTTTCAGTTGTTTTGGCTTTTAACAATTTATTTGACAAAGTTAATATGGTATATATATATATATATATGTGGGTTCTCAAATGAATTATATATATGTGGGTAAATGAATTAGTATTATTCTTGAAAATTAGTCATATATATCTATTCGTGTATTACGCGAGATATAATCTCGTTATGTATAAAATAAAATATAACGTTTTAATTTTATTAGCTTTCGTATTTTTCCTTTTAAGTTTTTTTTTTAAACTTTTACTTCATTATAGTACGACTTTATGTGCATGGAATACACCATTTTTGATTTTACCTCTTTTCATTCTAACCCCTAAAGTTTATATCTTTTAACTATTACCCTCTATCAAAGTTTTCATTTTCAGTGTTTTGGTACCAAACTTTTGGGTTCTCGTGTTTCTATTATTCAACTTTCATTCATTTACGCTTTACCTTTAAATATTTGTTACGGATTATTTTCATTTGTTTCGTGATGTATAACATTTTTTAATATATAATAAATTTCATCATCGGTACGTTTTACATACATGTAACATATAAAGCAAGACACTATAACACATTACCGTTATCAGAGTGTATAGTTATTGTTTGTTTCTATACATTTTATTTTCTTTATTGTATATGTATGTTATTTTTATTAAATGTTAAGTTGTATTCTTCTAAAAACTTAGTCTTCAATAACAATTATTTCTTTATTTAAATTATGAAAATTAACTTTTTGTTAGTTATAGGCCTTTAGTTTTACATCATTAGTTTTTTGTTATATTTAAATGAAAGGACTAGACTCGATTAAACCAAAAGTAAAATTTTTTTTTTTTTTTTTTTACAGTATGTACCCACTGCGCCGCAGTGGGTATGACACCCTCCCACTGCGCCGCAGTGGAAACTTTCTGACATACGGGACAAAAGTCTCCCACTGCGCCGCAGTGGGGTTAAGACCCTCCCACTGCGCCGCAGTGGGATCTTACTGGTCTCAGACCTGCTCAAAAGTTCAGCAACTCTAAATATATTTGACACATAAAATGAACTCCAACTCTTGCAGTATCATGACCAACATTTCAAACACATTTTAATAATTCTTATTGATATAAAGACACATTTTAAGACATAATTGCAACTCTTTCTTGATCAAATCTCATACACACCATCAATGGGTCGTTTACCCATCTTGACACCATTTTCGCCCAAATTGCAACTTTACAAGTTTTCCAAAAGCTTTACACTTGACATAAACAGAATTTTAACCAAAATATGACTTTCAAACCCAAAATGTACCAAGAGCCATATGAGGTGGGGATTCTAAGCTTCAGATCCAAAAGATTGTCATTCTTCCAAGAATGACCTAAATACCTTCAAGTCCTTCAAAATCTTTTCGTCTAACACATCAACTTCAAATAAATCACTAGTTCCTTCTTCCGGAACTTCCTATAAAAAGGTAAACAACTAAAATATAAGCAAAGGCTTAGTGAATATACTTGCATACATTTATGAATACGAAGGAGGGCAATGCACAAGGACTGTTGCATATAGACTATGACACCGTCGTGTCATATCTATAATACTCACCTTGCACGCTAAACAACATATATGGATCCATATAAGCTAACCAATGAGACTATCGGGGTTCTTAGGCCCCGGAGGTTCTTAGGCCTCAACAATACTATGCCCCACATGGGCTCAACGCCAAATCAATTACCATGCTCGGAATATCCACGTCTCATGGTAATTGACCCAACGTATACATAAAGGTATGCAAATATACTCACCTCCTCCGCAACTTGAACAATAAAGCTAACACGATAAAGCACAACAAGCTTCAACCTATGATCATCACATAACACGTATAAGCTTACATTCACACTTGACTAGCTCAACCTAGTCATACTCAATCACTAGCCTTTCTAAACCCAAAACCCAACCCATTTGTCATTGAGTTACTTTCATCTTTAACAACAACATTAGGTAGTTCATCCTACCATTTCATCCACATTTCAAAACTATCAAAATTTCAACTTTTCACAATAACTAAAATTTTCACATGAACTTAACCATTTCATAATCAAACTCATTCATACAACTCAATGACAACTAGGTTAACTAAGGAATTGGGGAAACATACTCATAATTCAATTTCTAGCAAAACCCCCAAATTTGGTTCATCCATGAACCCTAATTTTGAAAGAAGGATAAAAACTAAATTAGGGGAATTCAATACCTCAACAACAACAATCTAATGCAAGACTTTTAATTTGAGAATCCTTCTTTCTCCCTTTCTCTTGAAAAAAACCGGCCACCACCACCCCAATTACAAACCCTAACTTTAATTTCTTGAATGAAGATTACTTGGTGGTGATTGTTATTATTATTATGATTTCTATTCTTGAACTTGAGAGGGTTACTCTTTGTTTTTGAAGAAATGTGTGAAGGAATGCATGAAAGAAAATGGTGAAGAAGAGAAATAGAGTGGAAGCATGACTCATAAGGCAAAAGAGTTGGCTGGCACATCCTAAAGATGCCACGACCCATCTCTTCCAAAAGTGGGTATTTTACCCGCTATCCGCTAAAGTTCCAACTAAATTAACCCCAAAACTAAAATAAAATACTAGGAAATTAATTTAATGTCAAAACTATGAAAAGGGGTTAATTTCTTGTACCTTAAAATCTTTGGGGTGTTACAACTCTCCCCCACTTGGAACGGATCACGGCCTCGTGATCCAAGCCATATGCAAAGACGGATAGTAAACTAGCACATCATGCTCGGATTCCCACGTACAATCGGACATCTTACCGTGCTTCCACAAAATCTTATAAGTTCTCACCGTCTTATTTTGCACTCTTCTAAGCTCTTCTTCAACTATGGAAATCGGCTCTTCGATATAACTCAATTTATTATCAACCTCAATCTCATTCAATGGCACATAAGAAGACTCGTCGGCAAGGCATTTTCTAAGATGTGACACGTGAAAAGTAGGGTGAATTCCCGATAACTCTTCTGGTAGTTCCAAACGGTAAGCAACCTTGCCAACCTTAGCCAAAATTTTAAACGGGCCAATGAAACGAGGACTTAACTTTCCACGCTTCCGAAAGCGTAGAACACCTTTCCATGGGGAGACTTTCAACAAGACACGGTCACCTTCACAGAATTCAATCGGCCTCCTTCTTTTATCCGCATAAGACTTTTGTCGATCTTGAGCCGCTTTTAGTCTTTCCTTGATCACATCGATCTTCTCAATGGTTTTCAATACCACTTCCGTGCCTCCTATTTCGCGTTGGCCTACTTCTCCCCAACAAATTGGAGATCGACACTTCCGTCCATACAACATTTCATACGGCGGCATTTGAATACTAGAATGGTAGCTATTGTTGTAGGAGAATTCTACCAAAGGCAAGTGAAGATCCCAAGTGCCTCCAAAATCGATTATACATGCCCGAAGCATGTCTTCAAGCGTTTGAATGGTTCTCTCACTTTGACCATCCGTTTGAGGATGATACGCGGTGCTAAACTTGAGCTTGGTGCCCATATCATCTTGGAATTTTCGCCAAAAATGAGAAGTAAAACGAGTGTCTCTATCCGAGACTATGGAGACGGGCACACCATGTCTTGCTACAACTTCCTTTACATAGACCTTTGCCAATACCTCGGATGAAGATGCTTCACGAATGGGAAGAAATAAGGCACTTTTAGTCAATCTATCCACTATTACCCAAATTGTATCAAATTGATTTCTAGGCGTTTTGGGCAACTTGGTGACAAAATCCATAGTAATATCTTCCCACTTCCATTTGGGAATCTCTAACGGTTGCATCATACCATAGGGCTTTTGATGTTCCGCCTTCACTTGTGCACACGTCAAACACTTTTCAACATATTTCACCACATCACGCTTCATTCCGGGCCACCAATAATCTACTTTCAAGCCATGGTACATCTTTGTAGCACCGGGGTGGATGGAGTACTTGGATTTGTGAGCCTCATCAAGAAGAACTTGTTTCAGCTCACAAGAAAATGGGATCCAAATCCTCCCAAAACGTACGGTAAGGTCACGAGAATCCTTAGTGAAATATTGTATTTGACCTTGAATTCTTTCTTTCTTAGGATCTCGTTGCAAGGCTCTCTCTTGAGCTTCTCTAATTTGATCAAAGAAGTCATTGGTGATCAAAACCCAAAGGGGTGAAACGACTAAGGCATGATGAGAACTCTTCCGACTCAAGGCGTCCGCTACCACATTAGCCTTCCCGGGATGATACAAAATCTCGCAATCATAATCTTTCAAAAGATCTAGCCATCTTCGTTGGCGATTGTTGAGATCTCTTTGCTCAAAGAAGTACTTGAGGCTTTTATGATCGGAATAAATGATGAACTTGACTCCATAAAGGTAATGGCGCCAAATTTTTAAAGCAAAAACCACCGCCGCTAACTCCAAATCATGAGTAGGGTACCGTTTTTCATGCTCTTTCAATTGCCTTGAAGCGTAGGCAATGACTTTACCTCGTTGCATAAGAACACAACCTAGGCCATTAGATGATGCATCACAATACACCACCATATCTTCAAGTCCATCCGGTAAAACAAGAACCGGTGCTTGACTTAGCCTTTCTCGGAGTTGTTGAAAAGCCATCTCTTGCTCGCTTTTCCAATCAAACTTGATATTCTTTCGAGTCAACTTGGTCAATGGGGAAGCTATTTTAGAGAAGTCTTGAATAAAACGACGGTAATAGCCCGCTAGACCAAGAAAACTCCTAATCTCCGACGGATTCTTTGGTTGCTCCCACTTCATCACCGCATTAATCTTGGCCGGGTCCACCATAATTCCCTCACTATTAACAATATGGCCAAGAAATTGCACTTCTCTTAACCAAAATTCACATTTGGAGAATTTGGCATAGAGCCTCTCCTTGCGTAATGCTTCCAACACCTCACGTAAATGAACTCCATGATCGGTCGAGCTTTTAGAATAAATAAGAATATCATCAATGAATATGATTACGGATTTATCAAGCATAGGGCGACAAACACGGTTCATGAGATCCATGAAAGCCGCGGGAGCATTTGTAAGACCAAAAGGCATGACAACAAACTCATAATGACCATAACGGGTACGAAAGGCGGTTTTAGGAATATCCTCATCACGTACCTTGAGTTGATGGTAACCCGAACGAAGATCAATTTTAGAAAAATATGAAGCTCCTTGAAGTTGATCAAATAAATCGTCGATTCTAGGCAAAGGATATTTGTTCTTTACGGTGACTTTGTTGAGTTCACGATAGTCGATACACATACGCATACTTCCATCCTTCTTCTTGACAAAAAGTACCGGTGCACCCCAAGGAGAGTTACTAGGTCGAATAAAACCCTTATCAAGTAATTCTTGTAATTGCTTCATCATCTCTTGCATTTCCGTTGGAGCCAAACGGTAAGGAGCTTTAGCAATGGGGTTAGCCCCGGGAATGAGATCAATTGAAAACTCAACTTGCCGTTCGGGGGGAATACCCGGCAAGTCTTCGGGGAAAACATCGGCAAACTCACTAACGATTGGAATGTCTTCAATAGATAAAGGTTTCTTTTCAACATTAACAATGTGAGCAAGGTAAGCATGACATCCATGAGACATATAGCGTTTGGCACGAGCAAAGGTACAAACAGATATAGAACGCTCCTTCCTATCACCATAAACTACCAAATCTTCACCTTCGGAGGTCTTTAAATATATTGCCTTTTCATCACACGCGATCTTAGCGTTACATGAGCTCAACCAATCCATACCCAAGATTATATCAAACTCTCTCATCGGAAAAGGAATTAAATTGGCTTGAAAGAGTTCCGAAGAAATTTTGATCTCACACCCTCTATACACCTCTTTCACTAGTTCCATCCTACCATTACCAACTTCGACTTGCAAGGTATTTTCTAGACATGACTTGGACACGGGAATAACGTGAATTACTCTAATTGCAACAAATGATCTATTCGCCCCCGAATCAAAGAGAATTCGCATAGGCACATTATATACAAGAAATGTACCTGTAATAACATCATCGGTGTTCCTTGCCTGCTCCACAGTTAGTTGGAAGGATCTTCCTCGTTGATTCCCATGAGTTTGGGCATTCTTCCTTTCTGCCTCCCTTCTTCTTTCTTCATGTCTTTCCCCTTCCGTCAGCTTAGGACATGAACTCCTCATATGACCTTCCTCAAAGCATTTAAAACATATGATAGGTTTCTGAGGCTTTGATTTGCACTCCCGGCTTGTGTGTCCTGGTTTCCCACAAGTATAGCAACCCTTCTCCGCCGCTTTACACATTCCCGAATGGCTCCTCTTGCATTGTCGGCAAAAAGGAACATTCTTTTTAATAAAGTGGTTGCCGGAACTGCCCTCTTGTCTAAACCGTTTGTTGGGAGAATTCACATCTTCATGCTTCCTTTTTAAATCACTTTCGTCTACCCTAGATTGTTCAATCTCATGATCCCTAGCCACATCCACCAACATGGAAAAAGACTCCATTTGGCGTAGGCTAATCTTTTCCCGTAGACTCTTTTTCAGCTTCAAGTAAAATTGTTCTTTGAGCAATTGATCATTCTCGAGAAATTCTGGACAAAATTGAGCCTTGTCCAAGAATTGGGCTCGGAATTCGTTCAAACTCATGTGGCCTTGGCAGTCGTTGAGAAATTCACTTCTCAACTTGGTCACTTCAGCTTCCGACCTAAACTCTTTAAAGAACATAGTCTTGAATTCGGGCCATTCGACATGATCTAAAGCTTCCTTCTTTATTGCCAACAAACCATCCCACCATCTCTTCCCACTGTTCCTTAGCATACCAACCGCAAAGATGACTTTCAAGTGTGAGGGGCATTGACTAGTGCGGAATGCCCCTTCAATCTCCGATATCCATCGTGTACAAACGATGGGATCACGATCACCGTGATACTCCGGTGGGTGACACACTTCAAAGTCTCGAAAAGTGAACTTCTTCTTATAGACCTTCTCCCCTGTTACTTCCACCTCCCTTTCATCTTCGGCCTTTTTACCTTTATCCTTGGCATCTCTTTTCTCAAACTCCCGTTGCACATTGACCGCAACCTCTTCTCTAATCATTTGAGCAAGATGATCGTTCACAGCTCCTTCTAAAGTTTGATTCAATCTTTTTAATAAAAGAGGAGTATACTTCTCCAATGCTCTCCCTATTTGGTCCGAGATATCCATACTATCCTCGGCAAATATGGGCTCTTCTTCTTCGTTTTGTTCGTTGTGCTCATCTTCGTCATGATGATAATCGGCCATACTATAATAAGAGTAGATAAGACGGATTTAATTACGCAACCTATCTATCTCTATGACTAGAAGCCAGAACCTATGACTTTATACTAAACCGTCCCAAGGTTTGATGCCGTTAGTTTATAAATTTGTTAGTATGTCAACCACAATAAGGCCGGCTTCTTATTGTGCTTTAATACTAGCAAGTTTGTAAGCTAACCTCATTAAACACTCTTTCGGTCCCATATAAAATTTCGGTTACCTAAGGTCGAGTCTCAACTAAGGTTTAAGTCTAGGCACTCTCTACACAAGGGAATACCTAAATCCCTTAAACCTCGGCTCTGATACCAACTTGAAAGGACTAGACTCGATTAAACCAAAAGTAAAATTTTTTTTTTTTTTTTTTTTTTACAGTATGTACCCACTGCGCCGCAGTGGAAACTTTTGACATACGGGACAAAAGTCTCCCACTGCGCCGCAGTGGGGTTAAGACCCTCCCACTGCGCCGCAGTGGGATCTTACTGGTCTCAGACCTGCTCAAAAGTTCAGCAACTCTAAATATATTTGACACATAAAATGAACTCCAACTCTTGCAGTATCATGACCAACATTTCAAACACATTTTAATAATTCTTATTGATATAAAGACACATTTTAAGACATAATTGCAACTCTTTCTTGATCAAATCTCATACACACCATCAATGGGTCGTTTACCCATCTTGACACCATTTTCGCCCAAATTGCAACTTTACAAGTTTTCCAAAAGCTTTACACTTGACATAAACAGAATTTTAACCAAAATATGACTTTCAAACCCAAAATGTACCAAGAGCCATATGAGGTGGGGATTCTAAGCTTCAGATCCAAAAGATTGTCATTCTTCCAAGAATGACCTAAATACCTTCAAGTCCTTCAAAATCTTTTCGTCTAACACATCAACTTCAAATAAATCACTAGTTCCTTCTTCCGGAACTTCCTATAAAAAGGTAAACAACTAAAATATAAGCAAAGGCTTAGTGAATATACTTGCATACATTTATGAATACGAAGGAGGGCAATGCACAAGGACTGTTGCATATAGACTATGACACCGTCGTGTCATATCTATAATACTCACCTTGCACGCTAAACAACATATATGGATCCATATAAGCTAACCAATGAGACTATCGGGGTTCTTAGGCCCCGGAGGTTCTTAGGCCTCTTCTCAAAACAACTATCGGGGTTCTTAGGCCCCGGAGGTTCTTAGGCCTCAACAATACTATGCCCCACATGGGCTCAACGCCAAATCAATTACCATGCTCGGAATATCCACGTCTCATGGTAATTGACCCAACGTATACATAAAGGTATGCAAATATACTCACCTCCTCCGCAACTTGAACAATAAAGCTAACACGATAAAGCACAACAAGCTTCAACCTATGATCATCACATAACACGTATGAGCTTACATTCACACTTGACTAGCTCAACCTAGTCATACTCAATCACTAGCCTTTCTAAACCCAAAACCCAACCCATTTGTCATTGAGTTACTTTCATCTTTAACAACAACATTAGGTAGTTCATCCTACCATTTCATCCACATTTCAAAACTATCAAAATTTCAACTTTTCACAATAACTAAAATTTTCACATGAACTTAACCATTTCATAATCAAACTCATTCATACAACTCAATGACAACTAGGTTAACTAAGGAATTGGGGAAACATACTCATAATTCAATTTCTAGTAAAACCCCCAAATTTGGTTCATCCATGAACCCTAATTTTGAAAGAAGGATAAAAACTAAATTAGGGGAATTCAATACCTCAACAACAACAATCTAATGCAAGACTTTTAATTTGAGAATCCTTCTTTCTCCCTTTCTCTTGAAAAAAACCGGCCACCACCACCCCAATTACAAACCCTAACTTTAATTTCTTGAATGAAGATTACTTGGTGGTGATTGTTATTATTATTATGATTTCTATTCTTGAACTTGAGAGGGTTACTCTTTGTTTTTGAAGAAATGTGTGAAGGAATGCATGAAAGAAAATGGTGAAGAAGAGAAATAGAGTGGAAGCATGACTCATAAGGCAAAAGAGTTGGCTGGCACATCCTAAAGATGCCACGACCCATCTCTTCCAAAAGTGGGTATTTTACCCGCTATCCGCTAAAGTTCCAACTAAATTAACCCCAAAACTAAAATAAAATACTAGGAAATTAATTTAATGTCAAAACTATGAAAAGGGGTTAATTTCTTGTACCTTAAAATCTTTGGGGTGTTACATTAAATGAATTTTGAAAATCAAAATCGATGTTAAACCGTTCTTCTTAGCAGTTCACCTGTCGAAACAATCAAATCAGATTAAATAAATGGATAATATCATATAATATTATATAACATGCATATATATGTACACACTAGATTACCCTCGTACGATGCACAAATTGACATAACTTTTCAATAATTACTCAACGAATTTTAGGTTAATAAAGAACTAAAAAGAATATGGAATCTATAGTAAGCTATCACAACTATGTATCAAAAGAATAATTGTTTGAAAATCACCAAGATATATATTATGCATAACTTTAGATTAGATTAACACAACATGCGATATATAGATTGATTATTAAATTATTTAGTAAATTAAATGGATAACTAAATTATTTGAGCAAAACAGTATAGCACAAGCAGAATGACAATGCAGGACATATTCGGATGCAAGAAAGACATTCAAACAAACAGAAACTTTACTTAGCGAGACCTCTAATAGATGATGTACGTATCCATTCTACAAAAAACAGTCCGGTCACTGTTAACCGGAACCTCAACAACCACCAGTCTAACTTCATGTTTCAAAAGAATAATTGTATGAAAAACATCAAGATATATATTATGCATAAATTTAGATTAGATTATCACAACATGCAATTTATAGATTGATTATTAAATTATTAGTAAATTTAGTGGATAACTAAATTATTCGAGCAAAACGGTAAAGCACAAGCAGAATGACAATGCAGACATATTCGGACGCATGAAAGACATTCAAACAAACACAAACCTTTAGTGAGACCTGTAATAGATGATGTGTCCATTTTACAATAGTTCGGTCACTGTTAACTGGAATCTCAACAATCACCAGTCTAACTTCATGTTTCTTTGTGTATAAAATAAAATATAACTTTTAAATTATGAACTTTCATATTTTCCTCATGTTTCTATTAAACAACTTTCATACATTTACGCTTTACCTTTAAGTATTTGGCATTGATTATTTTCCTCCGTTTCATGAAATATAACATTTTTTAGTATATAACAAATTTCATTATCGTTTCGTTTTAAATTTATATAACATATAAAGAAAGACACTATATTACATTACCGTCATCAGTGTGTCATAGTTATTGTTTTGTTCTTATACATCTTATTATTTTTATTGTATATGTATGTTATTTAATTATTACTACATGTTCTGTTGTATTTTTAAAAAAATTTAGTTTCGAATAAATGACAAAAATGAATTTCTGTTAAACTAATAATGCTATATATTGTTTATATCCATAACCTTATCTTGTAAAATATGTGTGCGCGTGTAAAATAAATACTGGTACTTAACTAGTATTATACTATTATGCTGTATATAGAAAGTTTTGGTGTTTGTGGAGGCCGAGGTGCAACATCTAGCCTGCCTTCTAATAATGGTCTTTCCTAGTGATTATTATTAAAATTATACGAGTATGTGTTTCCCTTCAACTTTTTGGCATCAAATGATTATTATTATTATTATTATTATTATTATTATTATTATTATTATTATTATTATTATTATTATTATTATTATTCGATTATTATTATTATGTGTTTCCCTTCAACTTTTTGGCATCAAATGATTATTATTATTATTATTATTATCTTATCCGCGTTGATTGTACCTATACCATACCATTATATTGTGTGGATAATAAAACTCATTTTACTTAACAAAATATCTTTTTAACTTATTATGTAAGGAAAATTTCAAAATATAATAATTAACATTTTCACATCATTTTTCGTATTTTTATATAGAGAGAATCTATCTATAATATTAGAGGAAGCATTTATCCTCTTTCTTTCTTCCTTCATTTTCTTTTTCAATAACAAACTCTCAATGTATCAAAGACAACCCTGTTTATCAAAGGCAGAGCCGAAAATCTAGGACATGGGTAGGGCTGTAAACGAACTGAACAGTTCATGAACCGTTCGACGGGAAGTTCGTTCGTGTTCGTTCGTTTAGTTAAATGAACGAACATGAACAAAGCTCTCGTTCGTTCATTTACGTTCATGAACGTTCGATAATCTGTTCGTGAACGTTCGTTCGTTTATGTTCATGAACCGTCGTTCGTGAACAATAGTTCGTTATATCTTTACACACACACACACACACACACACACACACACATATATATATATATATATATAATATATGTATATATATATATATATATATATACACATAATAATCAACTATACTATAAAAAATAGTTTAAGTATAATTTTTTTATATAATATATATATTATTAATACTTAATTATTTAAGAAAAAGTTTAAATAAATATACTTAATTTATAAATATTTCGTTCGTTTGTGTTCGTTCATTTGTGTTCGTGAACATTCGTTCATGAACACAAACGAACGAACATGAACAAGTCATTATGTTCGTTAATCTGTTCGTGAACCGTTCGTTAAGTTAAACGAACGAACATGAACAAGGTCCCGTTCGTGTTCGTTCGGTTCGTTTACAGCCCTAGACATGGGTAGCCAAAATTAATAACGGTACACCACCATTGGCCAAAATTTTCATACATATATATATTGAAGCAAACATATCAATTATTTGTTGTGTTAGAGTAATTTTTTATGCTATATGTTATAGACAAAAGAGTAATTTATACAATAATTAGTTATAAATTGTCTAGCCAAGTGAAGAGGTTTTTTTTAGCTAAAACTGAATTTTTCAATTGATTAATTAAAAGATTTTCCATATATTTTTTTAACTAAAATACTTTATTTTAAATAAATATATGTAAAACCCAAATTGTTAGTACAAGTAATAAAATGTATATAACCCAAAATGCCCCATGACCGTGTAATAGTGTGTAAGCATGACTAAACAACTTTCTTTGATATGATAAACTTATGACTACGATATAATCATTTATATTTTTATTAAGGTGGTAAATTAACAAACAAAGTATATACATAAAGGTTAAACTGTGTGTACAATAACACTAACAAGGACCTATGTTATAAAAAGTAAGTTTATTTCATTATCTTCACAATGGAACATACATCCTAATTACCTGCAATATTTTTCATAGAAACACTAACAAACTTTGACATACCCTATCTATATAGGGGTGTGGGGGTGGACCATGGCCATCCTTGCTCCCACACACCTTATCCCCTCTTTATCTCATTATAATACACTATCAAGATTTAAAATACATTTAATACCATATATTAGTTATATTGTATTTATACATTTAGTTAAAAAACTTACGAGTAGTTGCCTAATTTAAAACCAATATAATTTAGGGGATATCCAACATGTGGCTAGACCGTCACATGGTACAAATCACTCCATGAAGAGTAGCATTCATTCCTCTTAGCCGAAAGAGGGGGGAAAAGGGAATGAAACGCACTCACAGAAGTATGGAAGTTGAAAAAAGGATACATTTTTTTTAATTGAAGTGATTTGTGTTTAAAACTTTTGAATTATAAAACTATTACATTAAATTAATAAACAAATGGTAAAAAGTCGAACTAAACATTTGTTAATGTTGTTGATATTTAGTTTTAAATTTATTAATTCATTAATATATCATCATAATATGAGATTATAACTTAACTTGTTATCATATTTAACTTGTGAACATGTAAATCTATACTATTATATAGAGCATCAACCCTTTCCCTTTTTCTCAAATTATAACTTTGAACTATCCAAACTACCCCTCTTCTTTATTTACTAATTTAAACATCTCTACCTAATATACCTATAATACCCTTAGAGAAATAACTTACAACATAAACACCTCAATCCTTAAACTAACTACACTACCTCCTTTAACATCAATTAATTTTACATTCACCACCATTGCCGCCGCCACCACCCCGCGCCACTACCATTATCACCGTTGCATTGCGCATGCATATGACTCGTCATAAAAATATAAATTTCTTAAAATCATAAACCCTTTTAAATGATCCTATTCAGTATTCACAATTATATAGATACTTTTTAAACTGAATAAAAACCCTATGGAGAAAAACCCCAACGGCGAAGAAGAACACAATAAATTCGATGCAGGAGGATCTGAAGACGATGGGGATCAAGGATGGCAGAAGGTTCATAAGAGAAAAAGCAACAACAATAAAGGATATTCTTCAGGAGCGTCAAACAATGTGCATGGGAATGGAGTAAAATCAACAAAAAACCCTAAAAAAAACTTAATCTTTTGGAGAGGATGTCCATGTCGTTCTATATCACCAACTTTCCAAGACACGTTACTGCTAAAGACATATGGAATCGATGTAAAGAATGGGGGACGGTGGTAGATGTCTTCATTCCAAATAGATTGTCGAAGGCAGGAAGGAGGTTTGAGGTTTATTAGGGTTGATAACGCGGCCAAACTATTATCGGATCTCAAGTCGATGTGGTTCGGTAATTATCTTGTCTACGCAGATCTTGTACGCTATAGCCGCAAAAACGATATGGTTAAGAATTCAGGCGACTCAATTAACTCCAAAAATTCCTTCAAAGCTCCATCAATGGCGAGAACAAAAGAGGCTCCTATAATGGCGAGATCAAGCGAAGGAAACCTTAAAGTCCCTGTGAAGATATCTTATGTGGAAGTCTTATCTAGTGCTAAAGGGAATGTTGAGATCTCTCAACAGTCTGGTAATCCTCTCTTAACCAAGGATGTTGTCAGAACCATCAAGGTAAAGTCTACTGATATTATTTTTCCTGAATTGAACTCGCGTTCCATTCTTACTAAATTCAATGAACCGGAAAACATTCCTCTCATTGGTCAATGTCTTATTGATGAAGGTTTCTCTGATTTTAAGGTCTCTTTTATTGGGGGTCGGTGGGTCCTTATGACATTTGAGTCTATGGAGGCCAAAGACCTCTTTTTATCGAATGAGTTACTTAAAAGTAGATTTTGTGCTTTCAAAGTTCCCTGTAAGTCGTTTGTTCCAGATGAAAGGTTGGCATGGATACAAATTTCGGGCCTCCCTTTGGGAGCTTGGAACAAAGAAGCGGTCACAGATATTATGGAAAAATGGGGCAAGAGTGTGTACTTTGATTTTGATTGGGAGGACTCATTATGCAAAGTATGTGTTCTCACTCAATCTCCAAAGTATATATTTGAAGAGCTATCGATTAATATGGACGATATAACGAGTAAAACATGGTTAAAGGAATATGCTATGTGGGTGCCTAAACACTTAAAATCGTCCTATGATTCATCATCGTCTGCCACTCTTTCTGACAGCTCCATTGATGATATATACTCTGATGATTTTGAATCCCAGAGAAGTGAACAGTTCGATTCCAACCTATGCAAAGACAACTCTATGTCTAACGATGAATTCGTCAAAAATTTGGATAATGATATAGAAGGTGATACTTCTGATCCTATAGTTACTCCAGGTAAGAATAAGAGTGTCCAGGAGCCTATTCAAGAATTCCCTTCCAATTTTAAAGAATCTTCTGTTAATTCTTACCGGGGTGTTGTGGCTAATATCGATAATATAACTGTTGAAGAAGCAATCAATATGGATCTTTTTTCCTTAGATCGTATTATTAATTATGATGTTTCTCGGAAAAGAGCCAGATCGTGTCCTCCAGTAACCTCTACTGTGAGATCGAATTCACCTCCTCAATCATTCTCGAGTTGTGATTGTGGTCTTGTCAAAAGTGTGAACAAAACCACCTCTCGATGTTCTTCGTTTGCATGCTCATCAAATAAAGATAAATCTCAGAAGGTTATGAATATGGGTGACAATATGGGTATCTATGTGATTGGTAGTCTAGAAAAGGTAGAACAAAAGGTGAAGTCGATTCGTGATTCTCATGGTTTACAATGAATATATTATCTTCTAACATGTGTGGTACAGGTTGCACAAAAAAAAGGGAAAAGTTAAGGCTCATTTTGAATAGAAATCGCATTAACTTTCTTTCTATCCAGGAGACAATGATGGCTGTTACAGATTGTCTTAGAATAAAAAGTTTGTGGGGTAATTTTGGTTACGAGTATGTGGAATCATTAGCAAATGGACATTCGGGTGGCTTGATCTCGATATGGGATCCCTTGTCGTTTGTCAAAGAAGATGTTTTCATTTGTACTAGATTCATTGCTATTAAAGGCACTTGGGTGTCGAGCAACTTAAATTGTTATATGGTGAATGTCTATGCTCCTCAACTCAAAAATGATAAGTTGGTTCTATGGGAAGCCATCCTACAGTTCATGGAGACCAACAAAGGTATTTATTTTATATGTGGGGATTTCAACTCAGTAAGGCGTAAGGAGGATCGTATGGGAACGACTTTTTCCAAAGTAAATGCTGATAACTTTAATAAGTTCATTAAGGCGGGTTCACTTGTTGACTTACCATTGGGAAGACACAAATATACCAGATTCAATAATGATGGTTTGAAAGCCAGCAGGATTGACCGTGTTCTGGTTAATCAGGACTTCTTGGATTCGATTCATGATGTAAACTCTTGATGATATCTTGTCCGATCACAGACCACTTCTTGTTACTCAGAAGAGATTAGATTTCGGTCCTATTCCCTTCAAGTTATTCAACACGTGGATGTCTAATGATGGTTTTGAAGATGTCGTTAAAAAAGCTGGAATTGCTATCCTAATAGTCGTAGTAGTAGTGCTTTTGGACGACTAAAGGATAAGTTAAAAGTACTCAAAGCCGAAGTTAAGGATTGGAGGAAGATTAGTCTCTTAAAAAGAAACCGTGATATGATTACCAAAGAGATTGCTCAGCTGGATTTTCAAATTAGTGCTGGGGGTGGAAACGATAATCTGTTCAAGGAGAGACGAAGACTCGTTAATGAAATGCATACGTTGGATCATCACAACAATTGTGACTTAAAGCAAAAGGCTAAGTTAACATGGAGTGTAGATGGAGACGAAAATTCGAAATTTTTCCATGCGATTATCAACAAAAAAAGAAACTCTGGATCTATTAAAGGGGTCAAAGATAATGGCAGATGGATTTGTGATCCAACTAACATTAAAAACTGTTTTCGTGACCATTTTACTTCTAAGTTTTCAGGTTTCACAGGACTACCATTCAATGTGGATGAAACAAGATTTAAATCTCTTAATGACTCGCAAGCCATGAGCCTTGAAACTGAATTTTCTTTGGAGGAAGTCAAAGACGCTATATGGAGCTGTGGTGGTGATAAAGCGCCAGGCCCGGACAGGTTTTCTTTCGCCTTTGTCAAGAAACATTGGGAGGTTCTAAAAACGGATATCTTCAGTATGGTACAAGAATTTCATCAGAAGGCAGCCATTCCTGTGGGTTGTAATTCTTCGTTTATCACGCTGATTCCTAAAGTTAACAACCCTATTACAGTGGCTGATTACCGTCCGATAAGCCTGATTGGTCTTCAATATAAAATATTGGCCAAACTTCTTGCTACTCGTCTTGGAAAAGTGATTGGTTGTGTTGTTAGTCCCGAGCAAACGACCTTCATTAAAAATAGGCAAATGTTAGATGGCCCTTTGTTGCTGAATGAGGTTATTGATTGGTATAAGAAGAAAAAGAAAAAGCTCATGATGTTCAAGATCGACTTTGCAAAAAGCGTATGATTCTTTATCTTGGGAATATCTTTTTACTATACTCAAGACCATGAAGTTTGGCAGCAAGTGGATACAGTGGATAAAGGCTTGTCTTTCCTCCGCCAGATCGTCAGTTCTTGTTAATGGTAGCCCTATCGATGAATTTCCCATCCGTAACATCCCAAACTTTTTAATTAACTGTTGACTTGAGTCGTTAAGTCAACACTGCGTGTCTGTTAAGTCTCTAGGAGATTTAATGTTTATGTGTGATTAATGTGCTTTATGTGTAAGGTTTAAAAGCCTTAATGATTCATGTGTTAATGTGTTTAAGATGATTAAAGGTGTTTAAGGTGTTAGTAAGTATTCCCATTAAGTCATTTAAGCTTTAAGTGTGAAGTTGTAAAGTTAAAGGGCCAAAGTGTGAGGTTATGAAAGTTGCTCCAGCTGAATTAGGGGTAATTAGGAGTTAATCAAAACATAATTCAGTTCTACTATCCTCCTCTCCAAGCCCTAGGCCGCCCCCTCCCTTCCCTTGATCAATTCTTGCGTGTTACGATCGTTTCTTGGTGATTTGAAGAGGTTTTGATCCATAGTTTGCATCCTTCTTGTAATCTACAGGTATTTGAGGTATTATTACATTGATTTCATGTCCTTTCAATCCCTTGATTCGTTTGATTACTGGTCTAGGTCTTTAGAGGGTTGATTGGAGTCATAATCGTGTGTTTTAATCGATTCGGTAACCTAAAACGTTTGTTATTGTGATGCAAATCAAGTAGGGATTAATCAATGATTTCATTGCATCATTATGGTCTTAAAATGATGAATTTTGAGGTACAAAAGTCGTTCATAAGGTTGGGGTCGTTTGGGGTGTGTTTGGTTAAGTTTTGGAGGTTAAACAATGAGTTTTGTGCAGAATCGGGGCTAGTTGCGGCGCAACTAAAATACAGTGACTTAAGTTGCGACGCAATTTGCTCATTGCGACGCAATAGCGACAGAATTTTCAAATGACCATAACTTTTGAACCGTAACTCCGTTTTTGACAAATAAGCTATCCACGGAATCGTGAGAGAGTCTACTTTCTAATGGTAATGCTTTTAAAAGATGATTATGATGTCAAGTTTTCAGAAAGGTTAATTTAGTGAGTGAATGTCGAGTTCCGTCGAGTTATGTAAGCCCTTAAGTATTAAACGAACCTCGGATGCATCAAGCATTGTTGTGAGTCATATATATAGGTATTTAGACATGATTCATGACCATAAATAAGTGGGTTTTTGGTTATCTCATTTATTGGTCGTTTAATGATTATAGGTAGTCGGGAATACTTGCAAAGCTCGGTAACTTGCGTTATCATTTGTTGTACGCTTCTACGAGGTAAGATACACTACTTTAACACGCTGAGGGTTCAACAAAAGCATGGTTTTCATATAATAACTTCCCAATTGATATCTTGTTTACTTATGGTTAATCGGGATTATACGGGAGGTGATATGGGCTATGTAGATGAATATTGAAGCCTGAAATGCTACCCCAATGATATGAGATGTAATGATATGCTATGAAATGTTATGCAATGATATGAGATGTAATGATATGCTATGAAATGTTATGCAATGATATGAGATGTAATGATATGCTATGAAGTGCTATGTAATGTCTTGAGATGAAGTGAAATGTGATTATAAGTTGATGATATATGAAATGTGCATGATTGTGTGGCTTGTTCATCTAGTTCACTAGACTTTGTAAGTTGCCATGACACGTGCACGTTTAAGGGCCCAAACGTTAATGTGCAGTGATGTGATGTGATATGTGCTAATGCTCGAGCTATTTTACAGAGATGAAAGTGTTAAGCTTAACCCGTACATGCCTTTGCCAGGGTTGTGCGTTTGATGTGGTTGCTTGGGTGGCTCCTTGCAACGAGGTACAACGTGAAGAGTAATACGGGAGGTCTTACCAACCCCACTTGTCTTGAACATACGGATTACTCCGGGATTGGCTTGACATTCCTTAACGACATTGATGTACATCCGTAAGGTTTGTCCATCTAGTCGGGTGTGACTTATGTCACACTTATAAAGACGGATATGATATATGTGATGAGTGACTTATGTCACGCCTAAAGTAAGTGATTTATGTCACACTATACGATGATGCTTATATGTTATATGTGAAGTAAAAGATGACTAGACACATCTAGGGTGATCCATCCTGTTATGATGATGATTGATGTGATGATATGTCATGAAAGATGTAATGCTTTGATGTGATATGTGCCTTAACGATTTAATATGACTTTTATATAATGTTTTAAATGGACAAAAGCTTTATAAACTATGTGTTATCTTACTTAGCTAATTCGTTAGCTAACACTTGTTCTTTTTAAATGTGTTGTGCCCTCAGGTCCAACATAGTGAGCAGGTAGATGATGATTAAGGTGCGAGGCATGGGTAGATTGCATTTGAGGATGGCTATAGTTTACCCATAGTGGCTGCTCATTTTAGACATTTGTTTTATGTTAAGATGTTTATGTCTTGAATTGATATTGTGATCGGTTGTTTGATGTTGGGAAACCGACGGATTTCCATTTAAACTTGTTTTGATGATATGGCTAGTAACACCAATTAATAAATGAACCAAACAGATTCTTTTGGTTTGGTCTTTTAAAGTTTACTTCCGCTTTCTTTAACGCCGTTAGGCGAAAATTTTTGGAAATCCATATTTTTAAACGACGGGTGTTACACCATCAAAAGAGGACTTCGTCAAGGTGACCCTATGGCACCATTTTTGTTCATTATTGCTATGGAAGGATTGCATGTGGCGATTGATAAACTGGTAAAGGATGGGATTTTCAAAAGTGCTAATGTTAACAATACTTGTGTGTCTCATCTTTTTTATGCAGATGATGTAATGATGATTGGTGATTGGTCTGAAAAAAATCTGGAAGTTATTGTCAATGCTTTCAGTTTCTTTTTCCTTATCTCAGGTCTACAAATTAATCTTGATAAGTCCTCGTTATTGGGATTGGCGTTGCGCCTGAGGATATCACCTCGATGGCAAGCAATGTAGGATGCAAAGTAGAAGCTCTCCCGTTTAAATACCTTGGCATCCTGATTGGAGTTTCTTTGTCTAGAATCAACACTTGGGACCCGATCATTGCTAAGTTCAAGAAAAGATTATCAAAATGGAAGACTAATCTGTTATCAATTGGAGGTAGAACTGCACTTCTAAAGGGGGGGGGGGGGGGGGGGGGGGGGGGGGGGGGGGGGGGGGGGGGGGGGGGGGGGGGGGGGGGGGGGGGGGGGGGGGGGGGGGGGGGGGGGGGGGGGGGGGGGGGGGGGGGGGGGGGGGGGGGGGGGGGGGGGGGGGGGGGGGGGGGGGGGGGGGGGGGGGGGGGGGGGGGGGGGGGGGGGGGGGGGGGGGGGGGGGGGGGGGGGGGGGGGGGGGGGGGGGGGGGGGGGGGGGGGGGGGGGGGGGGGGGGGGGGGGGGGGGGGGGGGGGGGGGGGGGGGGGGGGGGGGGGGGGGGGGGGGGGGGGGGGGGGGGGGGGGGGGGGGGGGGGGGGGGGGGGGGGGGGGGGGGGGGGGGGGGGGGGGGGGGGGGGGGGGGGGGGGGGGGGGGGGGGGGGGGGGGGGGGGGGGGGGGGGGGGGGGGGGGGGGGGGGGGGGGGGGGGGGGGGGGGGGGGGGGGGGGGGGGGGGGGGGGGGGGGGGGGGGGGGGGGGGGGGGGGGGGGGGGGGGGGGGGGGGGGGGGGGGGGGGGGGGGGGGGGGGGGGGGGGGGGGGGGGGGGGGGGGGGGGGGGGGGGGGGGGGGGGGGGGGGGGGGGGGGGGGGGGGGGGGGGGGGGGGGGGGGGGGGGGGGGGGGGGGGGGGGGGGGGGGGGGGGGGGGGGGGGGGGGGGGGGGGGGGGGGGGGGGGGGGGGGGGGGGGGGGGGGGGGGGGGGGGGGGGGGGGGGGGGGGGGGGGGGGGGGGGGGGGGGGGGGGGGGGGGGGGGGGGGGGGGGGGGGGGGGGGGGGGGGGGGGGGGGGGGGGGGGGGGGGGGGGGGGGGGGGGGGGGGGGGGGGGGGGGGGGGGGGGGGGGGGGGGGGGGGGGGGGGGGGGGGGGGGGGGGGGGGGGGGGGGGGGGGGGGGGGGGGGGGGGGGGGGGGGGGGGGGGGGGGGGGGGGGGGGGGGGGGGGGGGGGGGGGGGGGGGGGGGGGGGGGGGGGGGGGGGGGGGGGGGGGGGGGGGGGGGGGGGGGGGGGGGGGGGGGGGGGGGGGGGGGGGGGGGGGGGGGGGGGGGGGGGGGGGGGGGGGGGGGGGGGGGGGGGGGGGGGGGGGGGGGGGGGGGGGGGGGGGGGGGGGGGGGGGGGGGGGGGGGGGGGGGGGGGGGGGGGGGGGGGGGGGGGGGGGGGGGGGGGGGGGGGGGGGGGGGGGGGGGGGGGGGGGGGGGGGGGGGGGGGGGGGGGGGGGGGGGGGGGGGGGGGGGGGGGGGGGGGGGGGGGGGGGGGGGGGGGGGGGGGGGGGGGGGGGGGGGGGGGGGGGGGGGGGGGGGGGGGGGGGGGGGGGGGGGGGGGGGGGGGGGGGGGGGGGGGGGGGGGGGGGGGGGGGGGGGGGGGGGGGGGGGGGGGGGGGGGGGGGGGGGGGGGGGGGGGGGGGGGGGGGGGGGGGGGGGGGGGGGGGGGGGGGGGGGGGGGGGGGGGGGGGGGGGGGGGGGGGGGGGGGGGGGGGGGGGGGGGGGGGGGGGGGGGGGGGGGGGGGGGGGGGGGGGGGGGGGGGGGGGGGGGGGGGGGGGGGGGGGGGGGGGGGGGGGGGGGGGGGGGGGGGGGGGGGGGGGGGGGGGGGGGGGGGGGGGGGGGGGGGGGGGGGGGGGGGGGGGGGGGGGGGGGGGGGGGGGGGGGGGGGGGGGGGGGGGGGGGGGGGGGGGGGGGGGGGGGGGGGGGGGGGGGGGGGGGGGGGGGGGGGGGGGGGGGGGGGGGGGGGGGGGGGGGGGGGGGGGGGGGGGGGGGGGGGGGGGGGGGGGGGGGGGGGGGGGGGGGGGGGGGGGGGGGGGGGGGGGGGGGGGGGGGGGGGGGGGGGGGGGGGGGGGGGGGGGGGGGGGGGGGGGGGGGGGGGGGGGGGGGGGGGGGGGGGGGGGGGGGGGGGGGGGGGGGGGGGGGGGGGGGGGGGGGGGGGGGGGGGGGGGGGGGGGGGGGGGGGGGGGGGGGGGGGGGGGGGGGGGGGGGGGGGGGGGGGGGGGGGGGGGGGGGGGGGGGGGGGGGGGGGGGGGGGGGGGGGGGGGGGGGGGGGGGGGGGGGGGGGGGGGGGGGGGGGGGGGAGAGAAGAGGGTGGAGGGAGGGAGAGAAAAGTGGGTAATGGAAGAGACACTAGCTTTTGGAAGGATCCCTGGTGCGATAATACTGCTCTTGCTGTCTCTTTCCCTCGTTTATTTGCTTTAGAGGCGGACAAAGACTGTGCTATCTCTTGTCGATGGGAAAATGGTAACTGGAAGTGGAACTGGAGGCGGGTTTTCCGAACAGACCGGGAGAGTGACATGCTGAATCAATTGGTTGTTAAACTTCCTAGCAGCTTACAGGTTGACAAAGAAGATAGTTGGAAGTGGCAACTAAATGGCAAAAGTGAGTTCTCGGTTTCTACCTTGCGTAAATCTCTGGATAATTATCGGCTTCCTAGTAACACTAATGTCAAGACTAGCTGGAACATGTTAGTCCCCAAGAAGGTTAACATCTTCATTTGGCGTTTACGAAAAGATTGCCTTCCAACCTCACTTAATCTGTTTGCCAAAGGTATGGATGTCGATTCATTTACTTGTAAGCTTTGCAAGAACGGAAATGAATTTATTGATCATATATTCGAAAAATGCAAATTCAACGTTGATATCCGCAAGCTCCTATCTTCCTGGTTGAAATGTGCAATTCCTAATGGTTCCCCTGAAAGCATCTTGGAATGGTGTAATGATATCGACAAACCGATCAAAATTCGCCAAAGGATTCAAGCAATCTTCTTTACTTGGTGGTGGCTAGTTTGGAAGGCAAGAAATAATGTGGTACACAACAATTCTAAAGAGACCAGCAATAACTTATTCCACTCCATCGTTGATTGCTCGTTTCTTTGGATTGGAAGTCGTGATAGAAAATCCTCCTTCACGTGGGACAGATGGTGCGAGTGTCCTCTTGATGATATGTAGAAGGTATTTGTTTCGCAATTAATTCTTCTTGGTTGTAGCTGATGATCTCGTTTGGTCTTATTTCTTTTTGTTTTTTGCGGTTGCCCCGAAACTTGTTTGGGAATGCATCAAAAACATCACGAAGTGAAAACCGGTGGCCCGACCTTCGTTGATGAGGTTTTTTCTTGTGTCTTGGGTCACCGTAATCGGCACAAGTTTTTTTCCAACCTTTTTGCAGTCTTAGCAGTTAAAGTTTCGGGCGAGGTCTAGATTATGTTATTAGTTGATATCTAGATTGTTGTAATTTGTAATTGTACTCTTTTGACCACTAGTATCTTGCTAGTTGGTCTTGATATAATACATATTTCTTTTAATCGTTCAAAAAAAATATTATAGATACTTTTAATAACAAAAGGTACACACACATATATAAAAATAACTATATATAAAGTACGTCACATGTGAATAATAACCACATTCACAAATGTATACATATTTGCTTTTTAAACAAAGTTCGCAAGCGTACTTATATAAAAACATTGACATATTTGATTTAGTACCTTATATATATTGTTAAGTTGTACTCATCATAATTTTTATAATTAAGTAGAAGATATACTCTAAATGATGGATATGATTAATAATTTTAGATTCATCCCATTAACCGAGAAGAATCATAGACATATATTAAAACTTTGCATATTTAAAAGACATGCGCATCATACCTGCATGCAATATTACACGTAAGTATAATACAAGAACATCTTTTAGTTGCATAGCAAGCGACCCTGGAAATCATGACTACGTACAAGCACCAGAACGTACAACATGGGAATATCGCATCTGTGCAGTCACTTAATGAAGGTATGCTTCGCGTTCCGAAGAAAAGCCCGTCACATAACCCATCATTGCAACATGGGACGCGGGTTGCGCTGCAAGATTTCCCTAAAGGTATGCGCACACATCCGGGCTTTTGCATCTTACTTTAAAATATCCGTCACAATGTAAGTCGCCGTAGCAATGTTCAAGCACCCCACATGGTTGGTCAACCGGAAGACAATCATCTGGGCCTCGCCGGCATATATCTTCCTTTTACATATCCATCACAATGTAAGCCATCGCAGCAAAAGTCAAGAAAGCCCACATGGCTGGTCAATGTCAACACAATTCTCTCTACCATTTGTGGCTCGCAAAAGTTTCAATAACTTCTCATCTTCCAACTTGAATCCCCCAGTTTGAACTTGACGACGATTCGATTGTCGGTCTACACAAGATATATTTAGGAAAAAGAGAGCGTGAAAAATGTACGAGTCATTTAAAAGATTAGTTTTTTTATAAAAAAAAAGAAAGAGAAAAACAAGAAGAAGAAATATGATCATATATGCGCGAGGGGGAGTGCTAACTGCTAACACCCAGTGGCGGTGCTGCATGGAGGTCAAAGGTGGTCGACGACCCCATAATGTTTATAAAATTCTATATTTCTTGTATTATTTATGTATTAGTGTAGTTCAAAGCTAATTAGCAACCAAACAAAACATACATTTAAAATTAATTCATATATTCATCCAAATCAATTTAAAGTTACTAGCTAGTTTGGTTATTCAAAATCTAAAAGTCTGGCCTCGTCAGTGCTAGCACCATAAGCAATTGTGCATATAATAATAAATGAAATAGTATCTAGCTAATTATTAATTAGCCTTAATTATCCACATATATATATCAATTGTTGTGTGGATGGATTATGGTCGTCAACAACGACCATGACGATCTCTTGATCATCGTTGGAGTGAGTACACGTAAGCAAGCCTGTGCTCGTGATAACAACTAGAAACGTACAGCACCATTACATAATTACAAAAATTCTTCATGTTCAATTCAGTCTGTTGTTGTAGTAGTAAGTAATATTATTAGTATTATATTTTAAAATTAATGTAACAATAATAATGTATATATTATTGATCCATCATACACCGTTATGTGCATCTACACCAATACGATTCTGATACGATGGTAATTAAATGTTACACATTTTAAGATTAAGATTAAGATTAAGATTAAGATTAAGATTAAGATTAAGATTAAGATTAAGATTAAGATTAAGATTAAGATTAAGATTAAGATTAAGATTAAGATTAAGATTAAGATTAAGATTAAGATTAAGATTAAGATTAAGATTAAGATTAAGATTAAGATTAAGATTAAGATTAAGATTAAGATTAAGATTAAGATTAAGATTAAGATTAAGATTAAGATTAAGATTAAGATTAAGATTAAGATTAAGATTAAGATTAAGATTAAGATTAAGATTAAGATTAAGATTAAGATTAAGATTAAGATTAAGATTAAGATTAAGATTAAGATTAAGATTAAGATTAAGATTAAGATTAAGATTAAGATTAAGATTAAGATTAAGATTAAGATTAAGATTAAGATTAAGATTAAGATTAAGATTAAGATTAAGATTAAGATTAAGATTAAGATTAAGATTAAGATTAAGATTAAGATTAAGATTAAGATTAAGATTAAGATTAAGATTAAGATTAAGATTAAGATTAAGATTAAGATTAAGATTAAGATTAAGATTAAGATTAAGATTAAGATTAAGATTAAGATTAAGATTAAGATTAAGATTAAGATTAAGATTAAGATTAAGATTAAGATTAAGATTAAGATTAAGATTAAGATTAAGATTAAGATTAAGATTAAGATTAAGATTAAGATTAAGATTAAGATTAAGATTAAGATTAAGATTAAGATTAAGATTAAGATTAAGATTAAGATTAAGATTAAGATTAAGATTAAGATTAAGATTAAGATTAAGATTAAGATTAAGATTAAGATTAAGATTAAGATTAAGATTAAGATTAAGATTAAGATTAAGATTAAGATTAAGATTAAGATTAAGATTAAGATTAAGATTAAGATTAAGATTAAGATTAAGATTAAGATTAAGATTAAGATTAAGATTAAGATTAAGATTAAGATTAAGATTAAGATTAAGATTAAGATTAAGATTAAGATTAAGATTAAGATTAAGATTAAGATTAAGATTAAGATTAAGATTAAGATTAAGATTAAGATTAAGATTAAGATTAAGATTAAGATTAAGATTAAGATTAAGATTAAGATTAAGATTAAGATTAAGATTAAGATTAAGATTAAGATTAAGATTAAGATTAAGATTAAGATTAAGATTAAGATTAAGATTAAGATTAAGATTAAGATTAAGATTAAGATTAAGATTAAGATTAAGATTAAGATTAAGATTAAGATTAAGATTAAGATTAAGATTAAGATTAAGATTAAGATTAAGATTAAGATTAAGATTAAGATTAAGATTAAGATTAAGATTAAGATTAAGATTAAGATTAAGATTAAGATTAAGATTAAGATTAAGATTAAGATTAAGATTAAGATTAAGATTAAGATTAAGATTAAGATTAAGATTAAGATTAAGATTAAGATTAAGATTAAGATTAAGATTAAGATTAAGATTAAGATTAAGATTAAGATTAAGATTAAGATTAAGATTAAGATTAAGATTAAGATTAAGATTAAGATTAAGATTAAGATTAAGATTAAGATTAAGATTAAGATTAAGATTAAGATTAAGATTAAGATTAAGATTAAGATTAAGATTAAGATTAAGATTAAGATTAAGATTAAGATTAAGATTAAGATTAAGATTAAGATTAAGATTAAGATTAAGATTAAGATTAAGATTAAGATTAAGATTAAGATTAAGATTAAGATTAAGATTAAGATTAAGATTAAGATTAAGATTAAGATTAAGATTAAGATTAAGATTAAGATTAAGATTAAGATTAAGATTAAGATTAAGATTAAGATTAAGATTAAGATTAAGATTAAGATTAGACATGTGTTGATTTAATTAATTAAGAAATTGTGATTGGTTAATTGAGGTTAGGTCAGTTGCCTTTTAGTATATATTAAGATTAAGATTAAGATTAAGATTTGTCTGACTCATATTTTATGTGTTACCCGATAGTTATAACCCCCCTTTTTTTTTATCCAAACAACTTATAATTTATATATCTTATTTAATTAAGGCTAAATATATTCATTTTAAAAAACTTATGCTGAAGAATTTTTATAAAAAAAAATGAATTCTTCAAAATATATTTTAATTCAATAAGGCTACTAATTAAGTTAAAACATACACATTTAGTTATATATTTTTAGTACTAATAATTGAAAAATCTATAAATTTTCTAAAAACACAATTATGGATGTTATAAACATTATCTAAACTAGCTACTAATGTATACAACAAAAAGTTTAACTATATATATTTATAAGTTATATACTTGACATAACAATCGAAATGGGAAGTGATATTAGTACCATTTGTTTTGATTGATGTACCACACTTGTGTAATACTGATTTGTACAGTTAGTTGTAAAACTTGTACATTGTGGTACATCCATCAAAAACAATGGTACGAAGATCACCTCCCATCTAAAATATGTTACTAAATGGTATAAATTCATGGTAAATTAAGATTCATTAAGTTGGTAATTTCGCTAACAGAATAAAGATGAAAAAAAAATTACATGTTACGATCAAAAATAGTTAAGTAAGAAAAAAAAAACATAGGAGGGGAACCGCACGTATTTATACAGTGATTAATTCACAATACACACAACGAAAACATGCTTGATAATTCTGCTTGATAATTCTAAAGATAAGCCAGGGACACATGTCAATAAATAAGAAGGCTAGATGTTGAACCCTATCCCTCCACAAACACCAAAACTTTCTATATATAGCAAAATAGTATATAGTATGATATTACTACTACAACAGATAAAAAAGATTAAACATGAACAACTACCTGGTGTTGCTTCTAGTAGTTGTTCTCACGAGCGCGGGCTTGCTTTCGTGTACTCACTCTAAGAATGTTGATCAGGAGATCGTCATGGTCATTGACGACGATAATCCATCCACGCAACAGATGGAGCAGATAATTAAAGTTGGTTGCTCATATATTACATTAATTGTATAAATTATTATTGCAAATATATATTTGGATGGGGATTCCCTCAAGTTAATTAACTTGAGGGTAAAGTTAAAAGGTAATACATTGGATTAAAATCAATGATCAAGATTCAGTTATCATTTTTGAATATTGACCATTGATTTTAAATTAATGGTCGAGATAATCCAACTTTACCCCTCAAGTTACTTCAATTAGAGGGGATCTCAGCCCATATATTTTACGTTTTATGGTGTTATCACATACTCCCCGTAGCATGATGCTGCATGCATCATATTTCTTCCTTTTTATAATTTTTTTTCCAGAAAAAGAATATATCTTTTTTCGATTGAAAAAACTCAGTATATATGGGGGTTTGATACATGGGATCAATGGGGTTTTTATCTATCTACCTATTTTCTTCAAAAAAAATACAATTTTCATCATGTTTGATCTGTTGTCCCTATATACATTTTAATATATGTCTCCCTTTTATTAACATTTTTTACGTTTGGTCCCCTCCTAGCTTGTGCAGGCCGACAATCGTCCAGTTCAAACTGGGCGATTCAAGTTGGAAGATGGGAAGTTATTGAAACTTTTGCGGACCACAGAATGGTAGAGAGAATTGTGTATGACGATTGACAGCCATGTGGGGCTTTGACTATTGCTGCGACGGCTTACATTGTGACGGATTTTTTAACGGAAGATGCCGGGAAGGCCAGGGTGATTGTATTAAAATTGACCAGCCATGTGGGGTGCTTGACCACTGCTGCAGTGACTTACATTGTGACGGATTTTTAAAGGAAGATGCCGAGGCCCGGATTACTGCATACCTTTAGACAGTTCTTGTAACGCACTCCACGGTATCAAATGTTGTAATGATGGGCTTTGTGACGGTACTAATTTCTTGCCCGGAAAATGCAGATCCAAGTTTTACTGCCTACCTGTATGGAGTGTATGCCCTCATCCGATTTTCCCGTCAGTATGGTCATGTTGTTTTGGTAGTACATGTCTATACAATCAACTCACTAAAGACTTGCGGTGTATGTAAAATCAAGATTTTCCTTGTACGTACGTACGTGTACGTAATTAATAATGCATGCAGGTACGATGTGCATTTCCTTAATTGAAATAAAATTAAACAAGGTTTTAAATATATTGTCTATATATGCTTCAATTCTTCACAATCAATTATGGCCGATGGATGAATCTAAAATTTAAATTAATCAATCGCTAATCAATCCATCATTTAGACTTTTAGAGTACAACTTGACAACATATACACAGCGGAGCCAGGGTTGCTGGTTGACGGGATCACGTGACAAGAGTATTTATATTTAATTTTTTTTAGAGTAAATTACACTTTTCGTCCCTGAAGTTGGCACGTTTTTCACTTTTGATTCTAAAGTGAAAAAATTACAATTTTGACCTTAAACTTGGCAAATTTTTTCAATCGTGGTCCTTTGGCCAGACGGAGTTAAATTTTGGCCGTTAACGTTACACCCGAGGGACTAAAAGTGAAAAACGTGCCAACTTTAGGGACGGAAAATGTAATTCATTCTTCCATTCATCTTCTCCAACAAGATTCCGGCCTCCGGTCATCTTCTCCGATGGACTCACAAACTTATTATTTACACCCAATGACCAACTCCATTTCTAGCTAGCCATTGACCGACGAAAAGGGTGGTTGCCCCCTCTCTCTTTATCACTCTTTCTTGCCACTTCCATGATACGTTGTCGTTTTCATGTTTGAGCCAATGATTTCTAAACTCTCCATTCATCTATCAATCAACAACCCTTCAAAATTATATATTATGTGCTCTATCATCTGCTGCTGGTGCTCAATTATATTCATATCTATATTTATATTTCTATCTGGCTGGCTGGTTTGATGTTGAATGTACATTACTGGCGATGATGATACTTATCTGCAATATCTTATAAGTTTTTTTCCGAGCATAAATCGGATAACGGGTGAATTCGGGCCGTATCTTGGTTGACTGACTGTAAAGTTTTGGTTGTAAACAAAAATTCACTCGTACGTATGAAATTTGATATCGTATCATTTGAGTAAATGATTTTGTTTGTGGTTTAGATTTGGATTGAAAGTCGAGTTTTTATTAGGTATCATCGGAAAATAAATGTCTAGTCGAAAAATTCCATCGGAAAAGATGATCGGAGAAGATGACCGGAAAAAAAAAGAATGGAAGAATAAATTTATTTGTATGATTTTCATTTTTGTCGGTCAATGGCTAGCTAGAAATGGAGTTGGTCATTGGGTGTAAATAATAAGTTTGTGAGTCCATCGGAGAAGATGACCGGAGGCCGGAATCTTGTTGGAGAAGATGAATGGAAGAATGAATTACATTTTTCGTCCCTAAAGTTGGCACGTTTTCACTTTTAGTCCCTCGGGTGTAACGTTAACGGCCAAAATTTAACTCCGTCTGGCCAAAGGACCACGATTGAAAAAATTGGCCAAGTTTAAGGTCAAAATTGTAATTTTTTCACTTTAGGGATTAAAAGTGAAAAACGTGTCAACTTCAGGGACGAAAAGTGTAATTTACTCTTTTTTTTAACCAAGTTGGTTTGTGGTGTTGAATATGGATTTCTTTTTGTACGGAAATATACTCTATATCTACTTATAAAAAATAGCCCTCTTTATTTTTAAAAATGTTGAAAGTTACTATATGTGATATGACAAAAATACCCCCTTCTTTTTTTTCTAAATTCATCTTCTTTATTCATACTAATTTAATTATCTCTACTAATATACCTAAAATACCTTAATGAAATAAATTACACCATCAGTCTCTCAACTCTTAAAATAACTACACTAACCATTATATTAATTATATTCATCAATAGCTACATTGGTGGTCATGACAACCCCACAATGTTTATAACTCTATATTTCTAGTACTATTTCTATGAATTTATTTAGTTTTAAGGTAATTGGCAACCCCAGATTAATGTAATTTATTTTTGTAGTTTAATTTTACAGTTGTTAGTATTATGAAAAGTTTCAGTCTTTAACACATGATAAATGTAATCCACTCATACTCATTTTTAATTTCATCGATTGATTTCATCATCCAATTGTGAGGAAAACTATTAGACCAACATTTTACAAGTATATATTATTTCAGAGAATTGATGATACAAGTTGATGTTTTTTTTTGACGAATTTACTTATATTTTTTTTTTTTGAACAACAAATTTCTATACTATCCTACCTAAATCTAAATTCTCCAAATATTACACCAAGGGAGGATCGAACCTCCACTTACTCCAAAGAAGCACATGCTTCTTACCACCCCACCTAAATGGTGGTGTTTTTACTTATATATACTCCTTCCGTCCCACTAGAAGTGTCATGTTATTAATTTTCAAAGTCTAACATTTGCAACTTTGACCTTAAATAATTTTATTTGTGTTAGATAATACTTGATGAAAGTTATATGAATTGATTGTGTTTTAGACGTGTTTTTTAATGGTATAACTTTTATCAAGTTTTATATAACACAAAAATATATATTTAAGGTCAAAGTTTAAAAATAAAGACTTTGAATATTCAAAATAAGACACTTCTAATTGGACGGAGGAAATATATAACAAATCGGTGCCTATTAATGAATGGTAGTTATATGTCGGTTTTGTTGAGAACCGTCATAACTGTAAACAATGAATCGATGGCATTGTTTCTAGGATTAGAATCCTCTGAAGTTGATCCAACTTTATTTATTTACAGAAGGTTTATTGGCTTATGAGTTATGACCCAAACCAAATAACCTATACCCATTACACTAAGTTATCTATTTTGACCCACTAATATAGTATGACTATTTTGACCCATTTTTGACATTAACGACTTCCAACAATTCCCCCTGATGTCAAAAACGTCTTCATTCCACTACCTTAGTCACTTTTGGCGACGACAATAATTTGGTCTCACAAAACGACAAAAAAGGTCAAACTTTTGACATTGAATGTCAAAAATGACATAGACGTCGTAAAAGCTCCTCGTTAAACTTTTTTATTTGTTTTTCCAATTATTTTACTCCCCAAATAGTCAAATAGATGAGAAAAAAAATGTATTGGGCCTATCAGGCCCAAATGAATGTCAAAAAAACATATTGGGCCCATTAAGTTCATTCAAGTGAAAGAAAAACACATGCAATCCATTTGGCCATTAAGACGACTAATAACATAAGTCAACATACATACATACATACATACATACATACATACATACATATATACATACATAAATACATACTTATCGATGTATACATAATTACAAATTTATCAATGAATCATATTGGGCTCATTACTGATACTTAAATATATAAATACATACTTATCAATGAATCATATTGGGCCATTAGGCCCAATGATTTCACGAGCATTATAAATATTGAGCATTATGGCCCCATTTAGGCCCAAATAGATTAATAAGAAAGATGTTGGGCCCATTATGAATAAGAAAAATCGTATTAGACCCATTAGGCCCAATTGAATGTAAAGAAACATATTGGGCCCATTAGGCCCAAATGAATGATATAAATCATATTGGGCCCATTAGGCCCAAATGAATGACTATAAATCATATTGGGCTCATTAGAATTGAATGTCAAAAATGACATAGACGTCGTAAAAGCTCCTCGTTAAACTTTTTTATTTGTTTTTCCAATTATTTTACTCCCCAAATAGTCAAATAGATGAGAAAAAAAATGTAAAAAAAAAAAAAAAAAAAAAAAAAAAAAAAAAAAAAAAAAAAAAAAAAAAAAAAAAAAAAAAAAAAAAAAAAAAAAAAAAAAAAAAAAAAAAAAAAAAAAAAAAAAAAAAAAAAAAAAAAAAAAAAAAAAAAAAAAAAAAAAAAAAAAAAAAAAAAAAAAAAAAAAAAAAAAAAAAAAAAAAAAAAAAAAAAAAAAAAAAAAAAAAAAAAAAAAAAAAAAAAAAAAAAAAAAAAAAAAAAAAAAAAAAAAAAAAAAAAAAAAAAAAAAAAAAAAAAAAAAAAAAAAAAAAAAAAAAAAAAAAAAAAAAAAAAAAAAAAAAAAAAAAAAAAAAAAAAAAAAATAAAATGAACGTCATGTTGTGACAACTCGTAATTTATTAACAACGGGTTAGTCCTAATCTCGATCATTATTATAATTTCGTCTAATTTAGAGATTATGACGTGGAAATTATTAGTAAATTGAACATTTGATATGGTTCAATTGGACGTATCCATATGACGTAGACTATTAGCTATTTAGACGAATGCCGAGTCTTAAAATGACGTTAAATTAAGATTTAAATGTTAAAATTTAACACAGTAAATAGACTGTCTAAACTAAATATTTCTAAAAGTTTAGTTTATTTAATTTTATTGGCTTGTCTTAACAAATGAGACGAGGGAAAATACCTTTACTTTACATTTTTGACTTTTAGGTCAAACGGTATTTAATCGTAAGCATTTTACCAAATTAGGGGAAAGGATTTTATCTATTTTGGCCACATGGGCCGAAATGTAACTTGAATGGCTGGGAGGGAAACACCCATCACCCCCATCACCCCTTTTGATTTCTCCCTGACAAACACACACACACACCACACAAACACAACACAAATCACTCAAACATTTTCCAAATACTCTCAATCTCCCTATCATTCTTCTAAATCAGATTTTGCAAAGGAAAGATTGAAGGATTTTAAAGCTATTATTTGGTATTTGCATCATTATCACCATCTTCATCAAATTCCTCAAGAACATCAATTTTGGTAAGTAAACCATTTCTCAAACTTTTAATTTGATTTAATTTCCATTTCAAGTTAAATTTCAGTATTTCTAAATGAATTAGATAGCCATGGAAACGAAATGAGTTTTTGGTTTGGTTAACCTAAT
>CM067172.1:15205093-15222593 GCA_034093135.1 Erigeron breviscapus | reverse complement strand
AATAATTTTAATTTAAAATCATTTACTATTTCTTTCTATATATAAAAAAAGAACAATTTTGGAACTTATGTGGTATTCTCTTCTTTTGTCAAGTAAGATTTTTTACAATGTGTCGTTTGTTTGTTAAAACAATTTTTTAATATATATATATGTAACTATACGTGTAATATAAAATTCGAAGATATTTAGTATACTATAATATTTTCTAAAATTTATTACATTATAGTTTTTAATGGTCTACAAGTATTAAAAATAACATATATTATATACTTATTATAATATTACTGTTTAATTATTATAATGTTACCATCCAACGTATGGGTTTAATCTAGTATATATATATAGGGGTTGAGTATTGTAAAACAAGTATTAAAGTAAAACAAATAGGACAAGATCTTGACCCTTAGATCATGATTAAATTGATGCACGAAGATTCACGAAGCAATTGATGCACGATGATTTTTATGATGCACAGTGATTTTCAGTGAAGAAAAACCTATTGTTTTATTTGTTTTACTTTAATACTTGTTTTATTTTACCTAAAACCTATATATATATAGGGTAGGGTTAACGTGAGAACAACATATATGGAGAGAACCGTGAGAACCACTAGTTTTCCTCCCTCTTTCTCATTTTTTGTGTGGTTTTTTATTTTTTAATTTTAATTTTTCATTTTTTGAAACTTTTTTTTGTTTTTTATTTTCTTTTAACAAAAACCCATTCCAAAAAAAAAAAAATAAAAATAAATTTTTTTTTTTTTGTAAAAAATCATATGGGTTACGTGTTAAGGAAACGTATGGATACGGTACGGGCGTTGCCCTCATCCGTTCTAAAGGGGTTGTCACCGGACGCATATGAGAATGGTATGAATTTGATGGGCGGCGATCCAAGAGATGGTAGCGGTTGTATACGGTACGGGCGTAGCCCTTAACTCTAAGGGCAAAGCCCTTAGAGATGGATTTTAGTGGTTCTCACGGTTCTCACCATATATGTTGTTCTCACTTGATCCCTTCACTATATATATATATATATATATATATAATTCAAATTATTGTGCAAAATGTCCAGACCGGACAGGTAAGAAGAAAAACACAAATGATTTTTGGATATAGAATCACAAAAAAAATGAAGGCGAACAATACATTTACAAGCAACACAACAAAAATATTAATTAAAACTAACAAACAAACACGTTGTTGTTGGCCTTTTAATACAAATGAAAGTACTATAAGAATTGAAAAAATGTCCGATTCCAACACCACTAATGAGAGCCCCACCTGGATAACATTTTATATTCATATATAATTTTAAATTTTAGTGTGTAAAAAGTTACGAGTATTTTAAAATAGAGTATTTAATGTTTGAGAACAATTCGAGGCCTAAGTAGAAACTACTAAGAATTGCCAGGTGGTACTCCTCTATTATTTCTTACTTGTTTTATACTCCGTACTTTTTTATGTCTCATTAAAAGTGTCAAGTTTTGAATTTCTAAAATCTTTATTTTTTAATTTTGATCTTAAATATATTTTTTTTGTTATATAATAACTTATGGGTTGTGATCATTTGAAAACTAAAGTTTGTGTGAAAACCAAAAAACTAGCCAAACACACTGTGATTTGGAACTTAACACAATGTGTTTATAAGCTGCCCACCACCACCACCACCACCATTGCTGGAAATTGTGATACGGTATGGGTGAAGTCTTTAATCGAACGGTTGCGCCGTTCAGGGGGGCTTCACCCTTCTCGGTAGACTACCTCGAGACATTTATAAAGGGGTTGGAAGTCGGACGCATATGGGAATAGTATGGATTTATGGGACGATCCTAAGAGATAGTGTAGTGGTTTGATACGGTACGGGTGCTGCCCTTACTGCCATGGCTCCACCATTGCGTCGCTGGAGGAGGAGGAGGAGAGCGAGAGATGATGGTGGTGGTGAGCAGCTATAAACACATTGTGTTAAATTTCAAATCACAGTGTGTTTGACCAGTTTTCTGGTTTCACACAAATTTTAGTTTTCAAATGAACATTTCACAATACTTGTTATATAATATACTTGATGAAAGTTATATGAAATAATTGAGTTTTAGATATATTTACATTGGGTATAATTTTCATCAATTATTATATAACAAAAAAATATATATTTAAGGTCAAAGTTCTAAAACAAAGACTTTGAATATTCAAAATGACACTTCTAGTGGGACGGAGGTAATATTTTTAGAGTATATTGATAACTCTTTATCGAATAGATGAATTAGCATATGAAGAGACATACCACTAAAACTAAATTTGTCATTCAAAATGAAAAGCTAATGACTTTCTAAGTAATTGAGATGAAATACTTAATGACTTAAATAATAGAGAACTCATGGTTTCAAGTTTTATATGTCACAACTATGTTCATGTTAAGTCATGGGGTTCTATCTCATCTATAATGGTGAGATTTTTCCGGAAGTGAAGGTGATTAGATGGACTAGTGGTCCGTCAATGATCCGTCAATTTACCGTTATGTAGTTTAAAAATATTTTAAGTTAAGACTTACATGTCCGTTTGGGTGAACTTGAGTAGATCAAAAAGTCTATAAATATAGGCCAGATGTAACACCATCTTGACAAACAACAAAAAACGTTCTACGTAAAACAATAGTATATTATAATATTACTACACAAAATACCGTATATATACTCAACAAGGTAAGATGAAAAAAACAAATGATTTTTGGATATACTTGGAGATCACAAAAGAAAAGATGAAGGAGAACAATACATACAGTTACACAACAAAAATAATCTATTAATTTAGAGAAAACAAACAAATAAAACACGTACTTAGCCTTTTAATATATACGAGAGTAAGTACCCGCGCGTTGCGGCGGTGAGATGGTGGGGGTGATAGGTCATAAAGTGTGATAGGTCATAGAGTGTGATAGCCAAATACCTTAGCCGTACGGGCTCCGCCCTCGAATTTAAAAATTCGTCGAAAGTATATCGAATGACATCTCTAATGAAAGAGCATGAAATTTTAAGAACACCCATATAATTTTTATAATTTATCGATGTACGGTTTTTGAGATAAAAGATTTTGAATAAATTAGATGAATAAAATGATTTATGGAGGAGAGAGAAAAAATGAGTGGTTGAGATTTGAGAGAGAGATGAAAATGAAAGTTGAAAGTTGAAAGTTGTGGGGCATTGATGTATGGTACATCATGCATTATCATGTGTACATTGTTGAAATTGAAAGTTGAAACCTTATTTGCTTTATAATATAGTATAGATATAGGGTTGAATATTGTAAAACAAGTATTAAAGTAAAACAAATAGGACAAGATCTTGACCCTTAGATCATGGTTAAATTGATGCACGAAGATTCACAAAGCAATTGATGCACGGTGATTTTCAGTGAACAGAAACCTATCGTTTTATTTGTTTTACTTTAATACTTGTTTTATTTTACCTAAAACTATATATATATATTTGATAATAAAAACAAAATTAAATATATATATTATATATATATATATATATAGAGGTTGGTTATTGTAAAACAAGTATTAAGTAAAACAAATAGGACAAAGATCTTGACCCTTAGATCATGGTAAAATTGATGCACGATTCACGAAGCACAAGTATATATATATTGATGCACGATGATTTTCATGATGCACAATGATTTTCAATGAAGAGAAACCTATTGTTTTATTTGTTTTACTTTAATACTTGTTTTATTTTACCTAAAATCTAAACATATATTTATATTATATATAATATATATATCATATATATGTATAGATTAGGGGTTGGTTATTGTAAAACAAGTATTAAAGTAAAACAAATAAGACAAAATCTTGACCCTTAGATCATGATAAAATTGATGCACGAAGATTCACGAAACACAAGTATATATATTGATGCACGATGATTTTCATGATGCACGATGATTTTCAGTGAAGAAAAACTATTGTTTTATTTGTTTTACTTTAATATTGTTTTATTTTACCTAGAACCTATATATATATATATATAGTAATATATATATAATATATATAATATATAATATAGAGTTGTATTCATGCAAAACCTACAAATTTGGTGAGATCCAAGGGCTAAATCTCAGCCCTTGGATCAAAACAGATCGACGGTTCCATTAAAAAAAGAAAAAAACACGCAGAGGGGTACTTTGGTAATTTCGCACATTATCTCACACCCCAATTATTTCTTTTCAGTTTCAAACACACACACAGATCTCTCTCTCTCTCTCTCTCTCTCTCTCCCCACCACCACCACCACTACCACCACCGTGCTCAGGTCACCATCGCGTTTCAATCGATATGGTACAACCATCGTTGCCTCTGTCGTCATCATCTCCATCATTCATCATCAATTAATCTTGAAGATGACTTTTTGTTATGTAAATTCTAAATATTCAAATGTAATTAGATAACATGTGATTAGATCTTTCTAACATTTGAATTTGTTAAATTTTATTAGTTATTTAATTGACTTTGTTGTTTGGTATAATATTGCCTACAAGGTGTTTGATGAAATGTCTAAACCAAAGTTTCTTATATATGATTTAGTATCAAATCACATCTGATTGAGTATTGCATATAAGGTGTTTGATGAAATGTCTAAACCAAAGTTTGATAATACCTTTATGATTCTGAATCAAACCCCATTTGTTTGTGTAAATGTATAATAAAATCAAATTTGATTTTGTATAGCGTTTTGAAACTGTACCGTACAATCAAATTTGATTATGTATAAGTTTGTTGATATGAACTCCATTTGTTTTGTTTAAATGCATTAATAAAATCAAATTTGATTGTGTATGTGTTTGTTAATATAAACACCGTTTGTTTGTGTAAGATATAAATAAAATCAAATTTGATTTTGTATAGTTTTTTGAAGCTGTATGTATACAATCAAATTTGATTGTGTATAGGTTTCTTGATATGGATCTCCATTTGTTTTTCTAAATGTATGCATAAAATCAAATTTGATTTTGTATAGCTTTTTCACACTGTATGCTTAAAATCAAATTTGATTTTGAATAGGTTTCTTTGTATGGAACTCATTTGCTTTGTCTAAATGTATGAATAAAATCAAATATGATTTTGTATAGTTTTTCCCACAATGTATGAGTAAAATCAATTTTGATTTTGAATAGGTTTCTTTGTATGGAACTCATTTGTTTTGTCTCAATGTGCTATACAAAATCATATATGATTTTGTATAGGTTTTCCCCAATGTATGCGTAAAATCATTTTTGATTTTGAATATAGTTGATTTTGTATATGTTTTTCACAATGTATGTGTAAAATCAATTTTGATTTTGAATAGTTCATTATGTATAGGTTTTTCACACTGTATGCGTAAAATCATATATGATTTTGTATAAGTTTTTCACACTGTATGCTTAAAATCAATTTTGATTTTGAATAGGTTTCTTTGTATGGAAGCCATTTGCCTTGACTCAATTTGATACGTAAAATCATATATGATTTTGTATAGGTTTCTTGATATGAACTCCATTTGTTTTGTCTAGATGTATGAATAAAATCAAATATGATTTTGTATAGTTTTTCCCCAATGTATGCGTAAAATCATTTTTGATTTTGAATAGGTTTCTTTTTATGAAACTCATTTGTTTTTCTCAAATGTATGCATAAAATCAAATTTGATTTTATATAGGTTTCTTGATATGAACTCCATTTGTTTTTCTAAATGTGTGCATAAAATCAAATTTGATTTTGTATAGGTTTTAACTGTATGCGTAAAATCATATATGATTTTGTATAGGTTTTCCAATGTATGCGTAAAATCATATATGATTTTGTATAAGTTTTCACAATGTATGCTTAAAATCAATTTTGATTTTGATAGGTTTAATGTATGCGTAAAATCATATATGATTTTGTATAGGTTTTCAATGTATGCGTAAAATCATATATGATTTTGTATAAGTTTTCACAATGTATGCTTAAAATCATTTTTGATTTTGAATAGGTTTCTTTGTATGGAACTCATTTGTTTTGTCTAATGTATGCACATAAAATCAAATTTGATTTTGTATAGGTTTCTTGATATGAACTCCATTTGATTTTCTAAATGTATGCATAAAATCAATTTTGATTTTGAATAGCTTTTACTGTATGCATAAAATCATATATAATTTTGTAAGGGTTTCTTGATATGAACTCCATTTGTATTTTTAAATGTATGCATAAATCAAATTTGATTTTGTATAACTTGTTAACACTGTCCGTATAAAATCAAATTTGATTTTGTTTAGGTTTCTTGATATGAACTCTATTTGTTTTTCTAAATGTATGCATAAAATCAAATATGATTTTGTATAGCTTTTTGACACTATATGCATAAAATCAAATTTGATTTTGTATAGGTTTCTTGATATGAACTCCATTGATTTTCTAAATGTATGCATAAAATCAAATTTGATTTTGTATAGGTTTCTTGATATGGACTTCATTTGTTTTTCTAAATGTATACATAAAATCAAATTTGATTTTGTAAACTACGACTTCTTAATTGCTAATCAAATTTGATTTCACATGTATAATGTTAAAAATCTATGCAAAATCATTTTTGATTTTATGCATACATTTTAGAAAAGTTGCATTCTAAAACCCTAAAATCTAAACCCTTGGGGGCTAAAAGCTAATCCGAGGGGAAGTGTGATCACGGGGGCCTTCGGCCCCGCGCTTTAGTTTAGGGTTTGAAGTCGTAGGGTTAGCCTAACGGCTAACCCTACCACTTCAAACCCTAAACTAAAGCTTTATCACGGGGGCCTTCGGCCCCGCGCTTTAGTTTAGGGTTTGAAGTCGTAGGGTTAGCCTAACGGCTAACCCTACGACTTCAAACCCTAAACTAAAGCTTAATTGCTAATCAAATTTGATTTCACATGTATAATGTTAAAAATCTATGCAAAATCATTTTTGATTTTATGCATACATTTTAGAAAAGTTTCATTCTAAAACCCTAAAATCTAAACCCTTGGGGGCTAAAAGCTAATCCGAGGGGAAGTGTGATCACGGGGGCCTTCGGCCCCGCGCTTTAGTTTAGGGTTTGAAGTCGTAGGGTTAGCCTAACGGCTAACCCTACGACTTCAAACCCTAAACTAAAGCTTAATTGCTAATCAAATTTGATTTCACATGTATAATGTTAAAAATCTATGCAAAATCATTTTTGATTTTATGCATACATTTTAGAAAAGTTGCATTCTAAAACCCTAAAATCTAAACCCTTGGGGGCTAAAAGCTAATCCGAGGGGAAGTGTGATTACGGGGGCCTGCGGCCCGCGCTTTAGTTTAGGGTTTGAAGTCGTAGGGTTAGCCTAACGGCTAACCCTACAACTTCAAATCCTAAACTAAAGCTTTATCACGGGGGCCTTCGGCCTCGCGCTTTAGTTTTTGAGTTGACTTTTTGTGTAATTTGACTAACAAACTTGTTGAATGAAATAATTGGGCCCATTTGTGATTATATGACTATGTGGTATGTTAGTCGGGTCGTTAATATGTTTGTTTGGCGTTTAATTGTGTAATCGATTGTATTTTGGCTTGTGAAGAGAATCGGGTCGGCCCGTGGGTAGTCCACGACCCACCAGCCACCCATGACCATTTCTCCCCTCCCTTATCTTTTACTTCACCCTTTCATTCATTATCTATCTATCTATACTTCTATTCTCTCAAGTAAAAGGAGCCATCTCTTGTTCTTCACCCTCATTGCATCAAATTAGTGTTTTGGAGCTACCATAGTACAAGAATCATCATCATTGTTGCCTCATAATCTTCATTAAATCATAACTTGAAGTTTCTAGTTCAAGCTTTACCCATTTTGACCTAAATTTGGGTTCTAGCTCAAGGAGAAGTTTGTGTAAGTCTAATTCAACTCTTTTACTTCCATTATGCTTGTTTATATGTTTCTAGTCGTTTTGATGTGATTCCAAGTCTTTAAAATGGTAAAATGGAAATTAGGGTTTAATTTAGGGTTTGAATGATTTGTGGGCGATTATGATGTTTTGGTCGAATTTGTGGGTTGGGTTATGTGTATTTATGGTTAATGATGTTTGGTTATACTCAAAATGGGTTACAAGTCTTTACAAATCGTTTTGGTATGGTTTGGGTCGAAATTGGGGGTTTTGGGTTCTTAATTTTCTGCATATTTGCTGCTGGTCGTGTTGCTGCCCAGTAAGGGGCGTAACCTACGGCCCTATGGGGCGTAGGTTACGCTAGGCCAAATTTTGTGGGGCGTAACTTACGCCGAATCCTCCATCTTACGCCCCGACCTCCTGTTTACGCCAACTTTTACGCCCACCTTACGCCAAAAATGAACTTTCTAGAGGGCCGTAGCTTACGCCCCTTTGGGCCGTAAGTTACGCGTTAGGTCCAGATTTAGTCCAGAGTTACTGGACTGGCTCCAGACTGGACTACTGGAATCTTATTGAAGATAAGTCAAGAAACATGTTTTGCTGGACTCGCTCCAGACCCGACTTCTGGAGCCTCACTGAAGATCTGACCAGAAAACATATTCGACTGGACCTACTCCAGACTTGGAATCTGGAGTCCCTCTAAAGATTTGTCCAGAAATAATAGAAGACTAGTGAGCAATACTTGTATAGGTAATCTGGAGCATTCTCCAGATTAGCTCACTGAAGACTTCACCCCAGTCCAGATCTACTCTACTGAAGACATTCTGACTGAAGTCAAAGACTGAAGTCTGAAGGAAGAAGAATTAACAAATGGCGGAGTCCACTGGAAAGTCTTACCAGATCTGCACACTGGAGGATTGTTAGTGTTCTAGATCCTGCAAGTATGAACACTAATATCGAGGATTGACTTTAGCCTTTAACACACTTTCCAAAGAACAATCCACTTGTTCTTTAACAAAGTATACGTGTGTTAAGGTGGTTGGATATAAGGATACACTTGCACTTGATGTGACTTTATCCTTATTCTTATCCAATACATTTAATGTTCTTGTCGGATCATTAAATGTATGCAACCATATTTGTACGGCACAAAATTCACTGGTGAATTTTGTTGCCTATAAATACAAAGTCATTTCCTTGACAAAATACTTTTAAGCATACACTTAGCATGAAAGTGAATTTGTCTAAATACTCTCGATCTTAAACAGGGATACTTCACAACTTTAAGTATCTCGATCCTAAAGAGCTATTTGACAAATATAGATCATTTGTAACTCATAGGTTGTTAGGATACATACTTAATTGTATTATCTTGATTCCGCAACAACCTTGTATTTTATTTAACATCATAAATAAAATACCCATGAAAAATACATAATGTTCCACTTTACTTGTTTATTGCTTTAAGTCTTGTATTACTTTGTTTATATATCTTGCATATTTATTTACAAGTAATACTAGTCCATATCTAGTGATTATTAGACTTGTTGTATTTTACACTTTCTATTTGGTTAACCATCTCGTAATTTAAGGGACTCACATTACGCCCGTTGTATTTTACCCACCGTACCTTACGCCCCTGTGGGCCGTAAGTTACGGCTGTTGTTTTCTGAAATGTTCCTTGTTTGACCTAGTTTGACTTTCTAGACCTTTTTACGCGCCGAGTCTTAATCTAATTCACTTCTTAACTTATTTAACAATGAATTAGAGTCTTAGAAGTTATTTAACGTCGAGAAGCACTTGGAAACCTAATTAGGGTTTTGCCGTGAAATTGATAAGTTATGTATACGTGTTTATGAATGTTAATGTGCATGTATATGATCGATATTTAGGTGTTGGACGCGAGGAGAACATTGTACGACAATAACTTGACTCTATATCAATCTTGGTATCAGAGCAGAAGGCTAAACATTGCCTAGATCTGTTCTTGATGGCTAACCAAGAAAATACACAAGGTTTTAGTCTTGGTCCCGATCCTAATGCAAATATTAATGATCAAAATGAACCTCAAAATGTTAATAACACTAATCCACCTCCACCTCCTCCTACCCCTGCTTCTCCACACGTGCATGTGCACTACTCAAATAATCCTGTTCCTAAATTCAGTGGGAACAGTGATGAATTTGGTACGTGGAAGGCTAGGATGGTTTTGCATGTCACTGGTATTGAGAGGAACATGATGAAAATTTTAAACGAAGGACCTTATGTGCCTACATCACCTCTCAATCCACTTCTTGATCCTTCTGGATCTAGAAGGGAAGGGAAAAGAGGGAGGAACATTGGTCAGAAGAGGAGAGGAGATTGGTGAATCTAGAAACCCTTCTCAAAAACATGATCCTCGGGGCCGTTCCAGAAACCCTAATTCCCACACTAGTTCTTTTTCCTAGTGCTAAAACCATGTGGGATGAACTTCTAAACCAGAATGAAGGAGGAGATGACACCATTGTCACCAGAAAGGTCTCCTTAAACAAGAGGTATGAGTCATTTTTGCTCAACCTAACGAGTCTCTCACTGGTACTTACACCAGATTTATGAGTACCATAAACCAATTGAGAGGTCTTGGGGTTGAGAAGGACAAGGATATACTTCTGGAGAAATTTTGTGACATTTTACCCACCAAATGGTCTCACATGATCCTAGTCTTACGACAAGGTAAAACTCTGCACACACACACTCTCTCAACTTTATATGGAGCTTTCAGGTACACTGAAGAAAATCAATCCCAGAGAGTGGTGGCAGAACAAGATGCTTTTAACCATGCCTCCAGTACTCCTAAAGTGGTTAGTTATTCTGAACCACAAGTACAGCACTGATATCTTCTGAGAATGTATTTTCTATGAAGAAGATGGTGTCTGAACTTATGGATTCTGGAGAGTCCAGTCAAGTCTTTCCAGACTGTTGTGATGAAACTGAAGATGATGACCTTATTGCAATGATTGCTAAAACGTTTAACCCGTTTCAAAGCAAGAGCAAATAAGCCATCTGGACAATTTGCATCCAGTTCTTCCACTGACAAGACCAATTTGACATGCTTTAAGTGTGGCAAAAAGGGTCATTTCATGAAAGAGTGCAGGTCCAACCAGTTTGTATCCAAGCCTGGTCCATTCTCTTCTAATAATAAGCCTGATGATAGCTATAAATTAAAATATAAAAAGCTTAAGGCCCAAATTGCTCTCATGGCACAACAAATGGAAACTAATAATAAGTGCATGATTGCAACAACTGAAGAGAAGTGGGTTCCTTCTGATGAATCATCTGCTGATGAAGAAGAGGAAAAAGATTGCTGTTACATGGCTCTGGAAGTTGATGAGCACCTGGTGAAGGAAGATGTCACATCTGGACGATGGGTGGACATTGTTATTAAAAAGGTTAGTGATTATGATAATGCAACTGACCAAGAACGAAAATTGGACATTGCTGAAGCTTTAAATTCTGATTTAATTTTTGTAGAAACTGTTAGATCTGATTGTGTAAATGGTCTAGAAACAGATTCTTCTGAAATAAAATGCTTTAAAATCAAAATTAAAAGAACTTCAAGACATTGAACTGGCATTTCAAGCCCAGGTTCTGGTAACTGAACAATTGATTCAAGAAAAGCAAGATCTTGAAATCATTTTAGAGAAAGAAAAACTGGTAATAAAATCATGGCTAGAAACCAAAAAGCCATATGATGCTTGTGTAAAACAATTTCCAACTCAAAAACGTGCATACTTTAGATGGAAATACTCATGTTGCATCATTAATCCCAGTAATTGATCGATTACCAGAGGGATTCAGGCCCATTACTGTTTATGATGAGCCTGTAACTCCCAAGGCCAATATTTTCCCAGTTCACCAGAGGTTAAGACTGGAGAGCTCCAGATGACTGCTCCAGTTAAAGAGGTCTATCGGAATGGACCTTTGCCTCAGACCATTCCCCTACCAAAGCCTACAACTGGAAAGGCTAAGGTATCATCTGAAGAGAATGTTTTGTCCAGGATAGAGAGCCAGATTAAAATTCTGACTCGTCAATCACAAAGTTTTAATGCAAGATTAAACTTTATTGAGGGTACTTCATCTGGCCCTAGACAAAACACAAAACCTTTTACTAAGAAAGACAAATTTATTTCTCCAGTTGAGAAAAAAAAAGGTTTCAAAACTATCAACCCCAGTGGTCTTTTCAACTAAGACCACTGTTGAAGAAAGTGAACTGAACCAGATTTCCCCAGGGACCTATAAGGGGGGGTCCAGTGAACCCATCAGTCGATGGGTTCCCAAATCTAACTGATCAATATCTGGTGTATGTGTAGGGCGATCGAAAGAAATATCTGGTATCTTGACAGTGCAGCTGGCAGGACGATGACCGGATGTAAGACCCTACTGGAGGAGTTCACCATTTCTGATGGACCCTCCATCACTTTTGGAAATGATGGTTGTGGAAACTGAGGGATATGGTGTTCTGAACTTGGAAATATAACTTGATCAGTGTAAGTCAACTGTGTGACGATGGCTATCAAGTCTTATTCAATGTTGCTCAGGGCATCGTATTCAACCAGGACTGGAAGGTAGTGTTGATTGCTCCCAGAAAAGGGAATGTGTACGTGATGGATATGGAAAGCTCTCCTTCAGAGCAGTGTTTCTATACTCAAGCTGTTGAAGACACAAACTGGTTATGGCATAAAAGGTTATCCCATTTAAATTTCAAAAACATTAACAAGTTGTCCAGAAAACAACTTGCAGATGGGATACCTTCAGTTTCCTTCAAAAAGGAAAGGCCATGTCCAGGATGTGAGATGGGTAAGCAAAAACGTAACAGTTTCAAGACCAGACAGAATTTCAGCATATCTGAACCTCTTCATATGCTTCATATGGACCTCTTTGGTCAGTGAACGTTCAGACTCGTGCTGGTAAAAGATTCACCCTGGTGATCGTAGATGAATTCTCCAGATTTTGTTGGGTGATCTTTCTGAGGTCTAAAAGTGAAGCTGCTGCTGAAATCATCAGTCTTATCAAGCAAATTGAGCTCAAGTACAGTCGAAAAGTGTGTCAGTTAGAAGTGACAATGGAACAGAATTCCAGAATGCACTCTGGAGTCATTCTGTACTGACACTGGCATCTCCCAGAATTTCTCATCAGCCCGCTCTCCAGAACAGAATGGAGTGGTGGAAAGGAAAAATCGAACGCTGATAGAAGCTGCCAGGAGTATGCTTGCTGAATCTGGACTGTCTACCAGTTTCTGGGCGGAAGCAATTGCAACTGCTTGCCACACCAAGAATCGATCAGTGTACATCAAAAGACACAAAAAGACAGCCTATGAAGTCTTAAGAAATAGAAAACCATACTGGTTATTTTCACGTTTTTGGATGTCCAGTTTACATCCTGAACGACTCCAGTCAGCTAGGCAAATTTGATGCCAACGCTGATGAAGGGTATTTCTTAGGCTATTCAGCCATTCGCAAGGCCTTCAGAGTCTACAACAAGAGACTGGAGAAGGTCCATGAGTCAATTCATGTCACATTTGATGAATCAAATGCTGCAATCAACAAGAAGCCAGCCCTTGACACTCCCCCAGTTACTCCAATTGTCTTTTGTGAATCTGATCCTATAAACGACAAAAAAGAAGATTCAGAAGACACAGTTTCCAGTCATCCTGATCTGGAACCTGTTCAGAAAAAGAAACTCTCCAGTAGTACTCCATTGTATCCTTCTATTATTTTCAAACTACCCTCTGAAATTAATATTGGATCAGATGTCCGTACTACTCCCCCAGTATCAGTGTCAGTTGAGAATTTACCAGAAATTTCTTTTGGTGACCAAACTGAACCAGTACTACAAGAAATGCCTTCATATGAAGAATTTCATGATGCAAATCGTGATTTAAATGAATCAGATGAAGATGTTGAAGTAGTTAATGAAGAACCTCCTCCTGAAGCAACTTCAGAGGAGACTCAACTGAATTCTTGCACTGATATTGTTGTCAGTAACAATCCTGGTCAGTACTCCAGATGGACAAAAGCTCATCCTATTGATCAGATCATAGGTGACTCCAGTCGTGGTGTTCAGACCAGAAGAGCCTCCAGTAATCAATGCTTATACGTCAGTTTTCTATCTTTGAGAAACCTAAGAAGATTGACGAGGCTCTGGAAGATCCAAACTGGGTGACTGCTATGCAAGAAGAGCTTCACCAGTTTGAAAGGAAAAGTCTGGTATCTGGTTCCTTTCCCAGTTGGAAAGAAAGAACCAATTGGAACAAGATGGGTCTTCAGAAACAAAGTAGATGAAGATGGCCACGTAATAAGAAACAAGGCCAGACTGGTAGCACAAGGCTATTGCCAGTCAGATGTCGACTTTGATGAATCTTTTGCTCCAGTGGCTAGACTTGAAGCGATCAGAATTTTCTTAGCATTCGCTGCTAATCTCCAGTTCAAGGTCTACCAGATGGACGTAAAGAGTGCTTTCTTGAATGGAAAGCTTGAAGAAGAAGTTTACGTCAGACAACCTCCAGGTTTTTGATGAAAAGCATCCACATTGGGTATATCGTCTGGACAAAGCGCTTTATGGCCTCAGACAAGCCCCACGTGCCTGTATGATACTCTGACTAAACATTTATTGAAAAATGGTTTTAAACGAGGTGCAATTGACAATACCTTATTCATTCTTCATGAGAAAGGTAATCTGTTAATGGTACAAATTTATGTTGATGATATTATTTTTGGGTCTACTGATGAAAACATGTGCAAGAAATTTTCAAAAATCATGTCCACTGATATGAAATGAGTTTGATGGGTGAATTAACATATTTTCTTGGACTCCAGATTAAACAAAACAAAGATGGCATTTTAATTAATCAGGAAAAATATGTTAGAGATCTTTTAAAGAAATTGATATGAATTCTTCACCATCTAAACCAACTCCAATTTCTGCACCACTGACACTGGACTCGATCCAGATGGTAAACCAGTGAACACCACTGTCTATAAAGGCATGGTTGGTTCACTGATGTATTTAACTGCCAGTAGACCAGATATATGTTTTCAACATGTTTATGTGCCAGATATCAGTCTAATCCAAAGGAATCTCATATGCTTGCTGTAAAGCGCATACTGAAGTACCTTAAAGGTGTCCCCGAGTCTAGGTCTTTGGTACCCCAAAGGCTCAGGCATGGATCTAATGGGTTATTCAGATTCAGATCATGCAGGTTGTAAGATAGATAGGAAAAGTACCACAGGTGGTTGTCATTTCCTGGGTGGCAAATTGGTTAGTTGGACCAGTAAAAAGCAAACTTCAGTTTCATTGTCTACTGCTGAAGCTGAATACGTGTCTGCAGCCAGTTGTTGTTCTCAGATACTCTGGATGAAGAACCAGTTGCTTGATTATGGTATTAAATATTCAAAGACCCCAATCTTTTGTGATAATACCAGTGCCATTGCTATCTCAAACAATCCAGTCATGCCCTCCAGAACGAAGCACATTGATCTCAGGTATCACTTCATTCGTGATCATATTATGAAAAACAACATTGAACTCCATTTTATTCCCACTGACAAACAACTCGCTGACATTTTTACCAAACCACTGGATGTCAAAACTTTTGAATATCTTGTTGGTGAGTTGGGAATGTTAAATCCTTAAATCTGGTGATTGCTCAGATATTGAACGCCATTGTGTACTATCTTTGCAATTATTAGATTTCTGGAGCAACATTCCAGGGAAGACTTGAAAAATATTTTTCCTATTAAAAGTGTTTTAAGTTCAGGGGGAATTTATTTTCTCACTGGACAAATTCTTCAGAAAATATTACTGGTGCTTTGTAAATATGTCCCCCTCACTGGTAACTGGACGTTGAAGTGCGTGTTTGAGTTGACTTATGTCTTCTTGTAAATGTGTCCCTCTCATTTGTCTATATTAGTTGACGTGCAAGTTTGAGGTTACCAGTCTTTCAAAAATGGTATTCACTGGTACATTACTGGAGTGTCCCTCCAGTGTACCATCAGTACATGTTCACTGGACTAATCCACCAGTGATACTGGAGCGTCTAGTCAACCTCCAGATGCACTGAAATTTTGTCATAATATTTTCAAAATACTTGATCTTTGTATGTGCCACGTAAGCAAACTTTTTCAAAGATATTTTTCTTATAAATCCTACGTGGCATGTAAGTTTTTCAAAACAATGATGGTCTTTTTACTTTGGGAAAACAAAAAGTACAAGTTGTTACTGTTTTGTGGGCTGTAAACCGTCATGCATTTATGTGTGATGTGATGTAATTAATGCGGATCTCAAACCCGATCAAAAATTGTATTTGATAATTTCAAATTAATCTGTTTGAGTTCCACATTATCTCCCTATATATTCCCACTTTCACGTTCAATTTCATTTACTTCGAACATAACTCCCAAATCTTTCAAATTCCTTCATTTATTTCTTTCTTCATTCATTTTCCAATCACATTTCTCTCTCTATTCTACTCCATTCATTAAATTCTTTCATCAAATCTTCATCATAACCTTAAATATTCAATTTCATTTTCATCTATTCTCATAATGGCACCTAGACAGTCAAGATCTCTTAGAAATTTGCTTGCCAACGAATTTGTTCCTTCGGATAATGTTGCTAGGGCACCTCACATCAATCTTGAGGCAAGTGCCATACGAATTAATATGAATAACTGGATGGCAAGACTTTCGTTGTCCAGTGTTCATGATGCTCAATCTATCATAGGAAGATTAAATTCTTTCTTTCTTTCATGCCCATTGTATGGTGCATTGACTTTGAATCCTGGTAGGATGTACCACGAATATTTGTGTGAATTCTGGTACACGGCTCAATATGACGATGAAACGTCTAGGATTAACTATACTCTAAAGGGAGGTACCAGATCCCTTGGTTTCACAGTTAGTCTTTTCAGGTCTGTTCTTCAATTAAACTATCATGAACAGAATGAGTTGCCAATAGAGCTTCCCACTGGTATCAACACAAGGGAAGTATGCAGGTTAATGGGGCATACAGATATAATGGATGAGCATGGGCAGCTATCCAGAAAAGGAACTATTTATATGAGCAAGTTGACAGATTCGTGGAGATATTTCTTCACGCATATCGTTGAGTGTCTAGGAGGCAGCTCTGGAGGGTTAGACCAGATCAATCAAACTCACCTCCAGATTGCCTATTGCTTGTGGTTTGGGCTAAGGGTTGATTTGCCCAAATTCTATTTGATGACCTGGTTGAGCGCCTAAAGGTGAAAGGAAGAAAGCCATTCATTCCTTATATTCGATTCCTTTCACTTATGTTCAAGAATGCACTTGGCGACCAGTATGATATGGATACCACTCACTTTTCAATGAGTGAGTATATGAGGGACCTAGTCAATCTTAGGTCTCCAGTGGATGAGGTGGATATTCCTCAGTCCATGCTTTCCTTCCAGAGGGAAGTATCTGAAATGGGTCCAGATAGGGTTCAAGATGTTGAAGGACCATCTGGTGATGATGTACAGATAATAGAGGCTGTACAGCCCATAAGACAAGTTGCTCCAGAAGGTCAAGGTCAAGAAGTTGTTGAACCCCAGACGA
>CM067172.1:15066645-15204093 GCA_034093135.1 Erigeron breviscapus | reverse complement strand
CATAACCTTGCATAACCTTGACATAACCTTGACATAACCTTGACATAACCTTGACATAACCTTGACATAACCTTGACATAACCTTGACATAACCTTGACATAACCTTGACATAACCTTGACATAACCTTGACATAACCTTGACATAACCTTGACATAACCTTGACATAACCTTGACATAACCTTGACATAACCTTGACATAACCTTGACATAACCTTGACATAACCTTGACATAACCTTGACATAACCTTGACATAACCTTGACATAACCTTGACATAACCTTGACATAACCTTGACATAACCTTGACATAACCTTGACATAACCTTGACATAACCTTGACATAACCTTGACATAACCTTGACATAACCTTGACATAACCTTGACATAACCTTGACATAACCTTGACATAACCTTGACATAACCTTGACATAACCTTGACATAACCTTGACATAACCTTGACATAACCTTGACATAACCTTGACATAACCTTGACATAACCTTGACATAACCTTGACATAACCTTGACATAACCTTGACATAACCTTGACATAACCTTGACATAACCTTGACATAACCTTGACATAACCTTGACATAACCTTGACATAACCTTGACATAACCTTGACATAACCTTGACATAACCTTGACATAACCTTGACATAACCTTGACATAACCTTGACATAACCTTGACATAACCTTGACATAACCTTGACATAACCTTGACATAACCTTGACATAACCTTGACATAACCTTGACATAACCTTGACATAACCTTGACATAACCTTGACATAACCTTGACATAACCTTGACATAACCTTGACATAACCTTGACATAACCTTGACATAACCTTGACATAACCTTGACATAACCTTGACATAACCTTGACATAACCTTGACATAACCTTGACATAACCTTGACATAACCTTGACATAACCTTGACATAACCTTGACATAACCTTGACATAACCTTGACATAACCTTGACATAACCTTGACATAACCTTGACATAACCTTGACATAACCTTGACATAACCTTGACATAACCTTGACATAACCTTGACATAACCTTGACATAACCTTGACATAACCTTGACATAACCTTGACATAACCTTGACATAACCTTGACATAACCTTGACATAACCTTGACATAACCTTGACATAACCTTGACATAACCTTGACATAACCTTGACATAACCTTGACATAACCTTGACATAACCTTGACATAACCTTGACATAACCTTGACATAACCTTGACATAACCTTGACATAACCTTGACATAACCTTGACATAACCTTGACATAACTTGACATAACCTTGACATAACCTTGACATAACCTTGACATAACCTTGACATAACCTTGACATAACCTTGACATAACCTTGACATAACCTTGACATAACCTTGACATAACCTTGACATAACCTTGACATAACCTTGACATAACCTTGACATAACCTTGACATAACCTTGACATAGCCTCTCATACCTTAGAGATCATAACCTTGACATAACCTAGACATAACCTTGACATAACCTTGACATAATTTTCACATACTTCAGAACTTTAATTCCAGATCTACACACAGTTACACAATTCTCTCTCAAAACACACACAAACACCAAGAACACACACTCACCAAATCCACCATTGATGAATCGAATTCAGTAGTTAAAATCGTGTTATAACAGAGTAGCAAAGAGGCCTTTGAGTTCTTGGTTGATCAAGTCAATCTTTATATTAGTCAGACATCAGGCTCTTCTTAGCTCAACATAATCCTCATGGAGGAGTTTAATCTTGGATTTAACACCCTTAGAAGCTTCAATCAGATCATTTTTGAAGTCAGCTTGTGACTTGTTAGATCGAAGTTCTATGGTGACTTCCCTTTTAAATTTGGTTGCAGCATTCTTAATCTGACCCAGAGTACTCTTGTTTCTTTCATTTTCTTCATTGACTGCCTTTGTAAGATTATCAAGAGACTCTGTCAGCTTGCTCTGGTTCTGTTGCATCAAATCAACTGCTTTCTTAACATAATCTTCCAATGCAGTCTGATCTTGACTCAGCTTATCCACCTTCTTATCCGTCAAATCCTGATCCTTTTGGATCTTTTCCAAGCATTCGGTCAGCTTTGGGCTCTCAACCTTAGAGGTTGAAATGAACTCAGTGAGCTGACCCACCACATCTGAAAATGAGATAGTGGCAGCTTGGGAAGAACTTGTAGTTGGCTTAAAAGCCACTGACTCTGGAAAGAGCAGTCTGCAATCCTTAATAACAGGGTCATTGGGCATATTTAGAAGGGGGTGGAGGTTTAAGGAGTTTTGGAACATTTGCTCATGAGAGTGAGTCTCATGAGTGGATCTGTCAGAATTGATGATGAGTTGGTCAGCCTGAGAAAGATTAATGTTTAATTCAGGCTGAGGGCCAGTGGGAATGTGTTGATCTAGATTTTGATCAACTCCTCCACTGGCATCTTCCATCAGAGCATCCCTTGAGGATGGATGGGAAAACTCATCATCGAATGAAGAATCACTTCCGGAGATAGTGATCAGATTCTCATTGACATCGTGAGGACCATCAATGGTTCCCTTTGCTGCATAAGGGGCTGACATGACTGCCTTAAAGACAGCCAAGTAACCTGCAGAATCCCTCTGTCCAAGGACAGATGCAGACACATACTCTGCAGGTGTAATGTTTTGTGCATTGATTGCCCTTCAACAGAGGTGTGTTGTTGCACCAAAGTATTCTTAGGGAGAATTGAGGCTTGTACCCCTCCTTGTGACATATAAGGGGCATTAGCAGCCTGTGTAGACTCAGAGTGTAAGATAGAAGGAGTCTGATCAGCTTGGGGAGGAGAAGCAGTGTCACCAATGTGTTCACTACTTCTCTCCTTAGGCTGACCATCCTCAGAAATGATGTGCATTGACTCTGACTCACTTTGAATCTGGGCTAGATCCTCTGTTACCCCTTTAATGATATCATCAACCTTTTGGGTGGCTGATGAAGGTGAATTCGGTTTAGACACAGTATGACCTTGGGAGGAGGTCTTTCTTTCAATACCTTCACCCTGTTTGGAGGGTTGGGTAGCAGTAAGTGTTCCCTTTAACTCGTCTACACTCTTTTGGGAGAGTGCAGATGGGTGTGGCATTTTCGGCTTATCAGCTTGGGTGACAGGGACAGCTTTGGAACGTTCCTTAGCTTTCCCTGCACCTTGGGGGATCTCAAGAGAAGATGTTGCATTATCAACCCAGAAGCTGACACAGATTTCTTATGCGATCTTTTCTTTTTGGCCTTGAGAGGTACTAAGTCCTCAACAAGGGGTCTTTTAGAGTCGGATTTTGAACGAGTGGACGAAGGTGTGGCTAGGGAGTCTGATGTTTTGGCCAACCCTTCACCCTCTTTTGTAGGAGTAGAATGTTGAACAGAGGGTTCAGAAGCATGTGTACCTGGGTCCCCCTGATTAGCAGATTGAGTGTCAGACTCAGATCGCGTCGAAGTAGGGACAGCGTCCTCAAGTGCTTCTTGATCCTCTTCTCTTTTCCTGCAAAAATCAAGGCAGATCTGCATTGCTCGGGTCAGACCCTGCACAGATACCTTGGGACTATTGAAGATGTTGTTATTGATAGACTTGCATTCCACAGTCTGAGCAGTTGCCAGACTGTAATCATTGAAAAGAATAGCTTCAATGATAAGAGCAAGAATCCTACCATAAGGTATGGTAAGACTCTTCTTATGAACGCGATCAACAAGGTACTTAAAGATTAAAGCAGCAAAATCTATTCTGGTCATGGTGACCATTGCATGAAAAATCTGCAATTCTAGGACATTAGGCTGATCAAAGCTGCCTGCCTTTACTTGTAAGGTTTTCGAAATTGTGCTCAATACGTAGTTCCCATAGGAGTTTTCATATGTGAGCAATCACTAAACCCAAATTTGTTTAAGAGATCTTTAACATATTTTCCTTGGTTTATGAAAATTCCATTTTTAGTCTGTTTAACTTGTAAACCCAGATAATAGTTTAGTTCTCCCATCATGCTCATTTCATACTTTTTAGACATTAATTCAGAAAACTTTTTGCAAAGTCTTTCACTGCTAGATCCAAATATTATATCATCTACATAAATTTGTACAAGTAGAATATCACCATTATACTTTCTCACAAACAAAGTGTGACAACTCGTAATTTATTAACAACGGGTTAGTCCTAATCTCGATCATTATTATAATTTCGTCTAATTTAGAGATTATGACGTAGAAATTATTAGTTAATTGAACATTTGATATAGTTCAATTAGACGTATCCTTATGACGTAGACTATTAGCTATTTAGACGAATGCCGAGTCTTAAAATAACGTTAAATAAAGATTTAAATGTTATAATTGAACACAGTAAATAGACTGTCTAAACTAAATATTTCTAAAAGTTTAGTTTATTTAATTTTATTTACTTGTCTTAACTAAAATGAGACGAGGGAAAATACCTTTACTTTACATCTTAATCTTTTAGACAAACGGTATTTAATTGTAAGCATTTTACCAAATTAGGGGATACTAAAATATCCCAAATGAAGCCACATGGACTGATTTGAGTCTGAGAGGAGGGAAATAGGCCAACAAAGCCCTTCCCCCCTTTTTCTTTCTCCCTGGTCGATCCAAACACACACCACACACACACACACTTCACAAATACTCTTCAATCTAAAACTCTCTCAATCTCTTATCATCATCAAAAATCTAGTTTTTGGCAAAGGAAGGATTGAAAGATCTTAAGGCTATATCATTTGAAGTTATATCATCATCATCATCTTCATCTACATAAATTTGTACAAGTAGAATATCACCATTATACTTTCTCACAAACAAAGTGTGACAACTCGTAATTTATTAACAACGGGTTAGTCCTAATCTCGATCATTATTATAATTTCGTCTAATTTAGAGATTATGACGTAGAAATTATTAGTTAATTGAACATTTGATATAGTTCAATTAGACGTATCCTTATGACGTAGACTATTAGCTATTTAGACGAATGCCGAGTCTTAAAATAACGTTAAATAAAGATTTAAATGTTATAATTGAACACAGTAAATAGACTGTCTAAACTAAATATTTCTAAAAGTTTAGTTTATTTAATTTTATTTACTTGTCTTAACTAAAATGAGACGAGGGAAAATACCTTTACTTTACATCTTAATCTTTTAGACAAACGGTATTTAATTGTAAGCATTTTACCAAATTAGGGGATACTAAAATATCCCAAATGAAGCCACATGGACTGATTTGAGTCTGAGAGGAGGGAAAATACCTTTACTTTACATCTTAATCTTTTAGACAAACGGTATTTAATTGTAAGCATTTTACCAAATTAGGGGATACTAAAATATCCCAAATGAAGCCACATGGACTGATTTGAGTCTGAGAGGAGGGAAATAGGCCAACAAAGCCCTTCCCCCCTTTTTCTTTCTCCCTGGTCGATCCAAACACACACCACACACACACACTTCACAAATACTCTTCAATCTAAAACTCTCTCAATCTCTTATCATCATCAAAAATCTAGTTTTTGGCAAAGGAAGGATTGAAAGATCTTAAGGCTATATCATTTGAAGTTATATCATCATCATCATCTTCATCTACATAAATTTGTACAAGTAGAATATCACCATTATACTTTCTCACAAACAAAGTGTGACAACTCGTAATTTATTAACAACGGGTTAGTCCTAATCTCGATCATTATTATAATTTCGTCTAATTTAGAGATTATGACGTAGAAATTATTAGTTAATTGAACATTTGATATAGTTCAATTAGACGTATCCTTATGACGTAGACTATTAGCTATTTAGACGAATGCCGAGTCTTAAAATAACGTTAAATAAAGATTTAAATGTTATAATTGAACACAGTAAATAGACTGTCTAAACTAAATATTTCTAAAAGTTTAGTTTATTTAATTTTATTTACTTGTCTTAACTAAAATGAGACGAGGGAAAATACCTTTACTTTACATCTTAATCTTTTAGACAAACGGTATTTAATTGTAAGCATTTTACCAAATTAGGGGATACTAAAATATCCCAAATGAAGCCACATGGACTGATTTGAGTCTGAGAGGAGGGAAAATACCTTTACTTTACATCTTAATCTTTTAGACAAACGGTATTTAATTGTAAGCATTTTACCAAATTAGGGGATACTAAAATATCCCAAATGAAGCCACATGGACTGATTTGAGTCTGAGAGGAGGGAAATAGGCCAACAAAGCCCTTCCCCCCTTTTTCTTTCTCCCTGGTCGATCCAAACACACACCACACACACACACACCTTCACAAATACTCTTCAATCTAAAACTCTCTCAATCTCTTATCATCATCAAAAATCTAGTTTTTGGCAAAGGAAGGATTGAAAGATCTTAAGGCTATATCATTTGAAGTAAATTTGCCATGTTAGAGGCTGTGAAAATGTGTATACGTGTCATTTATTAAATGTTGGATAAAATGACGTTGAATTGCCATGTGATGGCTGATTAAAATGTTTCTTTGTGTTTGACGAACTAAAATGTTGTCCCTGTAGTTATCATTGTTATGGAACCCTAGTGGTCGTGTTGTCAGACTTAGTTCTTGACTGTCTTGTTTAGGGTCCGCACCCACTAGTAGAAGGAAATCCTGTGCGAGGCATGTTGACTGATACTGTCGGATGTTGTTTCCCGGCTGTCATATGCTAGTCATAAACATTGTTGTGGTGCGCACCCCATTTTAGAGGGAAATCCTGTGCGAAGCAATGTAGCATAGTGACTGAGACTGTCGGACTTGGCTCCCGGCTGTCATATGCTTTAGTCGGACTTAGACCCCGGCTGTCTTGTTATGAAATATTATCAAGTGTTGGATTCTGATTGTCTTGTTGAAAATAACTACAAGTCATTGTGTGCTCACAATGACGAATAAACTTGGTCAAACATTCTGTAAACTCACCAACTATTTCGATAGTTGATCCTCTCAAATTTCATGCTTTTCAGGTAACCAACAGTAAGTATTGGAAGCGTATATGACTTCGTGAAGCCATCTTTTGAATATTGGACGTACAATTAGCGTCAGACCTCTGAGGACTATCGTTTTATTAGTCCTAATTGTACTTAGTTGTCCAAATGTTATTATTGTATTAGGTGGACCCATTTCCAATTGAGGATAGTTTGTATCCGTGTATTGGGATCCACATCTGAACGATTATACTTGTAATAGACTTGTATTTGGATTAATAGATGTAATCTCTATTTACCTTCTGATAAGTACGCAATTATTTGTTAACCCTATATTTCCGCTATAATGGGGTGTGACACAAAGTCTTGTCAACATTACCTCTTTTGAAGTTATTAGCCAATAAGAATTTAGACAAAGTATCATACCATGCCCTTGGAGCTTGCTTCAACCCATAGAGAGCCTTGTCAAGCTTGAACACATGGTCAGGAAACTTTGAATATTCAAAACCAGGAGGCTGTTCAACATAGACTTCTTCTTCCAATTTTCAATTAAGAAAAGCACTCTTCACATCCATTTGATAGACTTTGAAACCCTTGTGAGCAGAGAAGGCCAAGAACATTCTGATTGCCTCTAGTCTTGCCACTGGTGCAAAAGTCTCATCATAATTAATTCCATCCTCTTGTCTGTAACCAAGAGCTACCAATCTTGCTTTGTTTCTGGTCACAACTCCCCTTTCATCCATTTTGTTTCTGTAGACCCACTTGGTTCCAATCATAGTCTTGTGATGAGGTCTTGGAACAAGTTCCCAAACCTTATTTCTTTCAAACTGTGTTAGCTCTTCTTGCATTGCATTTACCCAAGAGGGATCTTCCAGAGCTTCATCAACCTTAGTTGGTTCCATCTTGCTTACAAAATTGACAAACATACAAAAGTTGCATGTTGCCTTTCTTCTTGTTTTTACACCAGAGAGTGGATCACCAACGATTTGGTTCATTGGATGACTCTTTGCCATCTTGTAACTTGGACAATGGACTGATTCAGATTAGATGGTTCAGCATGATCAGCTTGAGGAAGAGGCTGATCAGCTTGGACAGGAATGGAGGAGTCTGAACCAGTTGGAAAGTCATTTAATGGATTCTGAACAATAACTTCAGTAGGAGTAGGATCAGCTTGTGCATCTTCAAAGATTGGAACATCTTCTTCTTCTTCAATGAGTTGCTCCCCCTGAGTTTGAGCATTATTAGCTCCAACTGGAGGATTTGTTGGAGGCTCATTCTCAGGTACAGCCAGTTCTTCAAAATTGAATTCTTCATCTTCAGGAGGAGAGCAATCTGGCTTAGAACAACCTTCATCAATGCTTACATTAACAGAGTTCTCAATTGTTTTAGTTCTCTTGTTGTACACTCTGTAGGCCTTCATCATTGTTGCATATCCAAGTTGGATACCTTCATCTGATTTCTCATCAAACTTTCCAAGATGGTCTTTCTGATTCAGAATATAGCAAGGACTACCAAACATTCTTAGGAAACCAATCTCAGGTTTTCTCCCCCTAAGAAGTTCATATGCAGTCTTCTAGTGTCTTTTCACAATGAGGGATCTGTTCTGGGTAAAGCAAGCTGTGTGTACTGCTTCAGCCCAGAAATGAGACTTGACATTGTTTTGAGCCATTATGGATCTGGCAGCTTCAATGAGAGTTCTGTTTCTTCTTTCTGCAACACTATTTTGTTGAGGAGTTTTGGCAGCTGAGTAGACTTGTGAAATCCCCTTTTCACTGCAGAATGAATTAAGAGTGATATTCCTTAAATTCAGTACCATTATCACTTCTTAATTGCCTAACAGGCCTTTTGTAGAGAACCTCAGCTTGCTTGATGAAATGAATAATGCTGTCAGCAGCTTCACTCTTGTGTCTTAGAAAGAAAACCCAAGTGTATCTTGAATACTCATCAACAATTACCAAGGAGTACCTCATTCCAGTGAATGATGGAGTACTGATTGGTCCAAATAAGTCCATATGAAGCAGATCCAAACAATTATCAATGGTTAAGCATGTTTTAGACTTAAAAGTAGCTTTATGTTGCTTGCCTTTCTCACAAGCACCACACAGCTTGTCCTTCTCATAATTGATCACTGGAAGACCAGACACCAACTCTTTCTTACACAGTTTGTTGATATCTTTGAAATTCATATGAGACAGCCTTTTATGCCACAACCAATTCAGCTCATCTTGAGACTTTGACATGAAACAGACTTCTTTTGTGACAGTTGGATTTCTCATGTCAAAAGAATACAAAGACTCATCCCTCTTTGCAATTAGAACCACATTGCCTTCTAAATCAAGAACAATACCCTTATCAGACCTGAATCTCACTTCATAACCAGCATCACACAACTGACTCACACTGATGAGATTGTGCTTCAAACCATTTACATATGAGACTCTTCTGAAAGTAAGAGGACCATTTGAAAGAACACCAAAACCTTCAGTCTTTCCTTGAGAATCATCTCCAAAAGTAACATTAGGACCAGCGCGAATCCTAAAGCTACATAGCAGGGACTTACATCTGGTCATATGCTTGGAACATCCACTGTCCAAGTGCCAGGTATTATCGTCATGACTGCCCTGCAATTATGATAAGAGATTAGTTCTTTTTGGGAACCCATCCAAGGATGGGTTCACCAGAGCTGACCTTCTGGTCTGACTCAGATTGGGTAACTAAACACAAACTCTTATCACATTTTGAAACCCATTGTTGCTTGGTCTGTCCTTTACCAGATTTAAAGTTCTTTCTAGCAACATTCAAAGTTTCCTTCTTAACAAAACCTTTGTCTATTCCAGCTTTCTTACATTCAGCTCTCAATTTTCTTTGATAAAAAATTTTTGGATCAGACACCTTCTCAAGAAATATGGTTTTCATTGACACCTTATCAGTTTTGGACTCAACATATTTTAAAATCAACTTGTCAGAGTCAGACTTGGTGTTACTTGAACTAGACTCAGATTTTGCTTGTGACTCTTTTCCTAGAGAACCAGACTTCTTACTTTTTAAAAGCTTAATTTTCTCTTTAGAAACACTTTGATCTCTATCCTTTCTTTTATTTCTCTTTAAACTATTCTTGTTTGTTTTATTCTTTGAATCTGACACAGATTGGGTGATGGTCAGCTTGGACAAGTCAAGATTTTCTTCAGGTTTTAACTCAACAACCTGATCAGCTTCAGACACAGCTTCAGCAATGGTCTGACCCATAGTTTCAGGATCTTTAAACCCAATACCAGATTTCTGAACCAACTTAATTGGTTTAGAAATAGTCTCTTTGGTTTGGACTTTGGGTGGTGAAGGAGGCTGATAACAAGGCTCCATAGCACATACTTCTGCAATGGCTATGGCCCTATCATAATCACCATCAAAGATAGCTTGGATCTGATGAGATATTTGTTCACTTACACATTTAGCAACTCTTTTAGAGCTTATACACCATGTTTCAGTAATCTGTTTAACCTTTAAAAACTTTTCTTCTGCAGTTTTAGCTTCTTTAATCAAAATGGAGTTTAATTGCTTTTGAGCTTTAACTTCAGATTCTAGTTTTTCAATGGTGTGACTCTTAGAGCTGTTATCAAGTTTCAAAACATGTATTTCCTTTTTGAGTTCTTGATTAAAATGTTTTTGCAGTAAAACCTCATCACCAAGTTTGTTCAGTCTGGACAGCTTATCATTATCAGACAGATTGAAAAAGAAGTTACCTCAGGTGGAGCAGTCTGACTGGTAGATGCCTGGTGAGCTGACTCTGATTGCTGTTGTATTTTCACCAGATCTTCAGCAAATCTTTGAGTAGCCTCTTTAGCCATGAAACACTTGGCATCTTTGTACAGCTCATCATCAGATGATGTGGCACTTTCAGCCCAGTCTTTGGCTACCAGACTCTTCTCATTTTTGTTCACCTTCTCAGTCAGCTCAGCTACTTGTGCTTTCAAGGCTTTGTACTTAGTCTTGAGCTTAGAGTATTTTTCACCTCTTCCACCTTTGGCTGGCACATCTTAAGCAGTTTCTTTGGATCTGCAATCTCCAGCCATATGTCCAGTCTTGCCACACTTGTAACAAGTGACCTTGGACATATCAAATGGCTTCTTGGTCTTGTCAGCTTGGCCACCTCTTCCTTTTCCTTTAAACATATTAAAGGATCTCCTTCTGATCCTTTCAGCCAACATAGCAACTTCATTTGCTAGTTCATCACCATCAGATTCATCACACTCAGATTCAACACAAACAGAGTTAGGATTTGACATCAAAAATGGATAAAGAATCACCCATAGCAATTAACTTTTCATCATTAACATAAGGAATGATCTCATTACTAACTGAACTAGGGTGTTCAGCCATAGAAGCAACAAGTGCAGCAGCAGGCTGACTATAAGAATCACCCATAGCAATTAACTTTTCAGCCTCTGAACATTCTTGGTTATGAAGCAAACTAAAAAGTCCAGGGAGATCAAGATCATGATAAACAGAACTTAATTTAACAGAAGAAATATAGTTGTTCCATTTGGGTGGTAATGAATCAAGAAATTTGCTCTTTAAAACCTCATTTTTCTTATTAATTCCAACAGCAGCTAAATCATTTACCAAAGCATTAAAGCGGGTATGAGTGTCAGTTAAGGATTCATTTTCAAAGAGAAAAATCTCTCATACCTCCTGGTCAATGTAGTAATTGTGGATTCCATGGAGGTAGAGCAACCCTCAAACATAACAGTCAATGTACCCCACATTTTCTTTGCTGTTGAACACATTTTAATTAAATGGTAAAGGTCTTTGGGCACAACTTGGACAATGAAATTTCTAGCCTTCACATCCAAGTTTGCCAACCTCCTATCCTCATCCCCCCAATTTGCCTTGTCCTTAACAATAGATTTGACTGTGGCAGGAATGGTTGGTTGACCTTCCCTGACCACAGCTTCTACCACAATGGTTTGTGTAGGAACATAAGGACCATCCGTAAGGATGTCAGGCATATTGTTATCAATGGATTCAAGGAACAAAGACATTCTACCTTTCCACCCACTGAAATCATCTTTGTCAAACATGGGTGGTCGGGTTGAAGAACCATTATCAATATAAGATGACATTATGCTTTACTATAAATGAAAATATGCAAGGATCAAGTCAAGTTAATTCTCAACCACCGCTCTGATACCAATTGATACGTCCCACGGTGTATCAATACACCAAAGTATATTGAACACAGAACAGTTGTAGAGGGGGTGAATACAACTTTTCACAATCTTTACAAACTTTTAACACAAAACGTTTTAAGATTCAGTTTATGAATATTAAGCAAGTAAGTAAAGAGCAGGAATCATTAAAACAATAAAGCAGTAAAGAGTTAAAAACATTCTTGAACACAGATTGTTATTTTCAAATGTAATCCTTTATTAAGAAATAATCTATACAAAGAATTACAGGGTTGTTGCGGAATAAAGATAGCCTATAGATATCTAAACAACCTATGAAATGACAAACAACAATCAATAAGTTTCAGCTCAAGAGAATCAGCCCAAGCTGATCTCGTACAGACTAAGCTGTGTGTAAGAGCAGAGAAACTTGTGTGAAGAATGATTCTCAGGAAATGCCACACATATGCAATCAATGAATGAGGCTTTTATAGGCACAAGCGCTCCTTCATTGGGTGTCTGTTGCAGCTACGTGTTCTTCATTCAGTGGTTGATGAAGGAATAATCAATCGTGCCTTTCATGGTACTTGTGGTCCCCCACGTACTGACGCACATTCTTCATCTACCAATAGGAGTATGGACACGAATATGTAAAACAACCACCAACCTGGATCCTAGGAATCTTCATAGTTATGCCATTTGTCTTTATCTTCAATCCAGGTCGTTATCTTTACATGATTGTCAGATACAGATTGGGCCGTTTGTCAAGGCACCAATCTGCCTAAGTGTTTCCAAGCTGACTGCTAATCCCAAGTTGTCTTCCACTAACATCTTGGTCTTCAATCTTCAATCCTCCTCTTCGACTTGGACTGAATGCTAATACATTGTTGATGCAGCTTGAATAACACTTGCTTCCATAAGATATTACAATTACAAGTTTGAAGCATGATCTGGGTCAGAGACAGATCGTAAGCTGTGTCAGCTTAGTCTGGCCCAGATCAGATTACAAGAACCAAAGATTACTAAGTGTTTATAGGTCAGATTTGTCATCATTAAATTTACAATGAACATTGGGACTCAATACTTAAGATATGTGTTGTGATGTTGATAATGTCGTTGATATGCCTTGATATTGATATGTGAGGGCTTATATGTGAGACTTAAGTATAAAATATCTAGTTCACTAGATACACGTAAGAAATGTTATGAGGTGTGCACGTTAGTGGGATTAAATGTTAAAGTAGATGTGGGATTAGTTAGGTAATGAATATACCTAATGTTAAAGTAAAGTGTGAAATGTGGGAAATCATTCTAGCCTTAATGTTAGTGCGTAAAATTAAGAAAGATATAAATACGTGGGAAATGCTATATCTAAATACGTGAGATTGATGTGGGAAGTGTTAAGCTTAACCAGTGCTAGTTGAAAAGCTAGTGCGTACGTGGTCGCTTGAGTGGCTCCTTGCGGCATAGTTACGTGGGACTAGTATTTTCGGGTGGAGTGACTAACCACCAATGTTAAAAGCATGACGGGATACTATGAAAATGGCATTGCCTTTCCTAAAAAGTTAAGACGTGGGAAATCGTGCTAGTTGTAAAGCTAGTGCGTAATTTGTAAATTGATTAAAGATGTAAGATGTGGGAATAAGTTGATTAAGATAACTATAAGAATATGTGAGAAAGATGTACATGTAACTTAAGACGTGGGATTACAATGTGACGTGAGATTCATGTAAGATATGTTGATATGTGTGATATAATCGTTGATAGGCACAATTAGAAGTAATTACTCTACATGTGCTAATATGAATACGTGTGACAAGTTTATGTGTGGTATACCAAGTTATGATATGAAGCTACGTTTAAGTGGTAAGTCTATGTTGATATGATATAAGATATTGATTAAGATGTGAGTATATCATGATATGATGTATATGTTGATATGATACAAGATATTGATTAAGATGTGAGTATTGATGATATGATGTATATGTTGATATGATACAAGATATTGATTAAGATGTGAGTATCTGATGATATGATGTATATGTTGATATGATACAAGATATTGATTAAGATGTGAGTATCTGATGATATGATGTATATGTTGATATGATATAAGATATTGATTAAGATGTGAGTATATGATGATATGATGTATATGTTGATATGAAATGAAATGTGATGCAACGTAGGAAAGGGGAAGTATGGGTTGAACTATGATTGTAGTGGATGATATGTAATGTGATTATGTTTTGATAAGTAAAATATGACGAAGTTTTATGAAAGTAAAATGAAGAACGTTTTATCAAAATGTGTGTATCTTACTTAGCTAATATTATTAGCTAACACTTGCTTTTATGAAAATGTTGTGTCCTTCAGGATAAGCAGGTTTGAGCTAGAGAAAGGTTTAGCTCGTGAGATGGGTAGATGCAATAAAGAAGACTAGCATAGATTGTTGAATGCTTAGACTTCCCATAGCCTATGTTTCGGCTACACTATCTATGTTTATGATACATGTAATAATGAATGACATTTATGTTGGTGCCATGACTTGGATTTCATTTACATTATTTTGATGATGCTATTTGTAACACCGTTTATGAAACGTACCAACCGTTTCGGTTGGGGCAGTTTTTAAGTGATCCTATTTCCGCTACGTTTTAAACGCCGTTTGGCAAAAGTTTTTGAAATCCAGGTTTTTAAAATGACGGGTGTTACATGTTGGTATCAGAGCAATGGTTTAAGTGAACCAAAGACCGACTAAAAGCCATATGTTTTGGACTTAAACCGTAAGGGACTTTGATAGGCTTAAGTAGTGATGCTTTAGCCTTATGTTGAAATGTTTTAGGACGGGTTGGGAAGAGTGAGAGTGTAGGTTTAAGGCAATATATGTTAAATGATTTGCTATGTTAAGTTTTCCCTAACCTCTCGTTGTTTGTTTTAATCCGTCCATAATCGTCGTTATATGTAGTAGACAAGATGGTTAATACTCGCGCTAACACTAGTCGAAGGGATGGGGCAACCGCTAGTGTTACTCCTCCTAATCAAAATTGGGATGGCAATGATGTCAATCAAGGGCAGCCCCGTAGGCCACAACCGGAAATTCGTGTGGAGAACATCCCACCAAGAAATGGTTTTGAAGATGAAGATCATCCGGTTCTTGAAAGGATTCCTACTCGTGCTGAAATGTTTGATGAGTTGAGGGCTATCTGGGTTCAACTAAGGAGAACTCAGAATGAGCTACGGCAAGCAAGGGCTGAAAGGGAAGTTAACTCACACGAGGAAGAGCGTTTGGTTTCTTACCGCTCCAATCGTGCCGAGCCATCCATGATAAGGACACAAGATGAACGGGTGAGTGATCGGGTTGTTGTACATCCTGAAAATGTTATTACTAGAGGATACGGGATTCAAGTTGGTTATGTTCCTCGAGCTAAGGAGTTCAAGTATGATAGCTTCCAGAAGTGTGGTGCGAAAGAGTTTGATGGTACTCAGGATGCTGTAGGTGCTATGGAATGGTTGGATGATATAGAGGTTGTGTTTGCTTCATGTTATTGTCCCGAAGATATGAAGGTGTTGTGTGCTTCCCGTATGCTTAAGAAGAATGCTCGCAATTGGTAGAGATCAACTACTGTTTCTTTGGCTCCCGAGGTACTAGTTGCAATGCCTTGGGGTACTTTCAGGGAGAAGTTCTTGGAAGAATATGTTGGTACTCGTGAATTGAGGCTGATTGAGAAGGAGTTTAGAGCTTTAACCGCTAAGCCCGGTGCCATAACTGAGTATGCTCACTTATTTATGGAAAAGCTCAAGTTTGTTGGTCACATGGTTCGTTGAGAATTGGATCAGATTGAAGCTTATTGTGATGGTCTCCCTGCTAGCTATCGTAGCCTTTGTAGGCTACATACTACATTGTCTGCTGCTATTAAGGAGTCCAAGAGGCTAGATGATGATTTCAAGTCTGAGAAAGTGGTTTATAAAGCTGATGATAAGAAGAATGGATTCAAGAGAAGGTCTGAAAAGTCGTCGGATTCTGGAAAGAAATTTAAGAGTGGTTCGTCTTATGAAGGAAAAGATGATGGGAAAGCTAGTCAATGGTGTTCAGCTTGTAAAGCTCACCACATTGGACCATGTTCGGAGAAAACTAGAAGATGTGATAAGTGTGGTAAGCAGGGACATGTTGCTTCTAACTGCAAGGATAAGACTCGATGTTACAAATGTGGTGAGACGGGACATTTGATTGTTGGTTGTCCTCAATGGAAAGATGATGCGAAAAAGGATGATACCCCAAAAGCCAAAGCTCGAGCATATCAGATGATTACCGTGGAAGACGAGCGTGATGATGAGGTACCCAATAAAGTAGTTCCCTAGTAGTTTAATCGATTATATTTGTGCATATATGTGTATGTGAAATGTGTTTTTATTGTGTGTTTCGTAGTTAGTATAATTATGCCTTGATAGATCGTGTTAGAGATGTTGGACATTATGATGTGTGAGTATAGTTAAAGGTACACGTGTGAGGAATGATATAGTTATAATTATGGTCCGGAACATAATTATAAATGTATCATGATGCGGGCGTGTTCATTTGACGGTATTCATATTGACTAATGAAAGACATGAAATGAAGGGAGCCGAAAAGGAAAATGGTTGGAAATGTGGTTGAATTTTAAGTGGTAAATGTGGTAAAATGCTGACTATACATGTGTGGAAAGTAGTGAGAAGTGAAATGAGGTGTTGATGTCGTGAAATGATTCAGAGGACAGAATCCTTTTAAGGAGGGGAGAATTGTAACATCCCAAAACTTTTTGACGTTGACCGTTAACTTGTCATTAGAGACCGTTAGTTACTATGTGTTTTGTATGTGCTTATGTGAATTAAATGATTAACGTGAGATATGTGTTAAAGTGATTAAAGTAATGAAAAATAAAGTTGATAATGATTAATAAAGTCATTTAGTGTTCCCGATGGGATATAAGCGTCGTTAAGTGTTTTCGAATGCGTTAAACGAACAGTTAAGTGACGAAACGGGTTATAAGGAAGTGTGAGGGCCTAGATGTAAGATTTAGAAAGTTGTTCCAGCAGATATAGGGGATATATCACGACCCTAATGCCATATAATCAGATTATTAACCCTAGAAACTTTCACACACAAAACCCTAAGAGCCTCCTTCAATTTTAGAGCAATTTCGGGTCGATTCGGGAGTGATTTCGCATAGATTTCGATCCTTTAATCTTCCTTCCAGGTATGATATGATTTATTGATCAATTGTTGAGTCATTTGAATGGTTTTACCCAATCAATTCGGATCTTAAGGGTTAGGGTTGATTTGATTACGTTTCGTCATCGAATACTTGGGTTTTCGAGTAATCTAACGTATTGTTATTGTATCCTCTTGTCCCTGGGACATGTGATCTTGTGAAATCATTATATGAGTCATATTTTGGGTTCATATGAGATCCATAGGTCGTGGTGGTTGCTATGGTCATTTGATGGTCGAAATAGTTTGAAAACAACAAAGGGTTTATTAGATCTGAAAATCTAGTAATATTGCAAAATTCATATCTCTTTCAATTAAAAAAGTTAGGAGATGAATCTTATATTTTTAAAAAGGTCTATGTGTCCCCTTGAATCGATATGAATAAAGGTTTTGGTGATTTTCCCATAGATAGGCGAAAAGTGTCGATTTCCAAAAGTGGTCGAATTTCGGACGATTTCTGCAGGCCTATATTGTAAACGTCATAAATCATTCATTATAGAACTTCAAGAGTCAAACTTTATATTCCCTACATTTCATAAGAACTAAGTTCTGACTAATTTGGTCTTCTAGAGGTCGAAAAGTCGCCTGCAAGTGAAGGGTGTGATTCTGAAAACTGAACTCGACGAGACCACCCCTGGGCTCGGCGAGATCAGCCGGCATAAAGGTTTTAATCGCGTTTAAATGTCTAGTTGACTTATATATCCTTCCTTCTTGTACCATAGGTTGTCGGGAACACTCGTCAAGCACGGTAAACATTTGTAATTGTTGAGTACTCCATTGAGGTAAGATACACGACTTTTCTCACGCTGGAGGCACAACAAAATGTGATTTTCTATAATTAACCTCTTAATCGGATTATCTTATATGTGTTGGGTTATGCGGGAGGTTATATGGGAATGTATGTATGATGAAATGACCTATGTTGTTATGATGACGTTCAAAGTTGAAGTAATTATATGCTTATATAGTATGATGAATAAAATGATGTTGCTATGATATGCTTAAGATATGTGTTGTGATGTTGATAATGTCGTTGATATGCCTAAATGTTGATATGTGATGGCTTATATGTGCACCTAAGTATGAAATGTCTAGTTCACTAGATACACGAATAAATGTTATGTGATGTGCACGATAATGATATTACACGTTGAAGTAGATGTGAAACTAATTAGGTAATGAATATACCTAATGTTAAAGTAAAGTGTGAAATGTTGGAAATCGTTCTAGCCTTAGTGTTAGTGCGTAAAAGTAAGAAAGATATAAATACGTGGGAAATGCTATAGCTAAATACGTAAGATTGATGTGGGAAGTGTTAAGCTTAACCCGTGCTAGTTGAAAAGCTAGTGCGTACGTGGTCGCTTGAGTGGCTCCTTGCGGCATAGTTACGTGGGACTAGTATTTCCGGGTGGAGTGACTAACCACCAATGTTAAAAGTATAAGACGGGAAATCGTGCTAGTTGTAAAGCTAGTGCGTAATATGTAAATTGATTAAAGATGTAAGATGTGGGAATAAGTTGATTAAGATAACTATAAGAATATGTGAGAAAGATGTACATGTAATTTAAGACGTGGGATTACAATGTGACGTGAGATTCATGTAAGATATGTTGATATGTGTGATATAATCGTTGATAGGCACAATTAGAAGTAATCACTCTACATGTGCTAATATGAATATGTGTGACAAGTTTATGTGTGGTATACCAAGTTATGATATGAAGCTACGTTTAAGTGGTAAGTCTATGTTGATATGATATAAGATATTGATTAAGATGTGAGTATATGATGATATGATGTATATGTTGATATGAAATGAAATGTGATGCAACGTGGGAAAGGGGAAGTATGGGTTGAACTATGATTGTCGTGGATGATATGTAATGTGATTATGTTTTGATAAGTAAAATATGACGAAGTTTTATGAAAGTAAAATGAAGAACGTTTTATCAAAATGTGTGTATCTTACTTAGCTAATATTATTAGCTAACACTTGCTTTTATGAAAATTTTGTGTCCTTCAGGATAAGCAGTTTTGAGCTAGAGAAAGGTTTAGCTCGTGAGATGGGTAGATGCAATAAAGAAGACTAGCATAGATTGTTGAATGCTTAGACTTCCCATAGCCTATGTTTCGGCTACACTATCTATGTTTATGATACATGTAATAATGAATGGCATTTATGTTGGTGCCATGACTTGGATTTCATTTACATTATTTTGATGATGCTATTAGTAACACCGTTTATGAAGTACCAACCGTTTCGGTTGGGCAATTTTTAAGTGATCCTATTTCCGCTACGTTTTAAACGCCGTTTGGCAAAAGTTTTTGAAATCCAGGTTTTTAAAATGACGGGTGTTACATTTGGTATCAGAGAAATGGTTTAAGTGAACCAAAACTCGACCAAGACCTTAGGATTTTGGACTTAAACCGTATGAGAAATGATAGGCTTAAGTAGTAATGCTTTAGCTTTATGATGAAATGCCTTTAGGACGGGCTGGGATGAGTGTGAGATTAGGATTAAGGCTTAATATGTTTTTGCTGTTGTTATGTAAGATTATGTCGGTTTGCCTTATTCCTTCACTTTTCTCGTTTCCTCCATCAATAAATGTATTTGTTGCTACGATAGACAATCTCCTAATGTAATGTGCAAATTCCCGGTAGAACGAATTGTGTCAATGTGTTGTGTATGGTGTGATATATGCTAAGGGTTGTGACTGAAATGGGAGTATTAAGTGAAATAGAATTCATCGTATCGAGTCCAACCCATCGGGTTAGATACAAGGACCATAAAGGAAAAGAGGTTTGAAATGTCACGTATGTGATGCAAGTTGTAGTGGTTCAAGTTGAGAAAGTGTTTGTAAAAGTTAACGAAACGAAGTTCGAGTTTAAAAGGAAGTTCAAGATTGGAGTAAGAGGTTCAAGGTTGATAGAATATTGAATGGTCGATGTTTTGGTTGCTGCATATGTGGATGGTATTCCGGCTAGTTATCGAGGTATGTTTTGGGTTTTCTCCTCTTCTCTCTCCTTTTGGTCGACGGCTACAAGCAAGAAAAGGGGGTTTTGGTTTTGCTTAGGGTTTCGACATTTAGGGATAAAAACAAAGGGTTGTTTGATCGTGATTTATACGGTATAGGGGTGTCTATTGTGCGATCGTAGAGGGGTTTTACTTTAAACCCTAAATAATAATAAACTTATCATTAATAATATTATTGGAAGCTTTGCAAAAGTACACGTTTCGATTCTCTCTTTGTTAATTAATATGATTGCATATATGATTTTTCCGTTGCGCTTATGTGAATATTTATGTGATATTTGTTCATACATTTTAACAGTAGCTAGTTATATAAAGGAGATAGTATGTGTATTTTAAGAGTTAGAAGATAGATAATATAAATAAATAAAAGAACACACTGGTTATTTCATATATCCACAAAATTTAACTTTCCAAAATGAAAGGTATACAATTGTTATATAATAATATAAATTATTTGTTATGTAACTTTGGGTTAAGTTATATATATGTATTAGTGTATTACCAGTATAATATAAATAATCTTGATAAATCATCACCAAATGGTTAAATGATATGTTTTCTCACAAGAGGTTTTTGGTTCGACTCATATGTAAGACATATTTGACGTGGCCACATATCTTTAATTTTCATATATGGTTAGCCTAGGTTAGTTTTCCACTTTTCCTCAACAGATCTTTAGGTGATATATAACGATTTTCATAAAAAAAATTAATCAAATATTTATTTTATGAGGGAGCTCTTTATAACAAACTGAGGTTAAACAACATACATTAAACACTTTGATATTTACAAGTAACTTACGCCTCTAATAAAATCGCAGTAATGCGAACCTGCTAACCCTATCAATAGCCCAATGCAATATGTGAGAGAGAAAAATCTTGTTGTATTCATTTAAGTACACAACGGTACGTTCTAGCCCGGTTGGGTCCCATTTGACTTCGCGTAAGTTATATAATTTTGAACTTATAATATAATATTTAGAAAGGAAAAAACACGTAACCATGTCCGTAGACTTTCTCCCATTTGGCCACCTAAGTTGGAAGTCTAACGTTAGTATCAATAAGTTATCGTTTGTCATGTTTGTATGTTGAAACGCCTAGGTTTATATAAAACAAAGTTGAGAGTTACCACTAGCATTTCGAAAACACAAAATAATTATTTTGGAAGAATATGTTACTGTCAAAGCACAAAATATAATACAGTAGTAGTTTGTTGTATATCACAAATTTATACTATGTACATATCATCTACTTCCTGTGTGTATAGAGATTAATTACGAATTACGACATATAAACTACTAAACTCTTATCTTCCAAAGGGAAAGTTAATCTTTAAAGGCGGAAAAAAAACGTTTATGTAATTATATAAAGAAATCACTTGTTTTTGAATGATGATTTTTGAATAGAACATGTCTCTCACCTTTCAAAGACGAGAACCTTGTTAACGAGGGTAATCGATTATCTTAACTAGACCTATTACATGGTAACTGAGTAGTCATCTAAGAAAAAACCTCACTAGACCCATGAATAACAAATGAGATTAGTAGTCATCTAAGAGAGCAGAGTTTACCTTTATTAATAGCCGTGCTTTCGGGCGGATTAGTATGGGGTTTTCTTCCATTGGGTATTTGAAATAGAAATTTTTACATCGAGGGAGCTCTCTAGCGCGGACCCGGTTAAGACAACGTATGCTAGACCTCTCCTTGTCGAATTGCGACACGAAATTTCAAGTGAAATTCACCTTTAAAAGAAAAACAAACAAAAAAAAACAAATGAGATTATGAAAGCCGAATTTAAGTCCTTGAGCATTAGCTCAATGGTTGAAAGATCATCCCCCATTCTAAATGTCTTGTGTTCAAGCCTTGGGGAGGACATAGGAAGTCCCTTTATGAGGGCTTGACTTGGGTATACCCAGGTTCAAGTCTGAGAGGGCAGGGTTTACCCCTATTAATCGTCGTGCCTTCGGGCGGATTAGTAGGGGTTTTCCCCCATCGGGTATTTGAAATAGACATTTCTACTTCGAGGAAGCTCTCTAGCGTGGACCCGATTAAAACAATGTATGTTAGACCTTCCGCTGTCGAATCACGACACGAAATTCCAGCGAAATTCACCGTTAAAAAAAATAAATTAAAGCCGAATTTATGTTTGATAAGAATTAAATCCGGTCAGTAGGTAAAACCAAGGTGAATAATGTCAGACTAGTTAATGGTATCAATGGACAACTTAATGGAGTAGTTATATATATTTACGAGTAATTAATATTCAAAAGTATTTAAAGCCCGCCTCTTGCTACAGTTGAGCAGTTATTTTTCTTTACAAGGGAAACATTATAACATAGTACTTCAACTACACAAAAAGACTTCTTTAAATAATGCCAATACGATCCTACGAATCATGTGAGGGAAATTAGGTACTCCCACCAACCTTAACATGCCATTTATAATTATGTCACCTAAATTGGTATAACACACAAATATATCGATCATAATGTGATTCAAAGAAAAAAGATAGGTTTTTAAAGTAAGATATTACACATGTTCTAACATGGTGATAGAATATCATTTAGCAGTTATCATTAGTTGTATCGATTGTCCTTGAGCTTTAACTCAATGGTTGAAAGGTCATCCCCCATTCTAAATGTCTTGTGTTCAAGCCTTGGGGAGGACATAGGAAGTCCATTTATGAGGCATTGGCTTGGGTATACCCAGGTTCAAGTCTGAGAGGGCAGGGTTTACCCCTATTAATCGTCGTGCCTTCGGGCGGATTAATATGGGGGGTTTTTCTCCTCATCGGGTATTTGAAATAGACATTTCTACTTCGAGGGAGCTCTCTAGCGCGGACCCGGTTAAGACAACGTATGCTAGACCTTCCGTTGTCGAATCGCGACACGAAATTTCCAGCGAAATTCACCTTTCAAAAAAAAAAAAAAATAGTTGTATCGATTATCATATTGAAGAAGCTAGTTTCTATGATACCAAAAGTATCTATATTGCTTTTTTTTAGTGATAGACCTTTTCAGAAAATCTAATTACAATATTAGATGTGGCTAGGAAGAGGTTCAAAAATGGTCACAAGATGCCCCAAAAGAACTATACCTCTTGAGTAAAAAAAAACCCGACTTCCTCAAAAAGTGGATAGGAAAAACTTCAACCAAAAAGAAAATATATTTTACATAAGAGATTGTTTGACCATACGTAGCATATATTGTGTTACATTGTACATGTATATTGATAAAATATTATTTGTGTACAACGTCTCACCCTTTGTTACATTAAGCACGTGGTTTTTATAACAAAAGATATCGTTAACTCTTTATCAAAGTTTTGAGTGTTTTTATGTTTTTTTGTCATGTATAGCATATGCATATGTATACCAAGGGTAAAAACGATACATGTAATTAATTTGGTGGCCTATTAATATGTCTGAAAATCTGATGTTAACACATGATATGATCAATAACTGAGAAAAAATGACTTTATGTAAATTTTCTCTATTAATCTTAACTACCAATCATCTCATATGTTAGATTTAGATTTATGACATATTTGTAAGTCTCTTAATTAGTCCTACATATCATTACTCAAACGGAGAATATGTACTTTTCCATGGAACCACCTTGCACCTTTGAAGATTAAAATCCAACGTCTTGAAATGGATAGATACCGCGACCAAAGAGCAATTAATACTCAGATATGTACCAATTGCCTCAGCAACTTGCTCCCTGTTCAACTCGCACAACGAATTGACGGACCACCTTTTTCTTCACTGTCAGTTCGCTAAATCCCTATGGTCATTCAATTCTTTCTAACATGGTGCAATATCCCACTAATCAAGCCTGGCACCATCCATGAACTACTCGGCCTACACAAGGGCCCCCACATCCACCCTAACAAGAGCCCTCACATCAACCAAGTCATATTTTTACTGGACGATTTGAATGATCAGAAATGATTGTGTTAAATTATAGCCTTAACTGAAACTTTATAAACCTGAGGGACCATTCTTGTTTGTTTGTTATTCTTGCAGGATTGGTGCCAGAAGTGTCAAAAGAAGAAAGAGGAGGGAGGAGATTGTAACATGAAGATATTGGTTCTTATATAAAAAACATTATACCCGTTAGGGTTTCTTGAGAGAAACTATTATAATTTCATATATTATTTCCTCTGTATTTTCTCTCCTTATTTTTCCGATTAAATGTTTGTAATAGAACTATTATCAATTTAGATAATAGGTTTGCAACCGATTATCGGGGGTAAACTATTTGTGAGGTTTGAGAGTTTGTGTGACTGATTGAGATCAGTCTTGTGGTTCTTGTTGTTCTTGAATTAAGATTCAATATAATTAGGGTTTTAATCTAAATCTTATCATGGTATCAGAGACAGGTTCCGAAAATCTTCACCGTGTTTAATTGAATTAAAATTACTCTAATAATAATTTTTAGGGTTTCGTTGATCTTTTGGGGTTTTTTGTTTAGATCGGGATATTTTGAACGGCGTATGATTATCTAATCACCGTTTGATTATCCAGATCTGGTTGTGTACTGAAACCCTAATTTTTTGAGAAAAATTAGTGTTAAGGGTTGTTAGATCTGGTCGAAGATATATTAGGTTTATTTCATTGACTAAGTGAATCAATAAATAAACCTAATCTCCTGGTGGTTTGCTGCAGATTAATCATCCTTTTCTGATCCTGCTATGTTTATTGACTAAGTGAATCAATAAACTAGTAGGGTTCTCTCTGGCTCTTCATATAGCACTGTTTGCACCTCCTTTCTCTATCTTTTTATTGTGTGTTTTTTTTAAAAAAATTTTCTCATCTTATTCTCATAAAACCAGCAGTGTTAAACTTGACCTACCTCCGTGAGAGGCAAGGAATCCTGTCCCTGGCATTGTTTGGGAGATAAGATTATTTTTCAAAATATATATATATTTTTTTTTATATATATTTTAGTTTTTTGGTTATTGTTGTGCTCTTTGTTGTGTTATATTATTTTGAGGACTGTTCTGGTTTCTTTGTGTTTATTATCTGTGATTAATTGAATCTCTTGCTATCATGGATGATGATAACTTGCATAACTATGAATATGACACTGGTAATGATTCTGATGAAAGTGAAACTGCTACTAGGATTAGCAAACTTGATATAAGTCACCTTTTACACTTACATCCTAATGATTCTGCTTCTCTAACTGTTGTTTCTGTTAAACTTAAAGGAACTGAGAATTACAATATTTGGTCTTGTGCTATGACCCTTGCTCTTGAGGGTAAAAATAAAATATGATTTATTGATGGAACTTGTAGAAGGTCCAATAGAGATGAGGTTTTAGGAAGACAATGGGATAGAGTTAATGCTGTTGTGTTAGGATGGATTCTGAATTCTATTTCTGAAGAATTATATGTTGGTCAAATCTTTTCAAAAAGGGCTTCTCATGTCTTGGCTGAATTAAAGGAAACTTATGATAAAGTTGATGGCTCTGTTACTTTTAATTTGCATCACAAGATTAATTCTCTTTGTCAAAATGGTTCTACTATTGCTGATTATTATCATAAACTGAATGCATTGTGGAAACAGTTTGATGCTTTGATTAAATTGCCTAAATGCACTTATCATGGTGCTGAAGACTTTAAGAAGCATAATCAGTTGCTAAAATTAATGCAATTCCTAATGGGATTAGATGATGTTTATATGCAAGTTAGAAGTAATATTTTATCTAAGGACCCTTTACCTGATGTTAGACATGCTTATGCTATTATTTCTGGAGAAGAGTCACATAGAATGATATCTAGTGCTAATTCTAATAATGCTCAAAAGGTCTCTTCTTCTGTGTTTCATTCTAATGTGGGAAACAAAACTGGTTTTCAAAGGAATGTGTCTAATGGAAATTACTCTAAGTTTGGTAACAAAAATTCTGGTTTTAAAAGGAACTCTGGTGGACCTACTGTTGTTTGTGAAAAATGTGGTTTCAATGGTCATACCATAGACAAGTGTTATAAAATCATTGGATATCCATCTGATTTTGGAAAAAAGAAACCTAATGGATTTCAGAATTCACAAAATTTTAACAAAAGGTTTGTGAACAATAATAATACTGTTGGTTCCAGCACTACTGCTTCCTTTTCTGATGAACAGATTTCTCAGCTTATTTCCTTGATTAAAGAGAACTCTGTTTGTAACACCCCGCTAAAGCGGAATATACGGGATGTACAGACAAGCACAAAAGCACACAGTACAAGTTCCAACACAGCCAATAACATAAAAGAAAAGAAGTATAAAAGTTATTACAGCATTTGGGATATACCCTGAATAGTTAATAATCAAAAGACAGAACAATTGTCTTGAAGTACTGGAGTCTGAACTGAATAAGCAAAGGGAGATCTTCACAGCTTCCGGTCTTGAACGTACGAACAATCGCCAAAAGAGATGAGCTTTAAAGAGGAAGACTCCTATGCTGAGAGATCTACTAGTCTAGCCTGAAAAGTATGTAAGTACAAAGGTCAACTACAAAAGTAGTTGGTGAGATTCACATAAAGTACTAGTACGTATACATATAATAATATGTAGAGTAAGAACCAGTCATAAGATCTGTACGTTTAACAAAAGTGCTTTGTGACCGTAAGAACAGTACAAGAACATATAATGAACTTTAAATGAGTTGTCACTGCTAACCCGATTGGCCAGAACTGAACAGTAATGAACTTAAGTACATAATAATCAAGTACTTCACGAAGATCTAAATCAGAACAAGAACAGATAATATGCATCCTCCAGAACTGCGGAGAATGAGGGTGGGCCTACCCTAAACAGCGCTGTCCATAATTATCTACGGTTCAATCCCTGAACTGTGGGATATGAATTGATAGCAGTGAATAAGAACTGAACAAGTACAAGTACAAACTAGAGCATGTTAAAGATCAATATAGTAGTAGGGAGGTATTTAAGATCCTGCCCATTCAAGACTTAAATACTCCCTTAAACAGTATAAATGTATTCAAGATCCTGCCCATTCAAGACTTAAATACTCTTTTAAATAATTAGGAATCATATCATAAGTACCTCGTAAGATCATAAAATAGTACGTGGAATAGTTCAAGATTATAATATAGTACGTAAAGTAGTTCAAGAACATATGTACAAGTACAAAGTAGTTTTCATGCTTTTCAGTCCCCGATAAAAGAACTTGAACAAAATGTACGAAAGGGGGATTAGTGAACTCACAGTGATCTGGTACAAGCACAGTAGTATAAGCACAGAGAACAAGCACAGAAGTAGATACGTTATATCTATCAGATTCCAAGTACGTCTTGATGGATGCCTAAGTACAAGTTATTGTTCATAGATATGCACACATATTAGTTCAAATGACTAATTAATTACTGAAATGTCCTTGATGAACTGATGATTTGGTCCCTTTGAAGCTCTTTGAACGTTTTGACTCAAAAGAGTTTAAAGGAACTTTAAGTACATGAACTGGACTCGAACTGACCATCTTAGGACTCACATATAAGTACTTATCGTGTTAATGAGTTGAACGTGTCTTTAATAATGAACTTTAGTCTTAAGAACTCAATTTAGATGTTCATTGAACTTGTACTTTAATAATCAAGATAGAACATGCCTTTAGGGTACTCAATTAGGGTTTGCACAGTGTTCGCTGTTTTAGATCGGTTCATGAACTAGCTTTGGTGTTAATACGTAGCCTTTGATGTGTTTAATCTAATGATAATGATGTTAGGAACTGATTTGGTGTTTAATGATCAAGTGTGGTATGTTATAGAACAAGTTCAAGTTGTTTTTATGATTGCACAAAGTCGTTCTAGGGCTTTGGTTGCAAGGTCGTCCCACTGGACTTGCAAGATCGTCCCACTGGACTCTAGCAAGATCGTTTTATCTGACTAGAGGTCAAGATCGTTTTATGGTTCTTCAAGCTCAAGATCGTTCTATTGAGTCAAGGCCAGGATCGTCTTAGTGTCCAAGGCTCAAGGTCGTCTTAGGTTCCAATGTACAAGGTCGTCTTAGGTTCTAATGTACAAGATCGTCTTAAAGGTTGATAGCTCAAGATCGTTTTAGGGCACAACATGGTCAAGATCGTTCTAAGTCAAAGCAAGAACACATTCACCTTGATTCAAGAACAAGGGTTGAGCAAAACCGATCTTAGAAGATCAGTTACCCATTAATGTACCAACAACAACACAACATCACACGAGATCGAACGAACAAGAACTATAGAACATTGAGCAGCCTAGGACGATCTTGGGGACCAAGATCGTCCCACCCTAAGATCGTCCCACTGCCTAAACGGGTTGGAACAATGAACAGAACATAGCTTGGAGATTTAGATCGATTCCGGGACTTGTTAGAACATAGAACTAGTACATATATGCACAATAACATCATTTAATAACACTTTTACTGGTTTCCAAGATCAAATATCACATGAACAAGTTGTGACTTCAAGAACAAGTTGTACCTTCACTTTCAAAAACGGGTTTTGAGTTTAAAGTACGTTATGACCCAAATTTGTTCATACAAATGTTGTTAAACACATTTAGACACAAACCCATTAACATTTAACACAATTTTCATTCAAAAATTGGACCAAATCATCAAGAACATGAACTTGAAAAAGTACACTTTTAAATTGCTCAAAAAACCCATCAAATGTTGTTGTTACCTGAGAAATGATTCGAGAAGTATGTTTTGATTATCACAAGGATGCTAAAAGTACAAACAATTTTGATTAAAAATCCAAAATCAAAGGATGCTCTTGTGTGTGTTTTAGGTGGCTGCAAGTGTGTGTTTTAGTGAGAGAAGTGAAAAAGGAAGAAGATGAACAGTGGTTGTTTCTCTCACTAGGGTTTCCAACCTTCCTATTTATACCTTTCCACAATAAATGAACTTATTAAGTGCGAGGACTATTTGCGAACATTTTGAATTAGAACTTTTATGAACACGCACGTCTACGAACCGAACTTTAATATTTGATCGTACTTAATCAGGAACTCGTCAAATAAATCAAGATTTAAGATCAAATTGACCTTCATATAAGCATATAATTTAGGTCTAAAGTACGTCAAGAACCTAAATAAATTGAACTGTCTAGCCGTTCAAATGGCGAAAGTACTTTCTAAAGAACTTATTTAGAACATTTCTAAGACGGTTGTTACACTGTTGGTGCTCCTAGTCAAAATGTCAAAGTGAATATGGCAGGTATAAGATTGTTTAATAACAACAATTTTTCCAATCAAAATTTCCATAAATTTGTTTGTTTTAATTCTAAAATTAAGGCTGCTCTGGAGAAATTAGGGTTAATTTGTGATTCAGGAGCAAATCAACATCTTACTTATACTGATAAATATCTTGTTGATGTGATTGATATATCTTATTTGAAAATAAGAGTGTCTCATCCTAATGGGACTGAAGCTTTTATCACTAAAGTTGGTAACATGGTTTTATCAAAAGACCAAGTCTTAACTGTTTTAAATAGGAAAGGTGATTTCAATTTTTCAAAAGAAACTGAAATTTGTGAAATTTGTCAAAAAGCTAAACAAGTCAAAGAACCATTTCCCTTGAGTGATCATAAGTCTACTCAGCTTGGTGAACTTGTTCACCTTGATGTTTAGGGTCCATATAGGGTTCCAAGTTTAGAAGGTTGCAAATACTTTTTTACTATTGTTGATGATTATTCTAGGGCTGTTTGGGTTTACTTACTTAAGTCTAAAACTGAAGTTTATGATTGTGTGGTTGTTTTTTATAATCTGATATTAAATCAGTTTGGGAAAAAGGTTAAGACCTTTAGAAGTGATAATGGGACAGAGTTTTGTAATAAAAACTTTACCATGTTTTGTGAAAATAAAGGCATTATTCATCAAACTTCTGTTGCCTATACTCCTCAACAAAATTGAATTGTTGAGAGAAAGCATAGGCACTTGCTTAACATTGCTAGAGCTCTTTTATTCCAGGGGGATTACCCCTGTATTTGTGGTCTGAATGTGTTTTAACTGCCTGTTATTTGATTAACAGATTACCATCTTCTGTGTTGCATGGAAAATCACCTTACTATATGATATTTGGAAAAGAACCTTCTCTGTCTCATCTTAGAATATTTGGATGTCTTTGCTTTGCTACTATTCTTGTTAATCATGACAAGTTTAGTAGTAGAGCAGAGAGGTGTGTGTTTGTTGGTTATGCTAGTTATAAGAAGGGTTATAAATTGTTTAGCCTTGATAAGAAACAGTTTATTTTCTCAAGGGATGTTAAGTTCTTTGAGAAAGTGTTCCCATTCAGAATAAAATATCAGCCTGCTTTAAATAATAATAATAATAATAATTAATGATCAGGAAATAAATCAAATTGAGTTCTTTAATTTGTGTGATGATCCTGATATACCCTATGATGAAAATGACCCTGCTAATGATCCTACTAGTGATGGCAGCAACTCTAGAGATTCTGGCACTCCAACTATTGATCTAGGAGGGTTGTCTAATGACAACTTACCAGATTCCAATGAGAGTGCCAATGTACATGAGATGGCAGCAACACATGAGGAAAATGATAACAATTCTGAGGGTAGTAATCAAGATAATAATTATAATGTTAATGAAATTGAAGGTCAAAATACTTTTCAAACTGGTAATAGAAGGTCTGATAGGTTTTCATATATGCCTAATAAATATAATGATTATGTCATTGATTCTAAAGTCAAATTTGGAATTGAAAGGTTTGTTAGTTATGCAAACCTTGACCTTGAAAGTTTTGCCTTCATTTCTGAGTTAAATAAAGCAGTTGAACCTGCTCATTATTGGCAGGCTTGTAAGAATAATTGCTAGGTAGAGGCTATGAATCTTGAAATGAATGCTTTATATGATAATGATACTTGGGAAATAACTGAATTGCTTGAAGGTAGGAAACCTGTAGGATGTAAATGGGTGTACAAGATTAAATATAAGGCTAATGGGGAGATAGAGAGGTATAAAGCTAGGTTAGTAGCCAAAGGCTATAGTCAAAAGGCTGGTATTGACTTTGATGAAACTTTCTCTCCTGTGGTAAAGATTGTGACTGTTAGATGCATGATTAACTTGGCTGTCCAAATGGACTGGCCTCTGTTTCAACTTGACATTAACAATGCATTTCTGTATGGTGAACTTGATAAAACTGTGTACATGACTTTACCTGAAGGTTACTTTAATTCTGATGACAAAAGAGTTTGTAAGCTAAAAAAGTCATTATATGGTTTAAAACAGGCTCCTAGGCAATGGAATGCCAAACTTACTCATGCCCTACTTGAAAACAATTTTGTGCAAAGTAAAAGTGATTACTCACTTTTTACAAAAAATGAAGGGAATGTGTTTATTGCCTTATTGGTTTATGTTGATGACATTATTGTCACTGGTAACAATCTTGATGTAATTAATGAATTTAAGATGTTCCTTAAATCCAAATTTATGATTAAAGATTTAGGAATTCTCAAATATTTCTTGGAAATTGAAGTTATTAAAACTGAAAGTGGTTTGTGTCTATCTCAAAGAAAGTATTGTATGGACTTATTAAGTGAATTTGGTTTGCTTGCTTGTAAACCTTCTGCAACTCCTCTTGAGCAAAATTTGGTTATTACAAGTGAGGCTAGTGAAAAGGACACTGTCATTGACAATGTTTCTGAATATCAAAAGCTTATTGGAAAACTGATTTACCTTACACATACTAGGCCAGATATTGCTTATTCTGTCCACTGTTTGAGTCAGTTTATGCATAAGCCCTTGAAATCTCATGTTAAGATTGCTTTCAAGGTATTGAGATACTTGAAAGGGTCACCTGGATTGGGTGTCCACATTACCAAAAGCCCAAATCTGTCTCTTGAGACCTATGTTGATGCAGATTGGGCTAAGTGTGTTATTACTAGAAAATCTGTTACAGGTTATTGTTTGTTCTTGAATGGATCTCTTGTATCCTGGAAAAGCAAAAAGCAGCTTACCTTGTCTAAATCTTCTGCTAAAGCAGAATATAGAGCCCTTGCTTCAGCTACATCTGAAGTCATTTGGGTTCTAAAACTGCTTGATGATTTGAAATGGGGAAAATGGCTCCCAGTTCCTATATATTGTGACAGTCAAGCTGCAATTAAAATTGCAGCTAATCCAGTGTTCCATGAACGTACAAAGCATCTTGAAATTGATCTCCACTTTGTGAGAGACAAAGTTATTGCAGGTGTCATTGAGACTAAGAAGATTGAATCAGCTAACCAAATAGCTGACATTCTAACCAAAGGATTGAATAAAATTCAACATGATAAGTTGGCCTCTAAATTAGGTCTCTATGATGTGTTTCAGGTTAAGGCTAAGAGGGGATGTTAAATTGTAGCCTTAACTGAAACTTTATAAACCTGAGGGACCATTCTTGCTTGTTTGTTATTCTTGCAGGATTGGTGCCAGAAGTGTCAAAAGAAGAAAGAGGAGGGAGGAGATTGTAACATGAAGATATTGGTTCCTATATAAAGAACATTATACCCGTTAGGGTTTCTTGAGAGAAACTATTATAATTTCATATATTATTTCCTCTGTATTTTCTCTCCTTATTTTTCCGATTAAATGTTTGTAATAGAACTATTATCAATTTAGATAATAGGTTTGCAACCGATTATCGGGGGTAAACTATTTGTGAGGTTTGAGAGTTTGTGTGACTGATTGAGATCAGTCTTGTGGTTCTTGTTGTTCTTGAATTAAGATTCAATATAATTAGGGTTTTAATCTAAATCTTATCAGATTGCATCTTCTCAAACAAGACCTCATCTCTCCACTATACCATCAAGGAACTTAAAGCCACAAGCTACCTTCGGATTACCAATAGATCCTCAAAACCCCGTATTGATTGGCACATGATCAATTGGTGTAAATCCGGTTATCAATTTATGTTTGTATATACCTTTGATTCTTTAAACTCGTATTTTCTCTAGCATCTCGCTAGTTTTTCTTGATAACAACAGTTTGGATGTTAAAAAAAGAAACATAACGGAGGGAGCCATAATAAGTTCGAACGAGAAATTAGATTTCATTTTAAAGCGTCAACGATCTAATGTTATAAAGGAGTAATAAAATAATCTACATTTTGCTGTTTTATTAGGAAAAAACTATAACATATTGGGTCCGAAACTCCCAACCATCTAATGTTTTTGGAGTTAGATAACTTGAACCAAACATGAGCAAGAATGTTATTAATAAGTTAGAAAAATAAAATAATATTATATAATATATATATATATATAGTTGAGTTATTGTGAGAACCAAATATTTGTCGAGAACTACGGGAACTTCTTTTAATTAATATCATCAAGGGTAATTTTGTATTTTGATATATATACAATTTAAATTACAAATAATTAAATACCAAAATCCCATAAATCTCTCCTTTAATCACAAAATAACCGTCCTTCCATAACATCATCATGTTAATGAGAAAACAAACTACACCTTATCAAGAAGAAAAGTCAGTACGAAGATCGATAAAAACATATCACTCATATATTTTTTCATTAGCGATGTCATCTTTTTATATTGTTTCTTATCTGTATTTTATGTTAATTATTATTGTATTATTTTATCACCTTAAAAGTGATATAGTTACATGTGTAATTAGATGTACACCTATGTACAGCTCGAAAATGTAATAAGTTTGTCATATATGTACATAATGAAATCACATATGTACATCTCAAAAAGTACATGCGAACATGTGTACATATTCAACTTTATGAAAAATTAGATAATGTGATACACATGTGAACATCTAACATACATAATATAATTTTTAGAAAAAAATGTGCAAATTAGATGTGCACATATGTACATCTTAAAAAATACATGTGAACATGATGAAATCACACCGCTTTGTATAGGTACAAAATCGACAATTATATGATACTCATTTAATTTTCACATAAAACAATAGTAGTTGTTCACATGTACTTCTTAATTTTGACGATTGAAAACCAAACATATATAATACTCGGTACATTTCAAAACTAACATGTTTGTTGATATAAAAATAATGGTTAATGGTTACAATAGTGAAATGAAAAATAATGCGTTATTTTACAATCTGTTAATGAAATAAAAAATAATTCTTTAACAAGAAAATTCCATTAGATAAAAAAAATAATGCACACTTTATGAATGAACCTATATATCTTTTTAGGTCCACTATTTCGTCTTCGTGAGAAACTGAAGCAATGTCGGTAACTCTGAAAACATTTGTCCCAGCCTGCTTATGATTTTCAAATGTTATTGTTAAGGTAGCTACGGTTTTAAATGTGGTTTGAAACAACATATCAATATAAAATTGAAATTTATATATGTTACGTGTATGTTTCGGGAAGTAGATTTTGGATTGAAATTTTGAAAGTAATTGAGGTGATTTAAGATCCATAATTAATGGTGTATTGCCGTTCGTTTTTTTTCCCTCACTATTCCTAAATTACCCTTCTATTATTTTTTATTCAATTGTAAATTAATTTCATTTTCAATAAATTACATATATACCATCAAATTATTTCAACCATTGATCTAATTAATCAAATGGATAAGAATGGTTCTCGCAATTCTCGACAAATTATGTGGTTCTCAAATTAACTTTTTACTATATATATATAGATATAGATATCTAATACTATCTTATAAAGCATTTTGCCCTTTTTTTTTTTAAGAAAAGATGATTTGAACTACCCAAAATACCCATATTCTTTATTCACTAATTTAAACATCTCTACCTAATATACCTATAATAACCTTAAATCTCAACCACTCATTTTTTTTCTCTCTCCTCAAATCTCAACCACTCATTTTTTTTCTCTCTCATCCATAAATCATTTTTATTCATCTAATTCATTCAAAATCTTTTATCTCAAAAACCGTATATCGATAAATTATAAAAATTGTATGGGTGTTCTTAAAATTTCATGCTCTTTCATTAGAGATGTCATTCGATATACTTTCGACGAATTTTTAAATCCGAGGGCGGAGCCCGTACGGCTAAGGCATTTGGCTATCATACTCTATGACTTGACCTATCACCCCACCATCTCACCGCCGCAACGCGCGGGCACTATCTCTCGTATATATATATAGGGTGAGGATCCTGGAAGAAGGTGTCTTAAGCAGAGAAGGGAGAGAAGGTCCCATGGGCCAATCAAAACGCGACATGTGGCAAAAATAAAAAAGTTGCGCGGTGGCATAATCGTAAATAAATTAACTTTTGTGAAGCTTGGTCAGCTTGGGGAGTCAGCTTGGTTGGGTCAGCTTGGGTTGGGTAAGCTTGGTGTCATTGGGTTCGATTTGGTCAGCTTGGTCAAATGGGTTGGGTCAGCTTGGGGTTGGTTGAGTTAGCTTGGGGTTCGGTTGGGTCAGCTTGGGTTGGGTCAGCTTGGGGTTGGGTTGGGTCAGCTTGGGGTTCGATTGGGTCAGCTTGGGGTCAGCTTGGGTTCGGTTGGGTCAGTTTGGGGTTGGGTCAGCTTGGGATGGGTCAGCTTGGGTTGGGTCAGCTTGGGTTGGGTTGGGTCAGCTTGGGGTTGGGTTCGAGCTTGGGGTTCAGCTTGGGTTGGGTCAGCTTGGGTTGGGTCAGCTTGGGTTGGGTCAGCTTGGGGTTGGGTCAGCTTGGGTTGGGTCAGTTTGGGGTTGGGTTGGGTCAGCTGGGTTGGGTCAGCTTGGTTAGCTTGGGTTGGGTCAGCTTGACACAATCTACACATAATCTACACAAATGTAGATTAATCTACACAAATGTAGATTATGGGTTTTGGGTCAGCTTGGGTTCTGGGTTGGGTTAGCTTGGGGTTGGGTTGGGTCAGGTTGGGGTCTGGGTCAGCTTGGGTTGGGTCAGCTTGGTTAGCTTGGGTTGGGTCAGCTTGACACAATCTACACATAATCTACACAAATGTAGATTACGGGGTTTGGGTCAGCTTGGGGTTCGGTTGGGTCAGCTTGGGATGGGAGTGAGTCAGCTTGGGATGGGTCTGTTGGAACCACGTTAGTGTGACCGTCACTGATCATCTATCCTTCCTGATATGATAATTGACGATAACTGAAATCCCTATGTCTAGTAAATATTCGATGGACGTATTTACTCTTAAAGACGTATTATAGGGTTTCCCATTAGGTGATTGGACTTAAGAGGACTAATGAGGCACGAATTAAACACCAGAGGGACTAAATGTGAAAATACGCTCCTTATATAAATAGAGAGTAATTAACCTAATTTTAGGTTAATCAACACACATAATCACAGCCTCCCTCATATCTAATTTTCGTTCTCCTTCCTCTGTTGAATTCATCAAAACCGAATTCATCATTCCATTCTAAATCAATCATCTTGTTATGGGAACCCGAAATCAATAGCAATCATGCTTTATGCTGTTACAGGTTCCACAGGACGATCTGGATTCCCCGGTACGTGTTTATTACGAATTGAATCATGTTATATTCCAACATGATCAGCTTGGGATGGGTCAGCTTGGGCTGAGTCAGCTTGGGTTGGGTCAGCTTGGGGTGGGTTGGGTCAGCTTAGGTTTGAAGTCAAATTATTTACAAAAATGCCACCGCGCAATTTTTTTTTAAAAAGCGACGTGTCACACTCTGATTGGCCAATAGGACCTTCTCTCCTTAACACACCTTCTCATTTGATATCTCCATATATATATATTATATATATATTTTAGCGGCCAATAAAACCACCATAATAACTTAAGTCCGGATAGCAAAACACTACTCGGCCAATAGAAAGAAGTTAGAAATTTTAGTTGTCTAACACAAGAATCTGTGTGTAACGTCATTGAGTTAGGTATGACACCAGAGTTTTGCATGTATGATCAGGACTTTGTAAAAGTTTTTTTAGAATTGTTTTGTTGGAACCACGTTAGTGTGACCGTCACTGATCATCTATCCTTCCTGATATGATAATTGACGATAACTGAAATCCCTATGTCTAGTAATATTCGATGGACGTATTTACTCTTAAAGACGTATTATAGGGTTTCCCATTAGGTGATTGGACTTAAGAGGACTAATGAGGCACGAATTAAACACCAGAGGGACTAAATGTGAAAATACGCTCCTTATATAAATGGAGAGTAATTAACCTAATTTTAGGTTAATCACACACATAATCACAGCCTCCCTAAACACCCCAATTCGTCCTTAATCCTCTATTGAATTCATAAATTCAGAATTCATCATTCCATCCTTATTCAATCATCTTATTTTGGGAACCCGAATCAATGGCATCAATGTTTAATGCCCTCACAGGTTCATCAGGATCAACCGGTACGTGTTTATTACGAATTGAATCATGTTATATTCCAACATGTGGTATCAGAGACTCGTTACGAATTTATCCCTTGATTTGATTCGTTTTCGTACCCTAAATCGCGAACTGAAGAATGCAGAAACTTAAGTTCGTACGCTTCTTACGAACTTAAAGTTCGTTTGAACTCTAAATTCGTTTGAACTCTAAATTCGTTTGAACTCTAAATTCGTAAGGAATTACTAAGTTCGTAAGGCTTATTTGTGTACGAAACTTCTGCTCATCTTCGCACTTACTTCCTCACGAACTTTATCTTCGTAAGCTATTTTCGTAAGCTATTTTCGTAAGCTATTTTCGTAAGCTATCTTCGTTGCTTATGTTCGTAAGCTATCTTCGTAAGTTACTTACGAAGATAGTTAACTACTTACGAATTTACTTTTATTACGAAGATAATTAACTTCTTACGAAGTTAATAACTTCTTACGAAGATAATCACTACTTACGAAGATAATCACTACTTACGAAGTTAATCACTACTTACAAAGTTAATCCTTATTACGAACTTAACTATCTTCGTACCATGCTTATTTTTCATGGATTACTGATTAACTTAGTTGATTATCAAGTTCGTGCTTATGTTTTACCTTAAAGTTTAAATGGAAAAAAATGACCCTTATTTTCAGAAAATAATTTTTTCTGAGGCGTTTTTACCACAGCTCGACCCCAGCCAGGGGCTCTGCCCCTTGGACCCCGCCAGGGGCTGCCGCCCCTTGGACCCCGCTTTCCAGGGGCGCTGCCCCCGGACCCCCGTAATGTGTGGGGGCTTCGCACTAATGTACATGGTTTCATCATTTGCGCCCAAAGGTCAAATGTGATTCTCATGTTGCGCTCTTTTCTCTTTTGCATAATTAACACTTAGTATATTAATTCTGCCCAAAGGTGATTTAATATGTTTTGTGTAGCAAAGGGATTCTTTTCATGCCTAAAATACACGATTCTTAATTTTGTGCCCAAAGGTCAAAAGATAAGCGTTGTATTGCATGACCTAATGCTCATGTTTGCTTAGATCTTAGTTACTTCTGCCCAAAGGTGATGTAACATCTAAGTAGAGCCTTACTTTAGCTTATTGTTTTGGTGTTTACAATAGGCTTACTTATCACTAGCTTCATTACTATAATGGTCATAGTCTTATTACTCTAAGGAACAGTACTAATAGGCCTACTTATTTTAGTCATTACTTTAGTTCCATTACTCTAGAGACATTACTTAGGCTGCCTTAGATAACTTATCATCTCTCTATTACTATTGGGCCTACTTATTCTAGGCATTACTTTAGAAGAGATTACTTAGGCTGCCTTATATAACTTATCATCTCTCTATTATTATTGAGCCTACTTATTTTAGGCATTACTTTAGGAGAGATTACCTTGTCTGCATAACACGGCTGATAATGTCACTATTACTATTGGGCCTACTTATTTTAGGCATTACTATAATAATCTTCTATCGCTTATGCCCTAAATGTACATCCTTCTTATTTCCACAGTAGTACCTAACCTTGGCCTTATGACGCTCAATGGTACGAACTATGCTTCATGGAAAAGTCACTTAGATCTGACTTTGGGAATGTATGACCTTGACTGCGCTATTCGTCATGATGAACCCGCTGCCCTTACTGCTGAATCCACTGCTGATCAGAAGGCGAACTTTGAAAAGTGGGAGAAGTCGAATCGCCTGTCGCTAATGTTAGTCAAGAATTCCATTGATCTGACTATTAGAGGAGCTATCCCTGACTCTGAAAAAGTCAAGGATTACCTCAAATCTGTTGAGGACCACTTCAAGGGATCGTCTAAAGCGCATGCAAGTGGCTTGATGTTGCAGATGCTTACATTGAGGTATGAAGGAACTAGCGGTGTCCGTGAGCATATTATGAAGATGACGGACATGGCCAATAAGCTTAAGACTCTAGAGATGGAAGTCTCTGATAACTTTCTGGTGCACTTCATCATGACCTCCCTGCCTGCTCGTTTTGACACCTTCAAGGTTAACTACAATGCTTTGAAGGATAAATGGTCAATGAGTGAACTTATTGGGCACTGTGTTAATGAGGAGGAGCGTCTTAAGCTGGCTCAACCTGAAGCTGTTCACCTGACCACCACCGCTAACTCCAATAAGAGGAAGGGAAACAACGGTAAACAAACTGCGAACAAAGTCCAAAAGACTAATCATGGTGCAGTTGCCTCTGGCTCTAATTCCTCGACTGGCAAACTTAAATGCAACTTCTGTCGTGACAAAGGACACCGTCAGAAGGATTGCCCTAAGTTCAAGGAGTGGCTAGCTAAGAAAGGTAACGTACTTTATGTAATATTTGATTCCTTTACTACTGAGGTACCTGTTAATACATGGTGGGGTGACTCTGGTTCTATGGTTCATGTAACCAACTCATTACAGGGGTTCCTTACAATCCAGAAGCTACCAAAGGGCCAAAGAAAGCTTAGAGTTGGAAGTGGTGATCTCTTAAATGTCGAAGCCATTGGAACTTATGTCTTACATATGAGCACCGGAAAAGGCATTAGACTAATAGATACCTTATTTGTACCGAGAATTACTCGGAACCTTGTATCTATTTCTAGACTAGACCTTGAAGGTTATGTAACGATTCATGGTTTCGGCAAGATTGCATAACTCGTAATAATGAATTGCTTGGTCGTGGTTTTTTGGATGGATTGCTGTATAAGTTAGAACTAGATCATAATTTCTCACATTCTTTGTTATCTCTTAATGTTGATGATATAACTAAAACAAAGACAAAATCACCTAAACGAGAGAATTCCTCCATGTTGTGGCATAAACGTCTTGGCCACATCTCACGAAATCGCATGACACGACTCGTAAAGGATGGAATCTTACCCTCTCTTGATTTTAGTGATTTTGAAACATGTATACAGTGCCTCAAAGGGAAGATGGCTAAAGGGAATAAGAAAGGAGCCACAAGAAGTTCCAACTTGTTGGAAATAATTCATACTGACATAAGTGGCCCCTATCCCGCATCCATCACGGGACATACATCATTTATTACATTCATTGACGATTATTCTCGTTACATGCACCTGTATTTGATCAAAGAAAAATCTGAATCCTTACAAACTTTTGCTGATTTTAAAATTTTGGTTGAAAACCAACTTAATCGTAAAATAAAAGTTGTGAGATCAGATAGAGGAGGTGAGTATTATGGTAGACATACTGACATTGGTCAAGCTCCTGGTCCTTTCCATAATTTTTGTAAGGAACATGGCATTATTAACCAATACACCATGCCTGGTTCTCCTCAACAAAATGGTGTTGCTGAAAGGAGAAACCGAACCTTAATGGACATGGTGAGAAGTATGCTTGCCAACACTAACCTACCTACCTTTCTTTGGACTGAGGCCTTAAAAACAGTCCGTTCATATACTCAATAGGGTTCCATCAAAATCTGTCCCTAAAACTCCTCATGAGATCTGGACAGGTAAGAAACCGAGTCTAAAATATATGAAAGTATGGGGCTGCCCTGCCGAAGCAAAAGTCTATAACCCTAACTTAAAGAAACTGGATCCTAAAACGATTTCATGTTCCTTTATCGGTTATCCTGATAACTCAAAAGGTTATCGGTTTTACTGTCCTTCCCATACTACTACCATCGTTGACACGCAGCATGCGACGTTTCTCGAGAACTCAGAGATCAGTGAGAGCACAACAAATCCTAACTTCGATTTGCATGAAGTACAAGAAGCAGGGGGGAACCACTCGTCGATTCCTCCGATAATTCCTCTTGTACACGATGCTGCTCCTGATGTCACTGATCCAAATCCTCCTAATCAAAACCATGAAGAACCTCAAAACCAAGAAGCACCTCATGTTGCCGAGCCTCACGTTGCTCAACCCTAAAATCAACTCAGGAGATCATCAAGGGAACGCAGGGCCACTAATTTTGATGATTTCATAACTTATCTGACTGAAGTTGAGGACATTGGAAAGCTTGTTGATCCCACCTCTTATCGAGAAGCCATTAATAGTGATCAGGCCACTCAATGGAATGAGGCTATGATTGAGGAGCTAAATTCCATGCAGCATAATGACGTTTGGGAATTGGTTGAACTTCCTGAAGGATCCACAACTGTCGGTTGTAAATGGGTCTTCAAAACCAAATTAGACCCAAAAGGAAACGTCGAACGCTATAAGGCCAGATTGGTTGCGAAGGGCTATACTCAAAAGGCTGGAATTGATTATCAAGAGACCTTTTCTCCTGTCTCTCGTAAAGATTCCCTAAGGATTGTTATGGCACTTGTAGCTCACTTTGATCTTGAGTTACATCAGATGGATGTCAAAACTGCTTTCTTAAATGGAGACTTGCATGAAGACGTATACATGCGGCAACCTGAAGGATTCATTCCTAAAGGTAAAGAGCACATGGTCTGCAAGTTGAAGAAGTCCATATATGGGTTGAAGCAAGCCTCACGGCAATGGTACCTTAAGTTTGATGAAGTCATGATAGAACAAGACTTCTTAAAGAATCAAGTGGATCAATGCACCTATCTCAAGATCAGTGGGAGTAACTTTATAATCCTTGTTTTGTATGTGGATGACATTCTGCTTGCAAGTAACAACTTGGATATGCTGCATGAGTCGAAGCGAATGTTTTCGCAGAATTTTGACATGAAAGATCTCGGTGATGCCTCTTATGTCATAGGTATCGAAATACACCAGGATAGGCGTAATGGTGTTCTGGGTCTTTCTCAAAGGGCCTACATTGACCGCATCTTAGAACGCTATAAAATGCAATCATGCGCACCCACTGTAGCTCCAGTAGTTAAAGGAGACGTGTTTGGTACTTTCCAAAGTCCAAGCACTGAAGTTGAGAAGGAGCAAATGAGGATGATACCTTACTCGTCTGTAGTTGGGAGCATTATGTACGCTCAGGTCTGTACTCGACCAGATATCGCTTATATCGCCGGTATGCTTGGGCGTTACTTATCTAACCCAGGATTAGCACACTGGAAAGCGGCTAAAAAGGTTCTACGATATCTGCAAGGGACCAAAGACTACAAACTAACGTATAGAAGAAGTGACAATCTAGAAGTAGTAGGTTACTCTGATTCCGACTTTGCTAAAAGCAAGGAAGATAAGAAATCTACTTCTGGGTATATTTTTATGTTAGCTGGCGGACCTATCTCTTGGCGGAGTCATAAGCAGAAACTGACTGCAATGTCCACCATGATGGCTGAATATATTGCTGTTTACAATGCCACTTGTCATGGGATGTTGATAAGGACCCTGGTCGGTGGACTCAAAATCGTCAACTCTATTTCTAGACCATTGAAGCTTTACTGTGATAATTCAGCTGCCGTAACTTTCTCGAACAGTAACAGTTCGACTGGCGCTGGTCTGTATCTCGATACAAAGTATCTGTTTGTACGCGAACGGTTGAGGAAAATGTTCTTTGTATTGAGTACATAAGTACAAATGATATGCTAGCGGATCCAATGACCAAAGGTCTTCCTCCTAATGTCTTCGTAGGACACGTGTCGAAGATGGGGCTTACTAAGGACTTAATTTAATAGCATATTGTACTTTTACTGGTCATTATTATTATTATTATGTTAATGAAAATTTTCCTCCTTATTCAGATTTTGTTTGTCTATTAGTTACACTTTGAGCTCATAATAGTGTAAAGACGTTATATAACAAAATTTGTCTTAGTCAATTGATCATTGCTTATTAGTTTTAAATTTGAGTCATAGTTTGACTAGTGGGGGTCCTGAGTTGATGTTCTTCTCTACGACTGTACTTATTGGCTATGATTTCGGTTTAAAACAAAAATGAGTATTATCCCGGCCGGACTTATTGAATGCTCATAGATAAATGATCGCTTGGTCAAGTGGGAGAATGTTGGAACCACGTTAGTGTGACCGTCACTGATCATCTATCCTTCCTGATATGATAATTGACGATAACTGAAATCCTATGTCTAGTAAATATTCGATGGACGTATTTACTCTTAAAGACGTATTATAGGGTTTCCCATTAGGTGATTGGACTTAAGAGGACTAATGAGGCACGAATTAAACACCAGAGGGACTAAATGTAAAAATATGCTCCTTATATAAATGGAGAGTAATTAACCTAATTTTAGGTTAATCACACACATAATCACAGCCTCCCAAAACACCCCAATTCGTCCTTAATCCTCTATTGAATTCATAAATTCAGAATTCATCATTCCATCCTTATTCAATCATCTTATTTTGGGAACCCGAATCAATGGCATCAATGTTTAATGCCCTCACAGGTTCCTCAGGATCAACCGGTACGTGTTTATTACGAATTGAATCATGTTATATTCCAACAAGTTTAACTTAATTAAATAGTAGGGATCGATATAAAGAAGTCGAAATCTGAAATTCGATCATCTTGTTAGGGATCACAATCCCGTGTTTGAGAACTCCTGCTTTATACTTTATACAACTTTATGGCTTGTAAATCATGAGTAAGGGTTTTTTAAGAACTCTTAAAAAAAAAGAACGCGAGAACCATTTTGGACCACACATTCTCCTCTCTTTTCTCTCTTTTCAATAAATAATGAAAAATTTATCCATATCATTCAAAATGTTTTATCTCACAAACCGTAAATCGTTAGATAAAAAGTATGGGTAGTATTAAAATTTCGTCCTCTTTCATTAGAGATGCAACTCGATATACTTTTGACGACTTTTTAATTTTCGTTTTTTTCCTTGTACTTGTGTACTTACACATATGTAGGATCTTTGTTTTTACATGTAAATTAGTAATGACCATCTGTACACAACAATGAAGGTTAAGGGCGGAGCCCGTCAGTCCATGACGGAGCCATAGCGGCTAAGGGTGGGAACCCGTTAGGTAGATCACCGATCACCCCCTATGACCTATCATCCTCTATGACCTATCACACTATGACCTATCACCCTCAATGACCTATCACCCCCACCAACTACCCTTTATGTGTAGGTTATGTGTAAGTACAACAAAGAAAACGAAATTTAAAAAGTCGTCAAAAGTATATCGAGTCGCATCTCTAATGAAAGAGGACGAAATTTAAGACTACCTATACTTTTTTTTTCATCTAACGATTTACGGTTTGTGAGATGAAGCATTTTGAATAATTTGGATGAATTTTCATTTTTTATTAAAGAGAGGGAAAAGAAGTGAAAATGTGTCATCCAGAATTGTTCTTGCGTTCTTTTTTATTTGTGAGTTCTCAAGATAATCCACCCCAAATTATATGATCTAATTTATGTATATTCTCACGCTAGTAATTGCGGTAATCACATATGTTCCTAAAACATGTGTTAAGAGTATTGTTTTTATTCATAAAAAAGAAGTGATTGATTTGGTATTAACACCTTAAATGTAACAATACTTTAAAAAAAAAAAAAAATTAAGTCACAAGCTCTTATTTTACTTTCTAACGTTACTCGTTAGTAAATAGAAAAAATACCGAATTCAAATTCGTTGTTTGGAGAATGAAAAGAATTAAGCAACGTGCCAAAGGTTTGAAACTTTTGTTTGTGTTGTCAATTTGTCATCGCATATTTGCATATGTAGAAACTCATTTAGAAACCATATAGCAAGACTCGAAATGACCTTTTGGCTTATCTTAAACAGAATCAGACAGCTTATATATAGAAGTATTGATGAAAATTATATGATAATACGTATTATTATTGTTATAGTAATCTATATATATATTGTATGCACCCATTCCAAAAAAAAAATATATTGTATGCATAAACTGGATTTTTATAGAAAAAATACATCGGTGACCTCGTATGTTACGAGGGCGAGAAGTGTGACAATGACAAGAAGTTGGACTATGGAACACTTCATTCAATATGGACGATTAACTCCAATGGTGACTAGTTTTATTAGTAATAATAATATAATATGGGGTTTTTTGTTCTTTAAAAGTGTAAAGTACGAAATAAAGAGCAAATTTAAAAGCGTCAAAAGATGGTGAGAAATTAAGATGTACTAGTAGAGTAGACAATTGACTACACATCGTCTTATTGAATCTTGTTTCCAAGTCCTAACGATTGTAAGTAGTAAAATATACAATTTTTTTTAGCTAGTGATAAATTTACAACAAACTTTTGCCATATAGGAACATATATTCTTACGTCGAAACTTCAAGATATATAGAGATGACTAAGCATATATTTAGCTGAATCAACAATTATAGAGATAACATACATCCAATGTTGTTTTTCTCTCTCTACTACTTCGTTACTTTTCAGTAACCGTTTTGCATGGTAGTTTTCTTATCTCATGTTGGGTCTCTTGCAAGAGGCTATGTTATATTATGTTTTTATATTTTTATGTTTGTTTAATATGTTCAATATGGCTGCTATTGTGTATGTATTGTTGAACATGTGCTAAAGTATGTTAGGTCGCATGTCGCTACTATTCCCTACTCTTAATTTAGCTGGGTGATAACACACAGGTATATCTGCGTATGCTATTTCGGCCGACACGTATGCTAACTAAACTCTTTACATTTTCCGACCTTTTACCTCTTGTGGCCGGAGGTCCTTATAAAAGCAGTCTCTTTACCTTTTGGTAGAGGTAAAACTGTCTACTACTCACCTCCCTCATACCCCCTCAGAGATTGGGTCTTGTTATTGTTGTTGATACATCCAATGTTTACAAATATCTGATAAAGTTAAAGATATGGGTCGAGGTCTCGAGGAACACACCATAGTTCTCATAAATTGGCGATAGAATGGTTGAAATTGGAGAGGAAAAAGGAGGAGGATAAGCTTAATCAATGTAAGCCGTTCCTTGAGGAACTCGACAAAAAAGCTGAAAGTTTGGGGGGTCTATCAGAGGACGATTTGATTTTACATGGTCATACAAAGGCAATGATGGGCAAAATTCTTCACTCTCGAAGATTAGACATGAAGCAAAAAGCTAGGGTTCGATGGAGTTGTGATGGGGATGAAAATACTTATTTTTTTCATGGTCTTTTTAAAAAGCATGTTTCTGTAAACAGAATAAATGGTCTAATGATAAATGGTATGTGGTGCAAGGAGCCGACAATCATAAAAAACAAAGCCATGGAATTTTTTGAAGCTCGATTTCAAGAGACAAACACAACCCGACCGAACTTCTTGATCCCTTCTATAAAGTAGCTTTCCACAAATGATCAATCCAGTCTTGTTCATCGGTTCTCATTATCAGAAATAAAGGTTGCGGTGCGGTCACAGATGTGTTTATTTATGGAAACGTTGTTTGGATTGGGGTGTGGTCACGGATGTGTTTATTTCTAATAGACTCTCAAAAGCAGGTAGACGATTCGGGTTTGTGAGATTTATTAAAGTGGCCAATGCGACGAAGCTGTTGGAAGGTCTTAGGTCGATCTGGTTCGGAAATCATCGTTTATATGCGGATGTGGAAAAGTATGGATTCAATCTCAAACCAAATCCACCAGTTTCGAAGACTCACAAGGTGACAAAAAAGGAACCTGTTGCTCCTTCGAAACCTTCTCAACATGGAAATTCAAAGTCCTATGCGGAGGCTCTTTCAAGTGATTCAGGTAATTCATCCCCTTCTTTGGTTAAACGTAGAATTGTGTCAATCCCTAGTTGCGAAAGTGTTTCACAAGATAGTGTCTCCTGCTCGTTATTGATCAAAGTCAAAGATCCTAAAAGTGTTACCTCATCCCGACAATGGCTACTGGATGAAGGGTTTGTGGATATTGGTGTAAGTTATATCGGAGGTAGATGGCTTCACATTGTGTTTGCTAATGTGGAGGCCAAAGATTCTTTTTTAGCTAATGAGACATTGAAGTATAGGTATGTAGCGACTGCCGACTGATTCCTTTGTGCCTGATGAACGTATGGTGTGGGTTAAAATATCCGGAGTCCCGAGAGGGGCTTGGACTAAAGATAACTTTCAATCCGTGGTAGGATCATGGGGTAAGGGCATTTTTTTTGTTTCAGACTGGGTTTCTGTTGCTTCAATGGGTAAAGTTTGTGTTCTCACCCAATCACCAAAGTTCATTTTTGAAGAATTGACAATGGAATATAAAAAGAAAATGTTTGATATTTGGATACGCGAGTTTGATGTTTGGGAGCCAAAGATTGTAAGGACTTCCTACGAAAATTCATCAACGGACGGGTCGGAGAGTGGAGACGAATCGGAGGGATCATTGAATAGTGACAACTCGGATGATATCTCCACTAATAAAAGTGTTTCATTTGACTCCAATCTTTGCAAAGATTATTCTGATGCTCTAGAAGAGAATAATGATGGGTTTATTCCACATAGTCAAGAGAGTATTGTTGACTCTCAACCTAAGGTCGATCAGGATGCTGATCGTGGGGTTATTTTTCATAAAGATCAAGAGAGGAGTGTAGAAACACAGGCTGAGGCTAATCATGGAATCGATCTTGGAGGTGGTACTTCTTATAATCAGGAGGTGAACTCAGAGAAAAATTTAGAAGTTAATCGTGACACTATAGATTATTATGTAGAGAATGATCTTTTCTCATTGGATCGTATAATTGAAAGGGAAGTTCAGGGTTGTAAACGTGCTACATCTTGTCCCCCTATGGGGCAGTCTGCGGTCCTTTCTTATGCTTCGTCAGGCACCACGAGCTCTATAAAAGGTGTTCATCCTTGTTTTACAAACAACCAGAAGGTCGAAGTCGAGATTTCTCATAATTTACAGACACACAACAAAGATTCTTTGTGTGCTTCCCAAGGGTCGTCTACTTCAGTAGTTAAAGCAAAAGACATAATAGGGGCAAGTGATCACATGGGTTACGAGGTACAGGGAGACCTCACTGAGGTTGAGCAGGCTGTTATTAGGATAAGTGATGTCCATGGTACTCAATGAATATTTTATCTATAAATATGTGTGGATCGGGTTGTGCAAAAAAAACGTCAGGCACTTCGAACAATTCTCAATAAACATCGTGTTAATTTTGTTTCTATTCAAGAGACCTTGATGGCTTCGTCGGATACTTTCAGAATTAAAAGCTTATGGGGTAACCTTGGATTTGAATTCGTGGAATCATTGGCTCGTGGTCACTCTGGGGGTCTACTGTCGATTTGGGACCCTAAGGTTTTTTGTAAAGAAGAGGAATTCACCACTGATAATTTCATTGTAGTTAAAGGGGGGTGGATCTCAGATAATATCTCAGTTTATATGCTTAACGTTTATGCGCCTCAAGGAGAACGTGAAAAATTGGAGCTTTGGTGTCGAATTCTTCAATTCATGGAAAGTAATCCGGGTTATTATCTATTACATGGTGATTTCAATTCTGTAAGACATGAAGAGGATCGAATGGGTACTATTTTCTCGAGATCGAATGCAAATCACTTCAGCTGGTTTATTGAACAAGCTAGTTTGATTGATTTAAATATGGGGAGGCATAAGTTCACCAGAATTTCGTTGGATGGATCAAAAGGTAGCCGACTGGATCGTGTCTTATTATCTAATAATTTAGTATCTCAAATTCCTAATTATGTTTTGGAGGCCCTTGATGATATCATTTCTGACCATCGCCCTTTATTAGTATCTCAAAACCATCATGATTTTGGCCCTCGGCCTTTTAAATTCTTTAACTCTTGGCTGGAATTAGAGGGTTTTGACGACGTGATCAGAAGATGTTGGAGTACAAATGGGAGGATCTCAAGTCGAAATGCATTTATTCGGGTGAAAGAGAAACTTAAATTGCTGAAAAATGAACTCAAGGAGTGGCGTAAAGTTCAAAACTCTGTGAGAAATAGATCGACGATCACTAAGGATATCGCGTCTGTTGATCAGATTATTGAACAGGGAGGCGGAAACGAAGACATCTTTGACAAAAGGCGTGATCTTATGCTTGAATTACAAGTACTCAACCATCAACATAATCAAGATCTTTTGCAGAAAACTAAAGTGAAGTGGGGCGTAGAAGGTGATGAGAACACGAAATATTATCATGCACTGATCAATGCGAGAAGAAGAAGTGGGATGATAAATGGGATAAAGCATAATGGGAAGTGGTTAACTAATCCCCCTGGTATTAAAAAATGCTTCAGGGATTTTTTTGCTACAAAATTTGAGAAGTTTGAAGGCATTCCTTTTTCTTTTAAGCAAGATCAGTTTAAACGATTGTCTGTATCACAAGCTATTAGCCTTGAGGCACCTTTTTCTATGGACGAAATTAAGATGGCTGTGTGGAGCTGTGGCGGTGATAAAGCGCCGGGACCCGATGGTTTTTCGTTTGCTTTGGTTATGAAATACTGGGACCTCATGAAGGACGATATTTTCAACATGACGGATGACTTTTATGAGAAGGCATTTATTCCAGGTGGTTGTAACTCATCTTTTATCACGTTAATTCCAAAGGTACATAACCCCATTCTTCTAAATGACTTCCGCCCGATCAGCCTAATCGGTGTGCAATACAAAATTGTTGCAAAAGTCTTAGCAAACCGGCTGGCCGGGGTGATCGACATGGTGGTGAGTCCCGAACAAACTGCTTTTGTAAAAGGTAGACAGATCTTAGATGGGCCTCTTTTGCTTAGCGAGGTTATTAATTGGTATAAAGCTCGCAAGAAAAGATTAATGATGTTCAAGATCGATTTTGCAAAGGCTTATGATTCAGTGGATTGGGAGTATTTGTTTGCTATTCTTCTAGCAATGGGTTTCGGAAACAAGTGGGTTGCATGGATTAAATCATGTCTTTCCTCTGCCATGTCTTCGGTTTTGATTAATGGCAGCCCTACTGAGGAGTTCCCCCTTCAGCGTGGTTTACGTCAAGGCGACCCTATGGCTCCGTTCCTATTTATCATTGCTATGGAGGGTCTTCACATGGGAATCGATAACCTCGTTAGCAATGGTTAATTTATCTGTGTGAAGATTAATCATGTTTCTATTTCTCACCTTTTTTATGCAGATGATGTTATGTTGGTGGGGGAATGGTCGGATTCAAATATGATTAACGTATCTAACGCATTGAGGTTCTTTCATTGTGTGTCCGGGCTGAAAATCAACTTTGAAAAGTCCTCCATCATTGGTATAGGTGTTCGGGCTAATGAGGTTGAGAAACTTTCTAAGAGCATTGGCTGCAAATCAGAATCAACTCCATTTAAGTATCTTGGTATTCCTATTGGTGCCAAAATTGGAAGTGTGTCTACATGGGATTCAATTGTTCTTAAATTCCAAAAGAGGCTAGCGGGTTGGAAAAGCGGCTTGCTATCTATGGGAGGTAGATCGACTCTTGTATCTTCTGTCTTGGGTTCGACAGGTATTTATTTCATGTCACTTTATAGAATGCCAAAACAAATAAACGCGAAACTGGAATCTCTTAGATCGGCATTCTTTTGGGGTGGTTCCGGAAAAAATAGGAAGATGGCTTGGGTAAAATGGAAGGAAGTTACAGCTGCGAAAGATGACGGTGGTGTTGGAATTGGTACTCTTGATGCCATGAATCTTTCTTTATTATATAGGTGGAGATGGCGTGCTTTATCAAATCCAAGGTGTTTGTGGTCTCGTGTTCTATCAGCTATTCATGGTAGTGAATGTTTCCTTAACCTCAACGCTGCTAATAAAGGGGTCTGGTCAAAAATTGCAGAATCCATTAAACAAATTCATTCTATTCCTAATACTGATAACGATTTCATTAAAAGAGAGATTGGGAATGGGAACAATACTAAGTTCTGGAAGGATTTGTGGCTTGGAAACAGACCTTTTGAGTATGCTTTTCCACGTTTATATGCTTTAGAGATGGAGAAGGATTGCAAGATTGGTGACAGATTTATTGATTCCACGTGGAAGTGGGTTTGGAGAAGACCTGTTCGGTCCGGAACAGAACAACAGCAGCTCGACAACTTGATTAAGGTGTTACCGAATTCGCTTATGTTGGACAAAGAAGATAAATGGTTATGGACGCTTAACAATAAGTCTCATTTCACGGTGGCACAGGTTCGTACTCATATCGATCACAAAAGGCGTGAGATTAATAACCCCATTAAAACTAGATGGAATTCTCTGGTTCCAAAGAAAATAAATTTGTTTGTTTGGAGATTGTTACGTGATTGCCTCCCGACGTATACAAATTTGTTTGCTAGAGGAATTGACGTGGCCACGATGCGTTGCCTTCACTGTCAAAATGGGATTGAGACACCGCGTCATGTTTTTAAAAATTGCAAGCTTGTGATTGATACGGGTACAAGATTTAGACAGTGGCTTAGACTTGACTTCCCGAACATGTCTCCGAAAGGTATTCTAGATTGGATCGACGATAAGCATCTACCTCATACTATTGATTCGAGACTGAAGGCTATCTTGTTTGTTTGGAGGTGGTCCACTTGGAATGCTAGAAACAACTTCATTCATAACAACATTCGGGTTACAGGTGAAGGGGTTTTCAACTATGTTATATCGAACTCTTACATTTGGATCACAAATAGAAGCAAAAAGCAATCTATATCTTGGCTGGAGTGGAAAGAGAATCCTATTAGATATGGATAACGAGGCAAGCAGTATCATGTAGTTGTCTTATTTCTCGATGTGGGTGGCTTCCAAAGGTGATCCTCGCAGCTGACTTATATATGTGATTGCTAGTAACTTGCTAGTGGTCACGTTTTATTAATAATATTTTTGTCGTTCGAAAAAAAGAAATAAAGGTTGCGGTTTGGGATTGTGGTGGTGAAAAAAGCCCTGGACCTGATGGTTTCACTTTTTCATTTATAAGGAGATTTTGGGCGTTGCTAGAAAGTGACTTTAGAAAAGTCGTTGATCACTTTTTCATGCACGGAAAAATCTCAAACGGATGTGCATCCTCTTTTCTTGCCCTAATCCCCAAGGTAAGTGACCCTCACTCGTTCCAAGATTTTAGACCAATCTCGCTTATTGGTGTCATCTACAAGGTGATTGCCAAGCTATTGGCAAACCGATTGAAGAAAGTTGTGGCTAGAGTGGTCTCCGACAACCAATCTGCCTTTATTCATGGGAGACATATTTTGGATGGGCCTCTAATCGTTTCTGAGACTCTATCTTGGATTAAATCAGTAAAAAGACCTTCTTTTTTACTCAAGTTGGATATAGAAAAGGCGTTTGATTGTGTAAGTTGGAGTTATTTACTTGAAACAATGAAACATATGGGTTTTCCCACGAGATGGTGCAAATGGATAAAAGCTTGTCTAGCTTCATCACAAGCCTCAGTTCTTATAAACGGGTCTCCTACTTTAGAATTCGTCTTCTCTAGAGGTCTCCGACAAGGGGATCCATTTTCTCCTTTGTTGTTTACAATTGCTATGGAGCCATTGAGTTGTTTCTTAAATGAAGCGGTCCAAAAAAATCTGATTCTTGGTATTGGTCTACCAAATGGGGGCCCCACAGTTAGTCACTTATTATACGCCGATGACGTTCTTTTGATGGGTTCATGGTCAGTCACAAATTTATTAAACATTATTAGAATAATGAGATGTTTCAACATCATCTCAGGTCTAAAAATGAATGTTAGCAAGTCCTCTTTGATTGGTGTTGGGGTTCAAAATGAAGTGGTCTCTCAAGTGGCTGATCAATTTCATTTTAACAAAGGCTCTTTTCCAATGGAGTACCTTGGTTTTCCACTTGGGGTTAGTATGAACAGATGTATCCATTGGCAACCTATGATTGATGTTTTCAACAAACGACTCTCCTCATGGAAATGCAGATCACTATCGATTGGTGGGAGACTAACATTAATTCAATCTGTTCTTTCTAGTCTCCCCTTATACTACTTTTCTTTATTCCGGGCACCAGAAAAAATCATTGATCAACTTGAACGAATTCGGAGGCGTTTCTTTTGGGGTGAACAAGATGAACGCAAAAAAATAAGTTGGATTGCATGGCGAGAAGTGTTGAAACCGAAAGAGAAAGGTGGGTTAGGAATTGGTTCCCTTAAAGCCGCGAATATGGCCATGCTTGCTAAATGGTGGTCACGTTTTAGGCTTGAACCGAATCGAATCTGGCGAACTGTGGTGGCATCAATACACGGGGACCAAGTTTCCTCGTTGGTAATTCCTATAAAATCCAGAATTGGTGGCTATGGGAAAATGTATATAAATTGAAGTCTGATTTCACTAAAATGGGGTTGAAATACAGTTGGTCATAGAGACAAATTCATATGTGGTGGCTGAGGTAAGGAAAAAGCTTGATGAATCTTCAAGTAGTGCTACCATATCAAAACTTTGGTGGAATAATTGGGTACCAAAGAAAGTAAATGTCATGAATTGGAGGGCCGGTCTTGATCGTATTCCAACTTTTCTTCAACTTAGCAAACGTGGTGTTGTTCCAACGTCAACACTTTGCATTTTCTGTCAACAAGCTGATGAATCCAGCGATCATTTGTTCACGGGCTGCCCTATAGCTATGGAAGTATGGTGTAAAGTGGGCGCGTGGTGTAAGTTAAACACAGTTTTTGCGTTTCAGGTTAGCGACTTACATTGCTTTCATACTTATTTAACCGGAAATAAATCGTGGAAGAAAATTATTAATGCCATCTTCCAAATCACTATTTGGTGCATATGGAGGAAACGAAATGAGGTGGTGCATGAGCACAAGACTTTTTCTTCCGTTGCCATTTTTGAAGAAGTTAGATGTATTTCATTTTTATGGATATCCAAAAGGGCGACAAAGGTGGTGACAGATTGGCATAAATGGTGTAATTTTTCATTTTTGATGTAAACTATTGTAATTGTATTCCAAATTTGTACTCGATATTACTAGCATCTTGCTAGAGTTTGAAATGAAATCCCATTTTGCTGTTCAAAAAAAAAACAAAAAAAGGCTAATATTTATATCCAGCGTTTATAAAAGTAGATAACAGATAAAATGAAAATGGAGTGGTACTAACCTAGGAGGCAAGGACCAAGGTCAATTGACTAAATCCTAGAAAAAAACACTTTATCACCACACTGATGGTGCATACCGGGGTTTGACTCGAGACAGTTGCAAAAAAGTCCCGTTACGGTTACTAGAATGGCACATCCAGGACTAACTATTTTGAAAATCACTATCATGGTACATACAATCTAACCTAGCTAAGATAAGAGCCTTGTTGATTGCAGATTGACAGAAACATAAATGACAAAACTGTATTGGCCTAAATAATTAGGATGAGGATTCTCTACATTTACTCCAACTTCACCTATGAAGTTGGATTAAATGTAGAGAATCTCAGTCCTAAATAATTATACCATGCCAAATAACTACAAAGGATGAACTATCAAGAAAATCAACAAAAATGGATATGACACAATTTAAGATAACAATGAAAGACTAGGCTAAAACAGATCAAATGTCATGACAATCCACCAGTATCAAACTTCTACCAGATATAGCCAAAATCTAGTTCTGAGAAGATCCAACAAAATGAGAAAACCGAAATGTGCAAACAAACAAATAGCTTGTAGCAAGGGTATAGGTTAACAACAAACATACATTTTGCCCATCACAAAAAGGAAAAATAATATAAGCCAAATGGGCAGATCAAAATCTTTGATAGATAATGTGGAGCAAATTCACGATGGAATCAGTCATAACTGGCATTCAAGAATTTCAGCAGCTGGTTCCGATTATTTTCCGCCTCCTTATCCTTCTTTGTCTTTTCGAGCTTTAATAAAATCTACGGATCAAAAGACAAAGAAGATGTGTCACGTGCACTCTTTTCGAGCAATTAACTTGTAAATGGTCCATTTGGTCTACATTTTCTACCCGAATTGCTAAAAGTCACCCAAATCATATATTTAAAATGCATGAAGCCTCCTCTCCCATAACTTACAGATTATGGTTGAAAACATGATATCACAAGTTTTGTAGTAATATTGGGCAAACTATATTTTTGTAAAAACTTCTAAAAAGTAATAGCTGGACAAAACGAGTTATGTTGTCAAGCTGGTACAATGCCTAAATAACATCTGTGTTCAATCAAATCCAATTAGAGCAGTAACCCAACCCTCCCATTTTGCCATTTTTACTGGATAAAAACACATATGGCCAGTAGAAAGTTAATAAAAAGTTACCTTTTTACCAGATACAGCACTGCGACGGACACCGTCATCTTTATCACGGCCTAGAAACTGCAGTAGGTGGATGATTCAGATAAATGCAATATAATAACATGTGTCTGTGTGGCCTTTTCCATACCTTTTACTTTTCTTTCTGTTTTATCTATTCCTATTATTTTCTAGCAGAGCAAAGTTTCAGAGCAGAGTTACCAATGGATCAAAGTTTATGAAGTGTTTCGCTCGAATATCTATCAGTTCACGTGATGATATAAAGAATAAGATCAGAAGACTTACCTTTGAGAGTTGGACAGGGCCACTGCTTCCATCCTCTTGGTTCTGTTAAATCTCCCATTGCCAGAACAACATCCAGACATGCCAAATTAGCAATCATTCATCATGTCAGCCAGCTCCAATTTCAAAGAGCCAATTCATGGAAAAAGGCAGAAAATATTATAAGCACCTTATATATCCAATTCACACTTGATTAAACTAGATACAAAGATCATAAGTAACGTATCAATATTCACAGCACTATGACTTGAACAGCAGAAAAGTCAATAAAACAAAAAAAAATGCCTAGTAGTTATGTTTGAATGCGATAACATTTAATCTACTATCATATGTTAAAATCAACTTTTTAAGCGGCTAATAAAGACGCAGTCGCCTACCTCCTTTTCTTTTCGTTTATCCCGTTTCTTGTGATGCTTAGCTTTCCCCTTGTCTTTATCCTTCTGCTGAGGGAAAAAAAACATCAGACAAAATGACACAATGATTGACCATAACTGTGGTCAAGTAATTCAATGCTTCTAAAAATCCAACCTTTTTGTGTCGATTTTCGGGCTTATGTTTCCTTGAGCGATTGGATGGTCCATCTTCACTGCTGGATGAACTGCGGCATGAATATATACACTTACTTAAAAGTACTTGGATAAGAAAATTTGTAAAGAGTGCCATTATCATGCTTCTGACAAGTGTTTAGCACCTTAAAGCATAGTTGCAAAAAGCATGCCTGAAACGCACCACGCACCAAGGCCTCGAGAACCATGGTGCACGAGGCTCAAGCAGTTGGGCTTGATTTTAAGTGGAGCGAGACACATGTGAGGCCCATCTAGGCGCCATTGCGCCATGCCTAGAGAAAAGTTTAGGCCTTTGGGTAATATTTCGGTCGACAGAATATGGGCCTATCCATCTAACTAGATTTCCCAACCAGTATGTAACAATCGTCTATGTAATTAAGTATGCAATGTGTAGTTCTCTATTTCATTTTCATCATTGTCGAGTCTATTCATGCAATACACCTATGGATGAATTTTGTTGGACAAGTATGCAACACGTGTGTATGTAGCTGCTGTCCATACTACAGATTTGATAAGCTCCAGATGATTATCAAAAATCCAAAATAAACTATTTTCTCACGTGATAGGTATGTAGTCACTATATCAATATCCATAACTACAACCAGTATGTATTATATGTAAATGTATGCTTACGTACTTAATTCAAGACCAATGTTTAATAATGTCAAACCTGATCGGAACTCACGAGTTACTCGACAATCGAGATTGATTCAGAATTAGTCAAGTTAAACTTCAGCCCACTCGGGCACACCTCCAGGTTGAGCTATTTTATAATGTTATCCTTTGTATGTTATATATTCTTGGATAATTATCTTACTACTTAATGGAGTCAAGCTCAAAGTACTGAGTCCATTTTCATTAACCCTAATATTAAGTCATACTAAGTTTGATCAAAGTATTACTTTAATGATGATAATTGAGTCTAGTGGAGTTGAGCTTAGCTCAAAGATATATGTAAACTAATCGAGCTTCAGCTTGAAAATAAAAGCTCGGTCGAGCTAAAGTCAAGTCAAAATATTATAACCTATACATGCCAACCAGAAGAAAAAACAACCACAAACACCCTTTACATCCTAACATAGTGTGCAAAACATCATATTTCAACTAAGAGTTTTCCTGCATAAATAAGCTATGATAACACAAACCATACACCTTTACTCGCAAAAGTATTTCCTAACATGTTATAAAATCTATTTTTATAAGATTCTCACTAATATAACATATGAAGGAGCTTATGACCGTTTATTTATCTTCTTATATTTATGGATGTTTGCTAATTATAGCTCTTATAGCAATGATTAATAGGTTGATACCCTAGAGCGGTGGTAAATATGGTAACGACTCACGAGCTACTCAAGAGTCGATATTGATTCAGACTTAGTATCATCAAGTTGAGCTTCAACTACTCGGGTACAGTTTCAGGTTGAGATAGAGTGTCAAGATACTCAGCTAGTAAAGCTCACAGCGCTATTTTAGAACTTTATAGAGTCGACTAGTCGAGTTCCAAAGTAATGAGCCCATTAGCTCTACTTTTGATTGATATTAACTTTAAACAAATTAATACTTTAATGTTGAAAACTGAGTCAACTCGAGTCGAGCTTGAGCTTAAAAATAAAGGTTCGCTCCGTTCAAGTTTCAAGCTTTAATTCACTGCATCGACCTAAGTCGGTTTGATCATGCCTCTAGATATGAAACTTAATATTATCATCTTGATACAACATATAAGCAGTTATGAGCATTTGGGTAAAGCGTAAAACCGCTTTATATTTATAGATTTTGCTAAACGCGGCCCTTAGAGCAACATTTAATATATTCAGACACGCATAAAAGCAATAATATAAACATTATTTTCATATCTAGATCTATTGTATATTTGTATTCCTATAATAATAAAATAAAGAACAGATAATATATAAACATAATTGATAAATATATATAAATAAGAATACCTGTAGCCATCAGATGATGATGAAGAAGAAGAAGGGCTACGTCTACGACGTCGTTTTGTATGTGGACGGCTTTTCTTGTTGATTTTGAGGGAATCTTTTTTGTGGGATTTATTACGTCGACGAGGACGACGGTCACGATCTGAAGATGAAGATGATGATACATCTGATGAAGATGATGAGGCGGCCATTGTTATGTTGGAAAAAAAAAAATATTAAAATCAAACCCTCAAACCAAACCCCAGATGCTGTTTCGAGAGCTTTACCTCAATTTTGTTTTGTTTAAGCTAAAAGTGATGCGACAGTTATGTCTCGGGCTGATTTTTAGTACTGGTGGTCCGGTTCGGGCTCAACTTGGAATGGCCCGACTTGTAAAAGGGCTATGTGGGTAGTATTTGAATTTGAATTAACGGATTAGGGTTGAGTTTTTGTCATGTTGCAGATTGATATGGTTTCTCTTGTTTAGGTTATGTTAGGAAAACTGAAAACTTAATTTAAGATGTTTTTTTTTAACATTCGATGGTTAGAGCTTGTTCATTCTATTACGGTCCTTACGTCTGATAGGCAGCATGCCATCTCTCGAATTCTAGAAAAAACCCCGGAGCAGCTCGTCAAATAACACGACAGCTAATTGGGATAAAACTTGTGCCTCCTCAGACTTTAACCTGAGTCTCCCTAGGTCAAGCCTGCATAGAAGGGCTTTGGATGCCACTGGGCTTCGAACCGATTGGCTAAGTATTTGGTAATCGAGATATTTTCAATTTTTCTTTTTTTTTATATATACTTTTTTATATGTTCATTGTAAGATATTTATTAAATGGGTTGGAATTTGACATGTCATACCAAAAGTACCGATAACAAGGTTACTTTTGTGATTTTATGATAACAAATGTTTTAATAATTGAAATTAAACCAACCAAACACATTTTACTGGTCAGGCCAGTTGACTAGTCACATTGGTATGGTGAAACTTGAAAACATCATAAAGTTCAACACTAAGCTTTACTCAATCATAAACATGTAGAACAAAATAAGAAATTGCAAGTTTATGTCAACTGCTATACAAAGTTTAAGTTCTGTATGCATAACAGGGAAATACACGAATATCGTGCACCATATATACTAGAGAGATAACCGATCGTTTACGTTTAAGGAAAACAAGTAGACAATAGAATCTTAAGCTGCAAACTATGCAAGCTTTCTGTTTGAGATTCTTTTCCCAGATCGGTGATCAAAAGAATGATCTGCCAGTTCCGGGTCAGATACATGTATTCAGGATACCAAATAATATGTGCACAACAGCTTATTTTTATATATATACATGTTAGTATAAGATCACATGAGTAACTTTTAATCTACAAATGTAAATCAACGTAAGTTTCTAATCACAATTCACAGACGGCACACCGTCGTTTGAGCTAATAAGAACTAATACACACTAATTCTGCATCTAGTGACTAGGTTTAAAAAAATTCCAAAATATTTCTTAAAAATAGATTTTCTTTTGGCTTTTAGGGATACTTCTGGAAATGGTGCTAGGCTTGAAGCTGGTGCACTTATTACGCTCTCGGGTATATGGTTTGGTATAATACCAGGACTTTCAGCTGGGGCTTCCGGTTTATCAGAATCTGGACTTATAGCTGGAGCTTCTGGTTTATTAGAATCTGGACTTTCAGCTGGGGATTCTGGTTTATTAAAATCTGGACTTTCAGCGGGGGTATTAAAATCTGATTCGGGTCCATCCTTGTCTTTCTTAGGTTTCTTCTTTTTCTTTTCGTTGTCGTCTTTGTTTTTCTCTTTAGATTTCTCCTTGTCATCTTTCTTGGATTTGTCTTTCTCCTTTTTCTTAGATTTTTCTTTCTCCTTTTCCTTAGATTTTTCTTTATCCTTATCCTTAGATTTCTTATCCTCGTTTTTTTCAGAATCATCTTTTGGGGATTCAAACATGAAACCTGAAGTATAAGGCACACCGGTGTGTGGGATCCATGAATCACCAATGATGAATTTTCCTGGTGTGAAACGACTTACTCGTTTCTCTGTTAGTTCCTTGATACCGGGCCATTTTACACGTTCTAACTTAGAAGATCCCGGGCCATGGTTATTAAACTCACTGTAAAAAAGTGTATCAAAAGCAAAAGATTCATTCCATGGCAACCACCCTTGAGGCTGGATCAAATCATCAATGAACGATTCCATTATAATTGTTCTTGAAAACTGTTTCCATGGACGCCCGAGATAAGATTTCAATTGCATTCTCAAGGGAAAGTAAACAGGATCAGCCACGATGCTGCAGTTTTGCAGTACAAGTCCAGTTGGCTGTCGAATTTCCTTTCTACCTTGAGCCGTGACAATGCAATTTTGGTTATCCATTGGTTTTCTGACAACCATGATGCAATTTTGGAACACGGCTGCGCTATCACCAAATACAAAGTCAATGGTGCCTGAGATGGTGCATTCACGATAGAACTGGCGGTAGGTGTGTGCATAAAGGGTATCTTGGTAACCGTCCATGCGACAATGGTAGAATATTGTTCTATCTGCGCTAACCCGCAATGCCACAGCTTGGTGCTTTTCAGGACCTGCCGTATTCTCAAAACCAATGTCCCTGGCCATGAAAAAGTCTCCAGCCACAGCTGCATAAAGTGTTTTAGACCCAGTTATTTATCACATTTACATAACTTATCATAAAGTTTCATACTTTAATGGCTTTTTCTTACCAACAGTAGCGGTATGGTAGGTACTAACGCCATCGATGAAGTTCAAGCTTCCTGTGATTCTTGTTTTATGTTGGCCATCTCCGATTACCAGTATATGAGTTAAGTTTTTCGGGATACGAACTATCTCATTGTATATGCCCTCTTTAATGTATATCACAAACGTCTTTTCCCCTTTGACAGGAACTAGTTTCAAAGCTTCATTAATTGATACGAAGTTTCCACTCCCATCTTGCGCAATAGTGACATCTGGTTTGATATTCGTGGGTTCTTCCTCTAGAAATCTTCGGTCTCTAGAATCCACCCATTCGGGAATATTGTGGTCATTGTTGAATATAGAAAGCAGACGACGGTTAGCAGCAGCCTGTGGTGCGCCAAATGATTGAAACATTTGTGAAAAATCCGTGATCAAGGCAAGGCAGTTGCTAGTTAACTCCATAGACTCGTTTAACAACTTTTTCATTTTCTCACCCGTATCTCCTTCTGTTTTTTCAAACCCATCTAGGCATGTTTGTTCATATGTTATAGCACCGCTCATCCATATCTTCAATTGTGTGAGCGCTTGGCCAATATCATTAAGATTGAAAATATTAATATCCTCAAAAGATCTCTTCAAATCGCTAACAGCAAGGCCTGCAAGTTCCGTGCAACTCTTGAGAGCATCATTTGTTCTTGGGTCTGCATGGATTTCTTTAATGAGCGAGGAGTTTTTAACCGCAACCTCAAGTTGCTGAATGGTGACCTCAAAGATAGTTTTTACATGGTCATAAGGATCGGTTGATTGGGTGTGTGCTTTTGTAAGGCTATCAATGCAAGTTTTCTGGTAATCAGTGTTCTCACAAACGGCTTTAATGGAGGCCTTAACATCATCATCGTGCTGCGCTTTTTCATCTTTTGGCTCATCAGAATATCTGTGTGTCATGACAATCAATGCAACCGCAACGGCCAGAAGCACCACAAAAGCCATCGTGAGTATGGCGAGTTTTGTCCTTCCTTTGCCATCCATCTTTAATCCTTGCCCCCTCAAAAATATTGTTAGTTTTGGCTCCTATCTCATCTATATATATATCCCCTATAATTTGTCTATCTGTTTTTAACTAATTTTGTATTGATAATTATAAAAATGCTAATGATTGAGAGAGGGCCTATAATGTAAGATTGACCCTCCCCCTTGTCGAATCTATGAGACGAAGGCCGCCTTCTTACGGATTTGTTAGAGTTTAAGGAGACCTTCAATTTTTTGTGTTAAAGGTAGAAGCAAGGTATTGTTTAACCAGAGATGTATATAGGGTGGTTCCTTTTTCTGGTAGAGAAGCTGAGGTTTGGAGAAAAATAGGAGTTCTGTGCTTTCTATTTTTAGAAGAGAATCACGATTTTTCTAATTCTCAAAACTATTTACATGTATGATTTTTGAGGTTGTACCAAATGTTTCATGAACTACTACACAATGATGTTTATCGCGCGAGAGCCTCATTTCTAGGACAAGCAAAACTAGCTACTTTACAGCCATTCCTTTTGTTTGTTTTGTGTGATTATTGATCAGTTTCGACTTATTTTGAGTTATTTCATGTTAACGTTCATATTTTGTTAAGTTAGCCAAAGTATGAATTACAATAGGATGATCATTTTTTGGGCAAATTGCGTTCACAATGTAGCATCATACATTCAGAAGTGTTTCACATTGGTCATGTCATTGTATAATATTTCGGGAATGTTTTAGATTAGCCGTATATATTTTAAAAGTGTTTGTAGTGTACCAATGGTCAAGAGAATAATCTGTAAACACAGTACACCAGGAGCTGCCAAATCCAAACTATGCCAAAAAAACAAAGGCCGGAATTCCCAATTTCGGGTTATGCCTACATGTCACAAAGATTCATGTGATGTACATTTGTTGGATAACATACAGTTCTGAGAAGATCAAACGAAATGAGAAAAACTGAAACAAACAAGTAGCTTGTAGCGACTAGCAAGAGTATAGACCAACAACAAACATACATTTTGCCCATCACAAAATAGGAAAAACAATGTAAGCCAAATGGGCAGTTCAAAATCTTGGATAGATAATGTGGAGCTGATTCACCATGGCATCAGTCATAACTGGCAGTCAAGACTCAAGAAATTCAGCAGCTAATTTTGATTATTTTTTGCCTCCTTATCCTTCTTTGTGTTGTCAAGCTTTAATAAAATAAACCGATCATAAGACAAAGATGTGTGAAGTGCACTAGTTTCGAGAAATTTACTTGTATATGGGTTCATTTGGTCTTTGTTTACTATCTAATTCGCTAAAAGTTACCCAGATCATATACTTAATGCGTAAAGCCTCCCCTGCCATAACTCACAGATTATGGTTGAAAACTTGAAATCACAAGTTTTGTAGTAATATTTGGCACACTATGTTTTTGTAAAATCTTCTGAAAAACAATAGTTGGACAAAAAGAGTTATAGGGTCAAGCCGGCCCAGTGCCTAAATAATGTTTGTTTTCAATTAAATTCAAATAGACCAGTAACCCAACCCGCCCATTTTGCCATTTTTACTGGATGAAATAACACATACTAGTAGAAAGTTAATAAAAAGTTACCTTTTTACCAGATACAGCACTGCGACGGACACCGTCATCTTTATCACGGCCTAGAAACTGCAGTAGGTGGATGATTCAGATAATGCAATAAAATAACATGTGTCTGTGTGGTCTTTTCGATACCCTTTTTTTTTCTTTCTGTTATTCCTATTCCAATTATTTGTGAGCAGAGCCAAATTTCAAAGCAGAGTTACCAATAGATCAAAGTTTATGGAGTGATTTGCTAGAATATCTATCAATTTACGTGATGATTTAGAGAATAAGAGGGAGGAGGGTCACTGCCTCCTTCCTCTTGGTTCTGAACTACAAACGCTTTTAACATATGTACGTATAATCCAAAAAATTCAATTTCTCGGACATACCATCTTAGAAATGACACTTAATTTATATGGTACGCAAATAAAGAAAATCAATCCCCTACCCCATTATTGAAACATATGCAATCACACATTGTACATTGTTGTATATACGTAAAGGATCTTCATAAATTTTCCTTGTATACGCAGAACATATTTCAAATCATATATGTATAGTACTTCGTTAATACAATATGTCAATATGATTAAATTAAATCTGAATTAGAACATATTTATAACACCACCTCAAACATAAAATGATGGCACTGGCCGGAAGCTAGCCATGTTTTAAGAAATTAATCAATATCAATTTAATTAGATAAACCAGCTGAGAATGTTACTCCAGTTGCTGGTAACCATGCTAACCCATCAATAAAACGTCGAACAGTGAAAGAATCAGCCGTTGATGCATCCATAGACATGTGGTAACCAGGCCATCGAACCCGACCTGACAATGCTGCCCCAGGACCATAATTCATGTACTCACCATACCACAATGTGCTCAATGCAAAGTTACCATACCATTCTAGCCACCCTCGTGGCTGGACCATTGAACTCATGTAGGTGTTCATGAACACGGTCCTAGAGTATTCTTTCCATGGCCTTCCTAAATAAGTCGGCTTCGTGGCATAAACAAAGCTATCTTGGATTGAGAACCCGGTATTCTGATTTGGGTTCTTACGGCCTTGAGCCGTGATAGTGACTTTTTGTAGTGGCAGAGGCTCCCTGGTGTAGATTTTACAGTTTTGCAGGACAGCTGCACCATTTCCAAAGATGAAGTCTATGGTGCCAGAAATGCTGCATTCACGGTAGAATTGACGGAGAGAATGTGCATAAAGAGTGTCTTGGTAGCCTTCCATGCTGCAACGGTAGAATGCAGACTGATCCGAATCCACACGAAGTGCAACACCTTGGTGGCTCTGCGGACCAGCAGTATTCCGGAATGTGATGTCTCTAGCTATAAATCCCTTACCCGAGACAGCTATAAACCATAAAAAATAAGAAGCCGGTCATACATATTGTAGCAAGATATGTATATATGATACTATAATTGTGCATTAGAAAGACTATATACAGGGGCAGTAACAGAGGGGGCAAGAGGGGCCAATGTCCTCCTGATTCCTGAAAATTTTTATGTTGTCATGATTATTGAATTTTTCTTGTGCATTTTTAAAATTTGTGAAAAAAATTTCATGGAATTTTTAATTTTACCTTTTTTTGGATTTTTTTTTTTCTGCTACCGCCCCTCACTATATATATGGGATAGAGTTTCTTACCAACGGTGGCTGTACGAAATGTAGTCCATCCTTGCATGAAATTTCGATCTCCGGTTATAACCGTGGCTCCAATGCCATCACCTATGAGCATTATGTTGGTCTTTTTTTTCTTCATATCTATATTCTCTTTATAAACTCCTCTTTTAGCATATATCACATATCTACGTATGCTATGATCCGGTGCATCATTGATGGCTTCAGAAATAGAACGATAACGTCCTGACCCATCCAACACCACCACCACGTCTACGTGCATTCCCTCTGGACTCGCAAGCATCAGTTCCTTGTCGCCTTTCGTCATCCACTTTGGAAAGAAAGTATTAGTTTCAACCCCATAATTTCTAGGTGGTTTGAAGGGTAAGATATGTAGTTGAGTATATAAAGCCAATACATTACTAATTAGTTGTGTGACTTGTGTTAGGCTTCCTTTTATGAAGGTCTCAAGGTGTCTATTTGTTCCCTCAAAACCTTCAAGACAAGTATCTTGATTGCTTAAAGCAGCACTTAGCCATGCTTTTAGATTTCCTTTGGAATGAGGGTTTTGAGACCCAGCTCGGATCTCATTCATCTCGGCTAAGGACCATGCAAGCTCAGAAACCGAGAAATCAAGGAGTTCCTTGCAGTCCTCAATTGCGATTTGCTCTCGCGAAGTTGAGGACAATGAGGTGAACTTTGTAAACTTTTGCATGGCTAATTGTGTCTCGTTAAGTGTTGCCTTGAGGGCGGCTCTCAAGATCGAGTCAGGCTTTTGGTTAACCGCGTTATGGTTGTCGAGAAATGATTTGAGGTTCGCGAGACACGCGTTTCTATCTCTAATATTGCTGCATGCTTGAAGAATCAATGGGTTTTCTATGGTTTGTTCTTGATGGCTTAAGGTTTGAGATGATACAAGTATGATAAAGGGTAAGAAAATAAGAAAACAAACGACACTAGAAAATGGTGCCATAGTTACATATGAATTGGGAATGTTTTAATTATGAAAATTATTTAGATAGAAACTCATTTATATTGTGATGAAATGAACATTAGTTTATTAGAATGTTTATTGTTGAAGAAAAGGTATGATGTCTTCAAATAGAAATATATTCTTTAATTTATGCCAAGTTATGCTTTTTGGTAGAGTAACTTGCTATTATTCTTGGGTATGTTCCAACTCCAAGGCAAAACTTATATTATTTTTTTTTGAACAGCACAGAATGATTTTATTTCATGCTAGCAAGTTGCTAGAAAAACATAATACACCATTGTAAAGATAGCATATTAAACACCAAAAGAGTTACCATATAACATTGAATTTACACCACTCTTTCCAATCACTCGCCACCTTTGATGAACGATTAGAGATCCACAAGAATGAAAATGTCTTTATCTCTTGCAGCAGTTGGTCAGGCGTGTAAGAAATTTGATTGTGCATCTTTGCGTTTCTTGCTTTCCACAAACTCCAAGGCAAAACTTATTAGCCCAATATCTTTCTCCAAAAAAGTGTTCCTATATACTCGTATAGCTTTCACACTGTTTACTATATAAAATAAACAAAAAATGAGTAAATAAATAAAATGTGCACACACTAAAAACTAAAAAGTAAAAAGTACTAGTAATAAACTAATAAAGTATCCGGGCCTGCAGTTAAACCCAACTCATTCAGGAATTGTTCTACTAGACTACTACTACCATTTAGGCTTCTCCAAGTTCGGGCCTGAGATGGCCCATTAAATTCAACAAGTGGGTCTCAGCCAGGCGACAATCTTGGAGTCTTTGTTGATTGTGCATCTTTGCGTTTCTTGCTTTCCACAAACTCCAAGGCAAAACTTATTAGCCCAATATCTTTCTCCAAAAAAGTGTTCCTATATACTCGTATAGCTTTCACACTGTTTACTATATAAAATAAACAAAAAATGAGTAAATAAATAAAATGTGCACACACTAAAAACTAAAAAGTAAAAAGTACTAGTAATAAACTAATAAAGTATCCGGGCCTGCAGTTAAACCCAACTCATTCAGGAATTGTTCTACTAGACTACTACTACCATTTAGGCTTCTCCAAGTTCGGGCCTGAGATGGCCCATTAAATTCAACAAGTGGGTCTCAGCCAGGCGACAATCTTGGAGTCTTTGTTGGATTGTGCAATTATTTTTCAGTTGATATCAAAGGTCAAACAATATTCATTTTTTTTACGTGCACTAGCTTTTTTCGTAGTTTTACACTATCAAACGATCTTTTATACCCATTTTTTAGGATGATAGAACACTATATAATAAGGTGAAACACATGTACGGATTATCTCTTTTAAATTTTTAGTATCCCAACTCAAATGTCTAACCAAAGACTTGAAAAATATTGACTTTTTAGAACTCTTTTCACACTATTTATAAGACGCGTAACAGTACTAGGACTTGATCATACAGAAGTATTTTTATAATTCGTTCATTGTTCCTTCCCCAAGTTTGTATTTTTGTTGAACTTTTGGTTTAGTTATTTTCTTAGAAGGAGCCTAACAAGAAAATAGTCTTTTAGCAACTCTCTAACGTTGCATAATGACTTGAAATGCAGATAAGGACACATGGTAGCGACTACCGTGTCGTTCAAGTTGCAAATAAAATCGTTGTATTTGCGACATTTTAAAACAATTAGTTGCAAATGACGTCGCGAACCTTTTCATTTCCGAAATGCATGCAAAATTTCTTTAATCATGTTTTACAAGTACAAGTACATTACAACAATCGAAGAATATTTTACTAGGACTCAAAATTCCAATATGCTTACACTCTTGATAAATTGTGCATTTACAAAACAAATAAAGAATCATTACCTTTACACAACAAATAACAGTTGCTTAAAGTATAACTTAAGCTTATATGCTTGTATAATTTGTTAATAAACAATGTTTGAGTTAGTTTAAAGAATAAAGATTATGAATAATGGTATTTAGTTAGGCTAATTGTTTTTAGTGTTTAGGCCTAACTTCAATTCCTTCAATGATAAATCCTCCTTTTAGTTGATGACCCTTAACTTCCATTAAACTCATTTTAACCTCTTCACTTTTTCTCCAACAAAGAATTCACCAAGTTCAATTTCCATCCATCCATCCTCTCTCTTGCTCGGACGTCGGCCTTCTCCCTCGACCACCACCCGTTTCTCCATCATTCTCCTCCGGTTCATGAAAAACAACGATTCAAATTGTTGCTTTTTGTTCTCTAGAGGGGTTAAATAAGCCGTGTTGTTAATTGAGTACCCCCCCCCCCCCCCCCCCCCCCCCCCCCCCCCCCCCCCCCCCCCCCCCCCCCCCCCCCCCCCCCCCCCCCCCCCCCCCCCCCCCCCCCCCCCCCCCCCCCCCCCCCCCCCCCCCCCCCCCCCCCCCCCCCCCCCCCCCCCCCCCCCCCCCCCCCCCCCCCCCCCCCCCCCCCCCCCCCCCCCCCCCCCCCCCCCCCCCCCCCCCCCCCCCCCCCCCCCCCCCCCCCCCCCCCCCCCCCCCCCCCCCCCCCCCCCCCCCCCCCCCCCCCCCCCCCCCCCCCCCCCCCCCCCCCCCCCCCCCCCCCCCCCCCCCCCCCCCCCCCCCCCCCCCCCCCCCCCCCCCCCCCCCCCCCCCCCCCCCCCCCCCCCCCCCCCCCCCCCCCCCCCCCCCCCCCCCCCCCCCCCCCCCCCCCCCCCCCCCCCCCCCCCCCCCCCCCCCCCCCCCCCCCCCCCCCCCCCCCCCCCCCCCCCCCCCCCCCCCCCCCCCCCCCCCCCCCCCCCCCCCCCCCCCCCCCCCCCCCCCCCCCCCCCCCCCCCCCCCCCCCCCCCCCCCCCCCCCCCCCCCCCCCCCCCCCCCCCCCCCCCCCCCCCCCCCCCCCCCCCCCCCCCCCCCCCCCCCCCCCCCCCCCCCCCCCCCCCCCCCCCCCCCCCCCCCCCCCCCCCCCCCCCCCCCCCCCCCCCCCCCCCCCCCCCCCCCCCCCCCCCCCCCCCCCCCCCCCCCCCCCCCCCCCCCCCCCCCCCCCCCCCCCCCCCCCCCCCCCCCCCCCCCCCCCCCCCCCCCCCCCCCCCCCCCCCCCCCCCCCCCCCCCCCCCCCCCCCCCCCCCCCCCCCCCCCCCCCCCCCCCCCCCCCCCCCCCCCCCCCCCCCCCCCCCCCCCCCCCCCCCCCCCCCCCCCCCCCCCCCCCCCCCCCCCCCCCCCCCCCCCCCCCCCCCCCCCCCCCCCCCCCCCCCCCCCCCCCCCCCCCCCCCCCCCCCCCCCCCCCCCCCCCCCCCCCCCCCCCCCCCCCCCCCCCCCCCCCCCCCCCCCCCCCCCCCCCCCCCCCCCCCCCCCCCCCCCCCCCCCCCCCCCCCCCCCCCCCCCCCCCCCCCCCCCCCCCCCCCCCCCCCCCCCCCCCCCCCCCCCCCCCCCCCCCCCCCCCCCCCCCCCCCCCCCCCCCCCCCCCCCCCCCCCCCCCCCCCCCCCCCCCCCCCCCCCCCCCCCCCCCCCCCCCCCCCCCCCCCCCCCCCCCCCCCCCCCCCCCCCCCCCCCCCCCCCCCCCCCCCCCCCCCCCCCCCCCCCCCCCCCCCCCCCCCCCCCCCCCCCCCCCCCCCCCCCCCCCCCCCCCCCCCCCCCCCCCCCCCCCCCCCCCCCCCCCCCCCCCCCCCCCCCCCCCCCCCCCCCCCCCCCCCCCCCCCCCCCCCCCCCCCCCCCCCCCCCCCCCCCCCCCCCCCCCCCCCCCCCCCCCCCCCCCCCCCCCCCCCCCCCCCCCCCCCCCCCCCCCCCCCCCCCCCCCCCCCCCCCCCCCCCCCCCCCCCCCCCCCCCCCCCCCCCCCCCCCCCCCCCCCCCCCCCCCCCCCCCCCCCCCCCCCCCCCCCCCCCCCCCCCCCCCCCCCCCCCCCCCCCCCCCCCCCCCCCCCCCCCCCCCCCCCCCCCCCCCCCCCCCCCCCCCCCCCCCCCCCCCCCCCCCCCCCCCCCCCCCCCCCCCCCCCCCCCCCCCCCCCCCCCCCCCCCCCCCCCCCCCCCCCCCCCCCCCCCCCCCCCCCCCCCCCCCCCCCCCCCCCCCCCCCCCCCCCCCCCCCCCCCCCCCCCCCCCCCCCCCCCCCCCCCCCCCCCCCCCCCCCCCCCCCCCCCCCCCCCCCCCCCCCCCCCCCCCCCCCCCCCCCCCCCCCCCCCCCCCCCCCCCCCCCCCCCCCCCCCCCCCCCCCCCCCCCCCCCCCCCCCCCCCCCCCCCCCCCCTCTTTGGCTACAGTCTCTGACCTAGGGTATCACAATTTCAAACGCAGAATCGGCATCCGCTTCTTTACCTCCTTTTTTTTTTTTTTTTTTTTTTTTTTTGTTTTTTTTTTTTTTTTTTTTTTTTTTTTTTTTTTTTTTTTTTTTTTTTTTTTTTTTTTTTGTTTTTTTTTTTTTTTTTTTTTTTTTTTTTTTTTTTTTTTTTTTTTGGTTTTTTTTTTTTTTTTTTTTTGTTTTTTTTTTTTTTTTTTTTTTTTTTTTTTTTTTTTTTTTTTTTTTTTTTTTTTTTTTTTTTTTTTTTTTTTTTTTTGTTTTTTTTTTTTTTTTTTTTTTTTTTTTTTTTTTTTTTTTTTTTTTTTTTTTTTTTTTTTTTTTTTTTTTTTTTTTTTTTTTTTTTTTTTTTTTTTTTTTTTTTTTTTGTTTTTTTTTTTTTTTTTTTGTTTTTTTTTTTTTTTTTTTTTTTTTTTTTTTTTTTTTTTTTTTTTTGTTTTTTTTTTTTTTTTTTTTTTTTTTTTGTTTTTTTTTTTTTTTTTTTTTTTTTTTTTTTTTTTTTTTTTTTTTTTTTTTTGTTTTTTTTTTTTTTTTTTTTTTTTTTTTTTTTTTTTTTTTTTTTTTGTTTTTTTTTTTTTTTTTTGGTTTTTTTTTTTTTTATTTTGTTTTTTTTTTTGTTTTTTTTTTTTTTTTTTTTTCTTTTTTGTTTTTCATTTTTTTTTGTTTTTTTTTTTTTTTTTTTTTTTTTTTTTTTTTTTTTTTTTTTTTTTTTTTTTTTTTTTTTTTTTTTTTTTTTTTTTTTTGTTTTTTTTTTTTTTTTTTTTTTTTTTTTTTATAGTACAATACATCAATGATCAATCATCTTCTCTTGTTCTATCACACGAATGGGTTATATAACACCAAATCAAGTCATCATCTATTTCTCCCCATCCAATTTATTCTCTATCTTTTTTTCTTTCCGGTTAGCCGGAAAAATGCGATATGCCCGGAAATAGCAAAGCATATCTGGATCTGAAAATCTCCCCCCCCCCCCTCTTTGGCTACAGTCTCTGACCTAGGGTATCACAATTTCAAACGCAGAATCGGCATCCGCTTCTTTACCTCCTCTTCTCTTCTCTATATATACATTACATACACATATATCTCTCTCTTCGTCGACTTTCGAAAAATATGGTAAAGATCAAACCTTTATTCAAATCTCCTTCTAACCCACTTTCTGTTTTTCGTTGATTTCATCTGGGGTTGTGTTATTTTGATCATTTTTTGCTTTAATTTTTCTGGGTTTTTTGATTTATTATTATTGTTTGTGTTATAGGCTTTACCAAATCAGCAGACCGTTGATTATCCAAGTTTCAAACTTGTTATTGTTGGTGATGGTGGAACTGGTAAGTTGTTTTTCGAATTTTTTTATGCACTTTTACTTTTTGGTATTATTATTATAATTGTTTTTAAGTTTCTATAGATTTATTTAGTTTCAGGATTAGTTTATGGTTCTGATTTATAGATTTGGCTATCTGGTAATTAGATTCACTTTTTTGGAAAGGTAGCGGCCGACTTTTGAAGATATATTGGCCGGAAAAGGTGTGGCCAGAATTTAATGATGATGATGAAATCGTTGGATGAATGTTGTCGGAATCTGGTAGTGGTTGCCGGAATCTGGTGGTGGTTGCCGGAATCTGGTGGTGGTAAATCTTTCAAAGAAAATTTGTAGTATTTTTTTTAGTCATACTTGAATGATCCATTTGATATTGTATAATTGAATTGTTTTCAACTGTCTGTTTTACTTTTAGTTATAAAAAAAATTGAATCTTTTTCATTTTTCAAGATTTATGTTTTCAGATGAGACATTAGAGTGATCTTGGTTAGAAGGATTATTTAGTGTCCAAGTATTAGGATTAGAAGATATAAGATTTATAAAACTGATGATGATGATGATGAAATCTTTGGATGAATGTTGCCGGAATCTGGTGGTGGTTGCCAGAATCTGGTGGTGGTTGCCTTGAATATAATATCCCTCTGATATGTGTGTATATATATTTATAAATACAAATATAAATAAATGTTTTCTTATTTATAAATGAAATATAAATAAAATAAAATTTGGAGTTAATTACAGAAATCATCCCTGTCGTGGTACCCAGCTTGCAGGTTTCGTCCCTACTTTTGGTCCATTGGTAATGAAAAGACCATTATACCCATCATGTGCAGGTCACGTGATGGGTATTTTAACGTCTGTTAATGCTTTGGACTAAAAGTGTTGACGGAGCAAAGTTTTTTGGACTAAAACTGTAATTTTTGAAAGGTAAGGACGAAACCTGCAAGCTGGGTACCACGACAGGGACGATTTCTGTAATTAACTCCAAAAAAAAAGAAGAACTTTAACTAACGTGATGAAGAATTAGTAGTCCATGTCCAATGATTTGGTTCATTGCTTAAGGTAATGGAAAGTGCCTTTGCTGATAAAACACAACACTTTTTCCCACTAACTTTGTTTAGTGAAAAACTCTGCATGGATAATAATAATTAAACAAAACTTAATTAAATCATTACTTGCTTAAATACAATGCTAATTAACTATATATGAACTTTTAATTTTCCAAAGAGAAATAAAAAGTTGGAATATAAACACTTACCCTAATCCCACCATCAATGAGAATGGAATCACAAAGCTTGAAATACAATTCTTTCCTAGAAGAAAAGTTGAGTAATTGAGTTTGTGATCTTTCAAGAATCCGAGGGAGATCCGATGGCAAGAATCGTGCCCAAACTATATCGGATTCAAGAGCCGAATGCAACGTAGAAGAAGCAAGCATTAATCTACATGCATCCGGTGGAGATGTTAAAGATACAATTGTGGAAACACAATCTTCTGGTAACATGTTCAATGTCATGGCCATTTTTTTTTATATATCAAGCTAGCTAAATTTCTTGTCTCTTTTAATTTTTGGAAATAATGTAGAAATGGAAATGTGAATGGTGTAATTAATGGGTTAGATTGAGTGGGTTATATATGAAGGGAATTTGGAAATGGGCATTTCTGGGAAGGTAGATATAGCCCAGTGGTGCAAATGGGGCCGGTTGACTAGCTTATGTGTGGTGTGGTCATTAAGTCTTATACCAAGTGGTATGTTTTTAATAACGCCGTATTTGGTTGATCAGTTTTGAATGAGATTCAATATAATATGTGGGTCATATATGTGCTCGGCTTGGTAGTACTTAATTTTGTCGAATAGTAAAAAGTCACAACAACGAATACTCCGAATAAAAAAAAGAGGATACATTTAATTAATATAAGGTCATGTTCTAGATAAAGTTATTTTGGCTAATACTCGTATTATTTTACGGTTGTTAAGACTAATTAAACATATGCACGTGTGATTCTTATCCAGGTATTTGGTTCATTGATTATATATAAATCCTAGTATACTAAATCGATCCTGTGGTAATTAGTTTTGAAATTCAGGAGATTTTAAATACTGGGATCTGAAACTTGTATTGCATTTGATAAAGAAAACAAATTAAAAGAAATATATAAAGTTCGCTTCAATTATTCAAAAAAAGAAAAATAACATACATGAGGTTTTTGATTCTCAGGGACGAAAGGTGACTATTTAAGTAAACCACAGGGACGATTTATGTCGTTTACTCTTAATTTTAATCGGGCTGAAGAAAATACTATTCAAATGTTAGGATTTAGATTTTCTTTTTTAAAGTTCAACTCGGTCAGTTAATCTAGTTACCGAATTGATCAGAGGAGTCTGGTTACGATCAGTGGCGGAGCCAGTATTTTTATTCTGGGGTCGCCAAACAATTTTAATGATACTAATAAGTGTAAAATTAAGCTACAAAGTATAATTATATTAGCATGTAGTTGCCAATTATTTTAAAACTGAATAAATACTTGAAAATAGTACTAGAATATATTATAGAGTTTTATAGAAATTGTGGGGTTGTCATGGCCACCACATAGCTCCTCTACCTGGTTACGACCGAGGACGAGTAGGTGTGAACGACTCACAATAAAACACCTTAATTTATGACATCAGGTGTAAAATTACTAACTTGTTCTTTTTAATACTATCGAGGCAACAAATAATTTTTCAACTTTCTCGATTGAGATATTAAAAAAAAAAATTGTGAAATGCGATTCTTATTGTCCATAATGTCCAACCTATCTTCAAAAGTAGAAAAACGGTTAGATAAAGCTTTAAGTTCATGAATTACCTCATTGTCGGAGCTGCTTTCAATGCTAGCCACGGTTCTTCTCGTCCTTCTATCTCGGTTTTTATCATCCATATCTCGAGCTAAGCTAGCTTGCACCATATCCTCCATCATCTTGTACGCGTCATTAGTAGACATGTACAAAAAGTTACCACCGCCGGCTAGGTCTAAATCCTTTTGGGAACTCTTGGTTAAACCATAGAAGAAAATCTCAATGATCTCGTCCTTGTTAAGTCCATTCCCGTGACAGTTTCTGATCATTTCCCTAAGCCTTTTCCATGCATCAACTAGTGATTCTCCCTCGTCTTGCCTGAAAGCCTTGATGTCTCGAAGCATTTTCCTAGCTAAACTCGGGGGAAAGAATCGTGAGACAAACTGTTCGCGAAGTTGATTCCATGTAGTGATGGTACCTTCATCGAGCTCATCGAACCAAACACGTGCTTCTCCCGTGAGAGACGACGGAAATAAGCTAAGCTTCACATCGTCATCGGTGACGTCTCCTCCGTATTTGAACATTTTGCACAAACTTGTGAATTTGCTTACATGCTTATGAGGGTCGGATTTGGCTCGGCCGTCATATTGGTTGTCTTGGATTAACTTAAGGTGGTGGCCTTTGACTGAAAACGAATCTCCTAGGTTTGGTGGGACAATAGCCGATCCCGGTGTAGGTGCAACGGCTCTTGTCCTTTCCATCATTGGTCGGTCAAAGTCCTCCATTTTGGCTCTAGGTGAATTCGGCTGGGACATAGTGTCGGATGAGGTGTCGGATGATCCTAAAGGTGGGTCTTCGTCAAAAAGGGTTGCTAAACTAAATACGGGTGGTGGAATCGGTGTGTTGTCTCTCCTTTTCCTTCTAGGTTTACTAGGTCTTGAAGATGCACTATCTACTATCGTTCCCGATCTCAATCGCATCAACTACCTAATTAGTTCTGCAAAACTCAAGAAAAAGATCAAACGCACCAATATAAAGATGAAATGAAAAATTTAAACTACTTAAACTAAAAATGAAATGAAAATACTACTAAACCCTAATTTGACCTAATTTAACTACTAAACCCTAAAATGACTTAAACCTAAGTACTGAAAAGTAACTACTCTGTGCCGAAACACAAAGTAGGGTCGAACTACACTACTAAACTAAGAATGCGTCGCGTCCCCGGCAACGGCGCCAAAAAGCTATGATGGTGGTTTTATTTTTGCTTTTAAATTTATAAAATGTTGTACAAGTAATTATCCCAAAACACACACCTTACGAGCAGAGAACCCGATCAGATGTAGTATAGTTAAGTGATAAGTTACATGATCGTTCGCAGGGACGCGTTGCTTTACCTAATCTAGTAATGTGTGTAATTCTAGCGGTTGTGGGGTTGTCACGATTTCCTATTAAACTAATTAAAATACTGAAAAGTAAATAGAAGCCGCAACCGCTTATTCAGCGAGAGACTTAGTCTGAAAATAGTTTGAAAAAGCAAATAACAGTAATTAAATTAAAATATTTGTTTGGCATCTCCTATCTCATGGTACGGCCAAATATCATTCTACCTACTTGCTAGACTGTTGAAAACTTAATCACGGCTCAGATTCTCATTAGATTCACTTTGCCTAAGTAACTAGTGTTGTCGCTAGACTCACACTACTCTTTAAACAAATTCTCGTTAGATTAATTGTTTAAGCATTAATGACCTAAAGTTTGTGTTACTAATTCATCTTTTAGTTACCCGACTCTTAAGCCATGACCAGATAATAATTCTCTCCGGTGACCACAGTGCTCGTTTCCAAGTCACTGGACCGCGTCTGACATTGTTAAGCATCATGTTCTATTCATCCTAATTACTACGGTTCTGGATACCTCGGTTACAAGTGAATCACCTTTTACATCTAGTTAAAGACCGACTAGTGTTTTCCATCCTTATGTATTAATCCTAGTGTATGATTAAAGACTGATCATCATAATTAAATCAATACATGCAGATATAGAACCGATAATAACATGAAGAACTAGTAAAACATGGATCTACGATAAACAGTAAAACACACTCCACAGATCTAACAAATAAAGTAAAATAGATAAACGTCTACATGATCACATCGATCCAAACAAGTATTTAGCCTACTAGCCTGACATTATTAAAGGAATAACAAAGTCTGAAAAGATGAAAGACATTGTTTACCAACTGAAAGTAAAATAAAAGAGTAGATCTAGGCTGGGGATGAAGATCGGAAGGTGTTAGAAGCTCCAAAACCTCCTTGGAATCTGCAAAGTCGACCTAGGGTTGAATATGGGCGGCTAGGGCTGCTGAATCAGCTCTCTCTTCGGGTTTTGAGGGTTACTTTGACTTAAATAGTGCTGAAAGTCAGTTGCTGATCTGAGCCGCCCAGCGGCGCTGGGATGCGCTCCAGCGGCGCTTGACATGGGCCAGCGGCGCTGGCAAGGTTGCCAGCGGCGCTTGACATGGGCCAGCGGCGCTGGCAGTTCCTACTGCATCTTGATTTGCTTCGTTCGGCTCCCAGATCACCTCCTTGTGTAACATCCCAAACTTTTCTTTACTAGTTGACTAATGCCGTTAAGTCAATATCGTGTGTGTCGTTAAGTCTATTTTAGATTTTATGCATGTGTGTAGTTAATGTGTGTTATGTGTGAGGCTTGAAAGCCTAAATGTTAATGTAGTATAAATGTGTGTAATATGAAGGTTAATATCCATGTAGTGACATTTAATGAAGGATTAATGATGTATATGGTCAATAAAGTAGTTTGTGATCAATAATGAAGCTTTAGGAAGCTTAGGGGCTAGTTTTGACATGGAGGCAAAGTCAAAAACGGGATTAAGGAATTAGGGGTTGTCATTAGATCATATTTTGCAGCCATAACACTCTCTAAACAAGCCCTAAGCCTTTCCATAGCATTCCTCCATCCAATTGCAAGCCGAAAAGCCTTCCAACGTGTGATTCGAGTGTGTTTTGTCAAGTGTTTTGCATCCCTTTTGTCATCTACAGGTAGATCAGGTATTAAATCATTGATTTCTGGTCCTTTTGATTATATGAGTCATTAGGAATAATTATTGGGTTATGGGGGAATCGTTTAATGAAGATTAATGGTGGTTTTGATGGATTAAAGTCATATATGGTGTAAGTAATGATTGAAATGCCTTATAATGATTTGAATATGAAGGATTTTGATGTGTGAAAGTCATGTAATTGATTTAGAGACATTTGGATCTGGTTTGGGGTGTAATCGAGCAACTTTGTGCAGAATCGCATCGAGTTGCGGCGCAACTCAATTCCAGAAAGATAAGTTGCGGCGCAACTTATTGTGTTGCGGCGCAACTGGAGGCTTGAGCTGCGGCGCAACTCACCAGTTTTCAGAAAAGTTATACTTTTGAACCGTAACGTCGTTTGTCGTATAGATTAGACCTGAATCATAAGTGAGTCTTTAAAGTGTGTGGGTCTAGTTATTGGCCTTAATGACGTGAATATGTAGCTTGTCTAATAATCGTTTACTAATTATAGGTAGACGAGCATAGTTGCTTTACACAGTGATTAGTTGTTGATTGTTGTGGACTACGCCGAGGTAAGATACACTACTTTGACACGCTGGGGATTCAACGAAAAGCTGGTTTCAAATCATAAATACTTCCATTTGGTATCTTTATATTGCATGTGGGCATATGGGGTTACACGGGAGGTATTATGGGTTATGTAGTTGACCATGAGACCTGAAATGCAGTCCCTAACGTAGTGAAATGAAGTATTGCTTAATGTAGTGTATTGTTATGCAGTTATGTGTGAACGGGTGATGTGTGTTGTGCCTAACTAAACTTGTCTAATAATGTTTTAATTATAGGTAGACGAGCATAGTTGCTTTACACAGTGATTAGTTGTTGATTGTTGTGGACTACGCCGAGGTAAGATACACTACTTTGACACGCTGGGGATTCAACGAAAAGCTGGTTTCAAATCATAAATACTTCCATTTGGTATCTTTATATTGCATGTGGGCATATGGGGTTACACGGGAGGTATTATGGGTTATGTAGTTGACCATGAGACCTGAAATGCAGTCCCTAACGTAGTGAAATGAAGTATTGCTTAATGTAGTGTATTGTTATGCAGTTTATGTAGTATTGTGAAGTATCTCATTATGCATGAAATGTAGAAATGAAGTTGATGTGTGATATATGCATGCTTACATGGCTTGTACACCTAGCTCACTAGACTTAGTAGGTTGCCATGTCACTCGCACGTTTAAGGATCCAAACATAATGAAGATAAAGTGTGTGAATGTCTAGGATAGTGTGTTACCTAGACTATATGTGTGTGACGGTTTAGGAATGTGTGTTACCTAAACCATATGTGTGAAACCGAGCTCGTAAACATAATGCAGGGAGAGTAATACGAGGGGTTTGACCAACCTCCACATACGGATGACTCTTGGATTGGCTTGCCATTCCTCAACGACGAAGTATGACTCGCCTTTTGGTGAAGCATCTAGTCGGGTGTGACTTATGTTACAGTTATATGCAGTTAATGAAGATACGTGTGATAATGTGTGAATAAAATGAAGGATAGGCACATTTAGGGGGATTCGCCCTAATTGATATGAAGTTGATATGCAGTTATGTGTGAACGGGTGATGTGTGTTGTGCCTAAATAAACTTGTCTAATAATGAAGATTGTTTTAATTGGACAAACGTATTAATAACATAGTGTTATCTTACTTAGCTAATTCGTTAGCTAACACTTGTTTCTTAAATGTGGTTGTTCCCTCAGGTTTAGCTTGAAGGACTAGTTGACGCAGGAAGAGTGAGAGTTGGGTAGATGCATGCAGGAGAACTTAGCTACCCATAGACGATTATCTCTTTAGACATTTATTTACATTTCGTACTTGATGTCGAATTTATGTAGTATTGTGAAGTATCTCATTATGCATGAAATGTAGAAATGAAGTTGATGTGTGATATATGCATGCTTACATGGCTTGTACACCTAGCTCACTAGACTTAGTAGGTTGCCATGTCACTCGCACGCTTAAGGATCCAAACATAATGAAGATAAAGTGTGTGAATGTCTAGGATAGTGTGTTACCTAGACTATATGTGTGTGACGGTTTAGGAATGTGTGTTACCTAAACCATATGTGTGAAACCGAGCTCGTAAACATAATGCAGGGAAAGTGTTAAGCTTAACCCGTACTAGTCTTAGCCAGACGAGTGCGTTGACGTAGTTGTTGCTTGGGTGGCTCCTTGCAACATGGTCATTATAATGCAGGGAGAGTAATACGAGGGGTTTGACCAACCTCCACATACGGATGACTCTTGGATTGGCTTGCCATTCCTCAACGACGAAGTATGACTCGCCTTTTGGTGAAGCATCTAGTCGGGTGTGACTTATGTTACAGTTATATGCAGTTAATGAAGATACGTGTGATAATGTGTGAATAAAATGAAGGATAGGCACATTTAGGGGGATTCGCCCTAATTGATATGAAGTTGATATGCAGTTATGTGTGAACGGGTGATGTGTGTTGTGCCTAAATAAACTTGTCTAATAATGAAGATTGTTTTAATTGGACAAACGTATTAATAACATAGTGTTATCTTACTTAGCTAATTCGTTAGCTAACACTTGTTTCTTAAATGTGGTTGTTCCCTCAGGTTTAGCTTGAAGGACTAGTTGACGCAGGAAGAGTGAGAGTTGGGTAGATGCATGCAGGAGAACTTAGCTACCCATAGACGATTATCTCTTTAGACATTTATTTACATTTCGTACTTGATGTCGAATTTATGTAGTATTGTTGAACGGTTGTTTTGTGTTGGGCAACCGTTGGGATTTCATTTTAAACTATTCGATGGTATTGCATGTAACACCAATAAATGCAGAAACCGAACAGTTTTTATCGGTTTTGAACTTTTAAAGTTTTCTTCCGCATCTTTTAACACCGTTAGGTGAAAGTTTTTGAAAACCCATATTTTAAATGTCGGGTGTTACAAGTTGGTATCAGAGACATGGTTTAAGTGAACCAAGATTCGACTTTGACAGTAGGATTTTGGACTTAAACCGATGTAGGATAAGTTAGGCTTATGCAGGTGTGCCTAGCTTTGAGATGAAGTACTATAGGACGGGTTGGGGAGTGAGTGAGAGTGTAAATTTAAAGCTTGAATATTATGTGTGATTATGTAGCTAAATGAAGTATGGCCTTAACATATGTAGTCACTCTTTAACTCTTGCTAACCACCGTCGTTGCCTTGTAGAGTTAATGGCAAACACTAGAGCTAGTAGCCAGAGAGGAGGAGGAAATGGTGGTGGTGTTCCTCCTAATGGGAATGGGGCTGGAGATGGAGTTAACCAAAGGCCTCCACGAAGGCCACTCCCGGGTGCACAGCCCACAAGGTCGGAAATTGATAGGGCAAACCCGGTGATTGAACAGGTTCCCAATCAAGCAGAATTACATGAAGAGTTGAGAGCTATCCGAGCTCTTTTGATGAGGAATGAAGAAGAGTTAGCACAAATGAGGGCAGAAAGAGATGCTGAAAGGAATGGGAGTGAACGAAGGGGTGAGCATTCAGATGGGAATTACTCTAATCCCTCCCAAAGTGCTGAGCCATCAATGGCGAGGTCACAACATGCTCCTGAGAATGTTGTTGCAGCAGTAGGTGTTAATGGAGTGAATGGTGGTAGACTCGGAGTTGTTAATGCACCTCGTGTTAATAACTTCAAATATGAAAGCTTTCATAAATGTGGTGCCAAGGAGTTTGATGGTACCCAAAATGCAGTGGGTGCTATGGAGTGGATTGAAGATATTGAGGTAGTATTTGCATCTTGTTACTGTCCGGATGATATGAAGGTTTTGTGTGCTAGTAGGATGTTGAAAAAGAACGCCCGTGATTGGTGGAGGGCTACTACAGTTTCTATGGCTCCTGAGGTACTTGCAGTTATGCCTTGGGGGACATTTAAGGAGAAGTTTCTAGAGGAGTATGTGGGGACTCGTAAGTTAAGGTTGATTGAAAAGGAGTTTAGATCATTGGTTGCGAAACCCGGTGCAATTTCTGAATATGCACATTCATTTATGGAGAAGTTGAAGTTTGTTGGACACTTGGTTCGAAGGCAGGAAGACCAAATTGAGGCTTATTGTGATGGTCTCCCCGCTAGTTATCGTGGATTATGTAGACAGCATGTGACCTTGTCGGCGGCTATTAAGGAGTCAAAGAGGTTGGATGATGACTTTAAAAGCGAGAAAGTTGTGGATAAAGTTGATGACAAGAAAGCAGGGTTCAAAAGAAGGTCAAATTGGTCATCTAACAACAACAATAATAATAAGAAGTTCCGTGGGAATTCTAGCTCAAGTGGTGACAATGATAAAAAGAAGAATGGTTCTTGGTGTGCTTTTTGCAAGACTGTTCATGAAGGTCAATGTTCCGACAAGACAAGAAGGTGTCATAAGTGTGGGAAGTCGGGACATCTTGCAACAGAATGTAGGGACAAGACTCGTTGCTACAATTGTCAAGAAACGGGTCATCTCATTGTCGATTGTCCACAAATGAAGAACGACGGAAAGAGGACAGCCACGACAGCAACAAAAGTGAGAGCCTTGCAGATGACTGTTGATGATGCTAAGAACAACGATAAGGTGGTAAGTGGTACTTTCCTTGTTAATTCAAAACCTGCCTCTGTTTTATTTGATTCGGGTGCAAATAGGTCGTTTGTGTCCACATTATTTGCTCCTAAGCTAGAAAGAGTCACTACCCCTTTAGATTGCTCAATAGAAGTAGAAATTGCTAATGGTATGGTTAGTGATATACGTGTGGGATATGATGATTGTGACATTGAGATTGAAGGTCGTTTGTTTCCGGTCCAGTTATTGCCTACTACCTTAGCCGGTTTCGATGTAGTGATTGGTATGGATTGGTTGTCTAGAAATGAAGCTAATATTTTGTGTTCCCAAAAGATTATTCGGATTCCTATACCCGATGGTAAAGTGGTAACGGTATATGGAGATAAGAAGAGAGGGGGGATAAAGATCATTAGTATGATGAAGGCGATTAAATGTATAAGGAAGAATAAGAGTCATTTTTTGGCCTATGTTATTGATGCAAGAAAGGAGAAGCCTTCTATTGCTAATGTTGATGTAGTATCCGATTTTCCCGATGTGTTTCCCGATGATCTTCCCGGTATTCCTCCCGATCGTGAAGTTACTTTTCAGATAGATCTTATTCCCGGTGCTACACCTGTTGCTAAAGCACCTTACCGATTAGCTCCTACAGAAATGAAAGAGTTAATGTCCCAACTTCAGGAATTACTTGACAAAGGGTTCATACAACCTAGTTCCTCACCTTGGGGAGCTCTGATTCTCTTTGTTAAAAAAAAGGATGGGTCAATGCGCATGTGCATAGACTACCGTGAGCTGAATAAGCGAATAGTTAAGAATAAATATCCTCTCCCACGAATTGATGATCTCTTTGATCAACTACATGGTGCTTCATATTTTTCAAAGATAGATTTACGGGCCGGTTATCATCAATTGAAGGTTAAGAAGGAGGATGTAGCAAAGACAGCTTTCCGGACTAGATATGGGCATTATGAGTTCTTGGTCATGCCATTTGGGTTGACTAATGCTCCAGCCGCGTTTATGGATTTAATGAATCGAGTATGCCGTCCCTTTCTAGATCATTTTGTTATTGTGTTTATTGATGATATTTTGATCTATTCTAAGTCAGAAGATGAGCACCGTGAGCACTTGAAAGCAGTTTTGGAGGTGTTGAGGGAGAAGAAGTTGTATGCCAAGTTTTCTAAATGCGAGTTTTGGATTCGAGAAGTGCAGTTTCTTGGTCATGTCATTTCATCAGAAGGTATTAAAGTAGATCCTTCAAAGATTGAAGTTGTTTCAAAGTGGGAGCAGCCAAAGACTCCTACTGAGATTAAAAGTTTTCTTGGTTTGGCTGGATATTATAGGAGATTCATTCAGGATTTCTCCTGAATAGCCAAGCCTATGACTGAACTAACGAAGAAAGGAGTAAAGTTTGAGTGGACCGATAAGCAGGAGAATGCATTTCAATCATTGAAAAAGAAGTTGTGTGAAGCTCCTATACTTGCCTTGCCTGAAGGTACCGATGATTTGGTTATGAATAGTGATGCATCTATTACGGGTTTGGGTTGTGTCCTAATGTAGAGGGACAAGGTGATCGCCTATGCTTCACGTCAGTTGAAGCCACATGAGAAGAATTACCCTACCCATGATCTTGAGTTGGCAGCAGTTGTATTTGCATTGAAATTGTGGAGACATTACCTTTATGGTACAAAATGCACATTGTTTACCGATCATAAAAGTTTGCAGTATGTCTTTAATCAAAAGGAGATGAACGTGAGACAAAGGAGGTGGATGGAATTACTTAAGGATTATGATTGTGAAATCAAATACCATCCGGGTAAAGCCAATGTAGTTGCGGATGCACTAAGTAGGAAGGTGCAAAGTTCTTCTTGTAAGTTGATGAGCATGCAAGTTCAAGCAAAGTCGGGACTACTTGATCGAATTAAAGAAGCACAAGCGAGGGCATTAATGAAGGATAACATTGACAAAGAAAGCATTGGAAAGAAGAAACATCTTGTGATGGAGACTAATAGCCGTGGGTTCAAAACATACAAGGGTCGAATTTGGGTGCCATTGCTTGGTGGTAACCGAGAATTGATCCTTGAGGAAGCTCATAGAAGTAGATATTCGATTCATCCCGGTGTCACCAAAATGTATGCAGATTTGAAGCCGATTTATTGGTGGCAGGATATTAAAGGAGAAGTAGCTCATTTTGTAGCAAAGTGTTTGACGTGTGCACGTGTGAAAATGGACCATCAAAAGCCGTATGGTTTGTTACATCAATTTAGACATTCCCGAGTGGAAATGGGATCATATTACCATGGACTTTGTAACGAAGCTACCTAAAACGTCGAAAGGGAATGATATGATATGGGTGATTGTAGATAGATTGACGAAGAGTGCTCATTTTCTAGCTACCCGGCAAGATGTGCCTTTAACGAAGATGGCAAAGATATACATTGATGAAGTGGTTGCGAAACATGGAGTTCCTTTATCTATTATTTCGGATCGAGACTCGAGGTTTGTATCAAACTTTTGGAAGGGTCTTCAACGGGAATTGGGTAGTTGAATAAATTTGAGTATCGCCTATCATCCTCAAACCGATGGGCAAAGTGAGAGAACTATTCAAACATTGGAGGATATGTTGAGGACGTATGTACTAGAGTATGGTGGAGCATGGGATGATCATTTGAGGCTGGTAGAGTTTGCTTACAACAATAGTCACCATGCAAGTATTGGAATGCCACCATTTGAAATGCTCTATGGTAGGAGATGTAGGACTCCAAGTTGTTGGATAGAGCCCGGTGAAAAGCAAATCACGGGCCCTGAAATTATAGAGATCTTAGCGGAGAAAGTTAATGTAGCTAAAGAAGCTTTACGTGTGGCAAGAGAAAGACAGAAAACATATGCAGATAAGAAAAGGAGACCGATTGAGTTTAATGTTGGTGATTTAGTGATGCTGAAAGTGTCACCATGGAAAGGAGTTATTAGATTTGGAAAGAAGGGAAAGTTGAGTCCACATTTCATTGGACCTTTTAAAGTTTTGAAGCGCATTAAAGATGTAGCATATCAGTTGGAATTACCCCCAGAATTGGATGGAATTCACAACACCTTTCATGTATCCTACTTGAGGAAATGCTTAGCCGATGAGTCAAGTGTGATTCCCATTGAAGACGTGAGTATTGACCCAATGAGGAGAATAGTAGATGAACCGGTAGCAATACTTGGAAGGAAGCAAAAGAAGTTACGCCGAAAAGTGATTGACCTTGTGTTGATAAAGTGGAAGCATAACCATGGAAAAAGTTTAACGTGGGAAACTGAAGCAGTAATGAAGGAGAAGTATCCGGAGTTGTTCCTTACTGATGTGATTCCGGGGACGGAATCCTCTTAAGGGGGAGGTAATTGTAACATCCCAAACTTTTATTTACTAGTTGACTAATGCCGTTAAGTCAATATTGTGTGTGTCGTTAAGTCTATTTTAGATTTTATGCATGTGTGTAGTTAATGTGTGTTATGTGTGAGGCTTGAAAGCCTAAATGTTAATGTAGTATAAATGTGTGTAATATGAAGGTTAATGTCCATGTAGTGACATTTAATGAAGGATTAATGATGTATATGGTCAATAAAGTAGTTTGTGACCAATAATGAAGCTTTAGGAAGCTTAGGGGCTAGTTTTGACATGGAGGCAAAGTCAAAAACGGGATTAAGGAATTAGGGGTTGTCATTAGATCATATTTTGGAGCCATAACACTCTCTAAACAAGCCCTAAGCCTTCCCATAGCATTCCTCCATCCAATTGCAAGCCGAAAAGCCTTCCAACGTGTGATTCGAGTGTGTTTTGTCAAGTGTTTTGCATCCCTTTTGTCATCTACAGGTAGATCAGGTATTAAATCATTGATTTCTGGTCCTTTTGATTATATGAGTCATTAGGAATAATTATTGGGTTATGGGGGAATCGTTTAATGAAGATTAATGGTGGTTTTGATGGATTAAAGTCATATATGGTGTAAGTAATGATTGAAATGCCTTATAATGATTTGAATATGAAGGATTTTGATGTGTGAAAGTCATGTAATTGATTTAGAGACATTTGGATCTGGTTTGGGGTGTAATCGAGCAACTTTATGCAGAATCGCATCGAGTTGCGGCGCAACTCAATTCCAGAAAGATAAGTTGCGGCGCAACTTATTGTGTTGCGGCGCAACTGGAGGCTTGAGCTGCGGCGCAACTCCATGTTGCGGCGCAACTCACCAGTTTTCAGAAAAGTTATACTTTTGAACAGTAACGTCGTTTGTCGTATAGATTTGACCTGAATCATAAGTGAGTCTTTAAAGTGTGTGGGTCTAGTTATTGGCCTTAATAACGTGAATATGTAGCTTGTCTAATAATCGTTTACTAATTATAGGTAGACGAGCATAGTTGCTTTACACAGTGATTAGTTGTTGATTGTTGTGGACTACGCCGAGGTAAGATACACTACTTTGACACGCTGGGGGATTCAACGAAAAGCTGGTTTCAAATCATAAATACTTCCATTTGGTATCTTTATATTGCATGTGGGCATATGGGGTTACACGGGAGGTATTATGGGTTATGTAGTTGACCATGAGTCCTGAAATGCAGTCCCTAACGTAGTGAAATGAAGTATTGCTTAATGTAGTGTATTGTTATGCAGTTTATGTAGTATTATGAAGTATCTCATTATGCATGAAATGTAGAAATGAAGTTGATGTGTGATATATGCATGCTTACATGGCTTGTACACCTAGCTCACTAGACTTAGTAGGTTGCCATGTCACTCGCACGTTTAAGGATCCAAACATAATGAAGATAAAGTGTGTGAATGTCTAGGAATGTGTGTTACCTAGACTATATGTGTGTAACGGTTTAGGAATGTGTGTTACCTAAACCATATGTGTGAAACCGAGCTCGTAAACATAATGCAGGGAAAGTGTTAAGCTTAACCCGTACTAGTCTTAACCGGACGAGTGCGTTGACGTAGTTGTTGCTTGGGTGGCTCTTTGCAACATGGTCATTATAATGTAGGGCGAGTAATACGAGGGGTTTGACCAACCTCCACATACGGATTACTCTTGGATTGGCTTGCCATTCCTCAACGACGAAGTATGACTCGCCTTTTGGTGAAGCATCTAGTCGGGTGTGACTTATGTTACACTTATATGCAGTTAATGAAGATACGTGTGATAATGTGTGAATAAAATGAAGGATAGGCACATTTAGGGGGATTCGCCCTAATTGATATGAAGTTGATATGGAGTTATGTGTGAATGGGTGATGTGTGTTGTGCCTAAATAAACTTGTCTAATAATGAAGATTGTTTTAATTGGACAAGCGTATTAATAACATAGTGTTATCTTACTTAGCTAATTTGTTAGCTAACACTTGTTTCTTAAATGTGGTTGTTCCCTCAGGTTTAGCTTGAAGGACTAGTTGACGCGGGAAGAGTGAGAGTTGGGTAGATGCATGCAGGAGAACTTAGCTACCCATAGACGATTATCTCTTTAGACATTTATTTACATTTCGTACTTGATGTCGAATTTATGTAGTATTGTTGAACGATTGTTTTGTGTTGGGCAACCGTTGGGATTTCATTTTAAACTATTCGATGGTATTGCATGTAACACCAATAAATGCAAAAACCGAACAGTTTTTATCGGTTTTGAACTTTTAAAGTTTTCTTCCGCATCTTTTAACACCGTTAGGTGAAAGTTTTTGAAAACTCATATTTTAAATGTTGGATGTTACACCTTGTGTCTTGTAACTTCATAGGCTTCTATCTTGAGTCATTTGATGCCATTTACCCTTACTCGCATCTTCCATGAACCTGCGTAATCATAGAATTCATTAAGTACCGATAGTTCCAGAATATTAACTCATTTAAGACATAGAAATGAAGCCTTTTGATAGGGGGTTTTATCACAAAATGGACGCTCATCATATACCCCCATACTTAAGTCTTTGCTTGTTCTCAAGCAAATAGTCCAAGAAAATAAAACAATGATGAGCGGACTACTTAAGTGATCAAGTTATTCTAGTTCATTAAAAACATTTGAAAGATTAGTCATGCAAAATGATTTGAGAAAGCTTTAGACAAAATCAGTAAGCTATAGCTAGAGGCAAGATAATTGGTCAATCAAAACTAAAAGCTAACTTTTTATTTGTGTTAATACCTCTAAAACCGTTCTATAATTCCACATGTCTTTCAGCTCAATCTTACTTCCTTATGCTGACTAGTTAAGCACTTAATTAAAGTTTGTATAGCAATCAGAACTACTAGCTACTAGCAAGGCATTTATATTCATCGTTTGTATACCTTGTGAGTCACTACTTAGACATACCCTGACACTACAGTCATGCTCGCTAGCTAAACACTAAAGCAGTTATACGATATTATCATCTTTAATAGTTGAGACAGCGGTGACAGGTCGGTGGTTCCCCACGCGCAAAGCAACATAACTCAACTAATGGTTAGAGTTTATACCTTACATCAAGACAGCGGTGACAGGTCGGTGGTTCCCCACGCGCAAAGCAACATAACTCAACTAATGGTTAGAGTTTATACCTTACATCAAGACAGCGGTGACAGGTCGGTGGTTCCCCACGCGCAAAGCAACATAACTCAACTAATGGTTAGAGTTTATACCTTACATCAAGACAGCGGTGACAGGTCGGTGGTTCCCCACGCGCAAAGCAACATAACTCAACTAATGGTTAGAGTTTATACCTTACATCAAGACAGCGGTGACAGGTCGGTGGTTCCCCACTCGCAGAGCGACATAACTTGATGTGTATAGATTTTGCTCGTTATTAGTTCTTTGAACTCTTTTTATTAATCTACTGATTGCCTTTCTTAAGATTACTACATTATTCATGCAATAGACATTATCAGAGACCCCAGATGACTCATACACTTACTCCGCATGCAACTAGTTCACAATAAATAGTGTAAGAATTAAGGCGAACCATACGTCTAAACTAGTTCCTACACAAGCACGTATATAATTAAGTCCAATTAATACACCTATACTAATGACTAGATAGCTCTAATTGCTAGGCATATTAAAGTCCGGTTAAATGTGCTATGGAAAACATAATCGCATTCAGTTTCAGTCTAAGCTCTAATCCAGTTGGAAGAATGAACAGCCATAAATCTATAGTTAAACTAACAGTCCTAACTAACCGTTCATCTACCAAAGCTAATATTGCTTAGTTATCGTCATCTTTTGTCTACTTGCAAAGCTTATATTCTCAAAATGATTTTCCGACACAAGAAAATTTGAATTTTGCATGAAATAAGTAGCAGAAAACTTATGATAAATCAAGCAATTAAACCACGGGTTTTTCCTATTCCATCCCCCCACACTTAAATTGTACAACGCCCTCGTTGTACTGAACCTAACATAACAGGGTAATAGGAAAAACACGGAAAGATAAAGGATTAACGAAACTTCCCGGGCTTATGTTGCATGATTGTTGTTAAAGATGGCATTTGCGGAGCGACTTGAATGATGTTGAACTTCAAAAACTTGAGTCGTATCCATTTGATGGCGATCCATTGATGCGTCTCCATCTTCTTTTCTTTTTGGTATTTTTTGATTTTTCAATTTTTTTGGATTTTTGGGTTTTTCTGATTTTTTTTTGGATTTTTCGCGATCTGGTGTGCAGACTGGAGCTGTGAGCAGCGCTGGCAAGCAGATAGCGGCGTTGGACATGTAGGTAGCGGCGCTAGGTGCTGGTGAGAGGTGCTGGACCTGCACAGGTGCAGGTCCAGCGGCGCTGGGAGTGGCTGAGCGGCGCTGGGAAGCCCAGGTGGCTGACCTCCAGGGCGCTTTTAGCTCCTGTACGTGTTTTGATGTCTGATTTTCTTCAACGATTTGATGTTTGAACTCCCCCACACTTAGCTTTTGGCCAAGTGTTTGGTTTCCTTCAGACTACAAGACAAAATACTCTTGCACACTTCAATCAAAATATCAAAATGGAAATAACAAGCTAAAACATAAAAATAAAATAAAAACAAAATACGATTGCAATAAGTTACTTGTTCCTTTGATCCATCGAAAGCTTGCATCTGTGATTCTAAAGACATACTCATAAAATAGATCACAAATGATAAAATTCAAAACAATTCACTAAATTGCAATTAGTCACATATTCCTAAAAATGAAAATAAAATACGGCTTGGGTTGCCTCCCAAGAAGCGCTAAATTTAACGAGTCTTCAGCCGGACTCGGCCTAGGAACTAGGTTAAGGAAGAATACGGGGTAGGCCGGGGGCCGGTTCCCGTTGGGTTGTATCGAATATAGATGTCAGACCTATCCTCCAAATATGACTCGATGTTCATCCTTTTCCCTTGACCTTGGTAAACCTTGGGCTTGCTATAAAAACCATAAGGATTATGTACATTTATATCTTGCTTCACAACTTTCAGTACATTAATCCCTGACTCTAATGTCAATTCTCCTAACTCGGTGTTAATATCGGTGCATGCGGTCTTAAGGAAGGGTTGACCTAAAATGAATTCATTTCTAGTTACCACGTTTTCTTTGACTAGAAAGAACTCTGTCGGGAATTTTAAATCATCAAATGACACTATGACCTTCTCAACGAATCCCCGAACCCTAATATTAACATTCTTAAAAATCCTAACTACCTTATCCTCCCAAATCACCTTCCCTAATCCCTTTCTAGTGTACCTATTATAAAATTCTAAAGGGAAGATGTTTACCATTGCTCTTGCATCTATGAATACATGACTTCCTATACAGTCATGTATTCCACAATGAGCTTGAAAGATCGTAGGGTCTCCTAAGGCAGAGGTTGACAAATAAGGGTTATATGAGGATAAAGGTCGGTCTTCTACGTCATCCCAACCTAGGTTATCTAAGAACTTGTTCACTCCCATTAATAACCTATTTCCTCTATCTATCCCCTTTTCGGTCTCTTCTAAAATCTCCTCTAATTCCTTAATATTGGTTTCTCTATATAGCACACTCAATCCTCTCCTATGTGGTCTTGACAAGTCTTGGCCTTCATGATTTGAGAAACTACGTGCTTTCCAAACGAGGTCACTTATGTCTAAAGGTTCTTGGAAATTATCGTTTTCAACATTCAAACACGTTTCCACATAATCGACATCCCTAGAATCTAAAACAGGCATATTTACTCTTACTTGACCATTTTACAGAGATATTTCACATTTCAGAACATGGATGATAACATCCGCAGCATGCAAAAATGGTCGACCTAAGATTAAGGGTGTCATTATCTCACTTACAGAATCAAGCACAACAAATTCGGTCCAGAATTCTAGTTCCTTAACCCTAACAAGGACTCGTTCGACAATCCCCTTGGGTTGTCGGTAAGTCTGATCGGCTAACTGAATACTCATGTTAACGGGTTTTAGGAAACAAAGGGTAAGTTTCTCATAAATCACAGTAGGCATAACATTAATACTTGACCCTAAATCAGCTAATGCACTCGAAAAATATTCATTATTAACAGTGCAAGGAATAAGAAAACTTCATGGATCTTCAGATGCTTGCGGTAGCTGTGTCCCGTCATCCGGTGCCTCGGGATCTTGAATTTCATCCCTTCTGTCCGAGTCGTCCCCGTATTTGATTTTGCATTTAGAAGCGAATTGGGTCTCGACATCTCCTTGAAAAACAGCTGAAAACGAAGTTTCGCGCGAATCTGGGCTGACGGAGCTGCCAGCGGCGCTGGGGCTCTCTTGGGTGGCTTCCAGCGGCGCTGGCTGGTTCTGAGCGGCGCTGGATTGCTCCTGGGGGGTTGCCAGCGGCGCTGGGCTGTGCACCCAGCGGCGTTGGTGGTTCCTGGACAGATTCCAGATTTGCGTTTTTGCTTGTTTCTTCTTCGTTTTGCTCCCATATGACCTGTACCTGGTTGGAAACTTCACAAAAATCATTAGAAAGCTCAGTGGAGTCATTACCTTTGGTGAACACAGTGTTCACATTCTCGTTTCGCCCGATAGGTGGTTGGTACTTTTGACTCGTGCTAGGGTTTGAGCTTGAACCGCCTTGGATGATTTGCCTTTGAGTCGGGCTACTCTCCTTCCTTGCATTCTGTTCAATCCATCTATCTATCCACCTCTCCAAGTCCTTGATTGCGGCTTGTTGATTTCTTGCTCCCTCATCAACCTTTTGATTGAGATTACTTATTTTCTCATTTAAGCAACTTTGCATAGCTTGCCAAGGAATCATGCCTCTTGTCATTCATGTCCATATACTTCTCCATCATGTTGGTGAGCTTGACAATCGGATCCTCCTTGACTTCATTTTCCGCTTTTGGTTGCTCGGGTTGACCATTATTCCTTTGCCACCTATTTTGAAAAGAACCAAAGTTATTTCTAGCATAACTAGAATTAAAGGGTGTCATTATCTCACTTACAGAATCAAGCACAACAAATTCGGTCCAGAATTCTAGTTCCTTAACCCTAACAAGGACTCGTTCGACAATCCCCTTGGGTTGTCGGTAAGTCTGATCGGCTAACTGAATACTCATGTTAACGGGTTTTAGGAAACAAAGGGTAAGTTTCTCATAAATCACAGTAGGCATAACATTAATACTTGACCCTAAATCAGCTAATGCACTCGAAAAATATTCATTATTAACAGTGCAAGGAATAAGAAAACTTCATGGATCTTCAGATGCTTGCGGTAGCTGTGTCCCGTCATCCGGTGCCTCGGGATCTTGAATTTCATCCCTTCTGTCCGAGTCGTCCCCGTATTTGATTTTGCATTTAGAAGCGAATTGGGTCTCGACATCTCCTTGAAAAACAGCTGAAAACGAAGTTTCGCGCGAATCTGGGCTGACGGAGCTGCCAGCGGCGCTGGGGCTCTCTTGGGTGGCTTCCAGCGGCGCTGGGGCTCTCTGGGTGGCTTCCAGCGGCGCTGGCTGGTTCTGAGCGGCGCTGGATTGCTCCTGGGGGCTTCCAGCGGCGCTGGGCTGCAGCGGCGCTGGGCTCCTGGGGGCTTGCCAGCGGCGCTGGGCTGTGCACCCAGCGGCGCTGGTGGTTCCTGGACAGATTCCAGATTTGCGTTTTTGCTTGTTTCTTCTTCGTTTTGCTCCCATATGACCTGTACCTGGTTGGAAACTTCACAAAAATCATTAGAAAGCTCAGTGGAGTCATTACCTTTGGTGAACACAGTGTTCACATTCTCGTTTCGCCCGATAGGTGGTTGGTACTTTTGACTCGTGCTAGGGTTTGAGCTTGAACCGCCTTGGATGATTTGCCTTTGAGTCGGGCTACTCTCCTTCCTTGCATTCTGTTCAATCCATCTATCTATCCACCTCTCCAAGTCCTTGATTGCGGCTTGTTGATTTCTTGCTCCCTCATCAACCTTTTGATTGAGATTACTTATTTTCTCATTTAAGCAACTTTGCATAGCTTGCCAAGGAATCATGCCTCTTGTCATTCATGTCCATATACTTCTCCATCATGTTGGTGAGCTTGACAATCGGATCCTCCTTGACTTCATTTTCCGCTTTTGGTTGCTCGGGTTGACCATTATTCCTTTGCCACCTATTTTGAAAAGAACCAAAGTTATTTCTAGCATAACTAGAATTAAAGTTAGAATTACCGGGGTTTCTTTGGAATAGTCCTCATTGATAGCCTCCTCGGTATTGGTTCTGGACAAAATTGACTTGCTCGGTAGCCTCCTCTTCACAATCCTCGGTATAGTGCATTCCTCCGCAATTATTGCACCCGTGTGCAATCACCTTGAGGTCCTTGTCCATAATGTCCAACCTATCTTCAAAAGTAGAAAAACGGTTAGATAAAGCTTTAAGTTCATAAATTACCTCATTGTCGGAGCTGCTTTCAATGCTAGCCACGGTTCTTCTCGTCCTTCTATCTCGGTTTTTATCATCCATATCTCGAGCTAAGCTAGCTTGCACCATATCCTCCATCATCTTGTACGCGTCATTAGTAGACTTGTACAAAAAGTTACCACCGCCGGCTAGGTCTAAATCCTTTTGGGAACTCTTGGTTAAACCATAGAAGAAAATCTCCATGATCTCGTCCTTGTTAAGTCCATTCCCGTGACAATTTCTGATCATTTCCCTAAGCCTTTTCCATGCATCAACTAGTGATTCTCCCTCGTCTTGCCTGAAAGCCTTGATGACTCGAAGCATTTTCCTAGCTAAACTCGGAGGAAAGAATCGCGAGATGAACTGTTCGCGAAGTTGATTCCATGTAGTGATGGTACCTTCATCGAGCTCATCGAACCAAGCACGTGCCTCTCCCGTGAGAGACGACAGAAATAAGCTAAGCTTCACATCATCATCGGTGACGTCTCCTCCGTATTTGAACATTTTGCACAAACTTGTGAATTTGCTTACATGCTTATAGGGGTCGGATTTGGCTCGGCCGTCATATTGGTTGTCTTGGATTAACTTAAGGTGGTGACCTTTGACTGAAAACGAATCTCCTAGGTTTGGTGGGACAATAGCCGATCCCGGTGTAGGTGCAACGGCTCTTGTCCTTTCCATCATTGGTCGGTCAAAGTCCTCCATTTTGGCTCTAGGTGAATTCGGATGGGACATAGTGTCGGATGATCCTAAAGGTGGGTCTTCGTCAAAAAGGGTTGCTAAACTAAATACGGGTGGTGGAATCGGTGTGTTGTCTCTCCTTTTCCTTCTAGGTTTACTAGGTCTTGAAGATGCACTATCTACTATCGTTCCCGATCTCAATCGCATCAACTACCTAATTAGTTCTGCAAAACTCAAGAAAAAGATCAAACGCACCAATATAAAGATGAAATGAAAAATTTAAACTACTTAAACTAAAAACTGAAATGAAAATACTACTAAACTAAAAATGAAATGAAAATACTACTAAACCCTAAAATGACTTAAACCTAAGTACTGAAAAGTAACTACTCGTGCCGAAACACAAAGTAGGGTCGAACTACACTACTAAACTAAGAATGTGTCGCGTCCCCGGCAGCGGCGCCAAAAAGCTTGATGGTGGTTTTATTTTTGCTTTTAAATTTATAAAATGTTGTACAAGTAATTATCCCAAAACACACACCTTACGAGCAGAGAACCCGATCAGATGTAGTATAGTTAAGTGATAAGTTACATGATCGTTCGCAGGGACGCGTTGCTTTACCTAATCTAGTAATGTGTGTAATTCTAGCGGTTGTGGGGTTGTCACGATTTCCTATTAAACTAATTAAAATACTGAAAAGTAAATAGAAGCCGCAACCGCTTATTCAGCGAGAGGCTTAGTCTGAAAATAGTTTGAAAAAGCAAATAACAGTAATTAAATTAAAATACTTGTTTGACATCTCCGATCTCATGGTACGACCAAATATCATTCTACCTACTTGCTAGACTGTTGGAAACTTAATCACGGCTCAGATTCTCGTTAGATTTACTTTGCCTAAGTAACTAGTGCTGTCGCTAGACTCACACTACTCTGTAAACAAATTCTCGTTAGATTCATTGTTTAAGCATTAATGACCTAAAGTTTGTGTTACTAATTCATCTTTTAGTTACCCGACTCTTAAGCCATGACCAGATAATAATTCTCTCCGGTGACCACAGTGCTCGTTTCCAAGTCACTGGATCGCGTATGACATTGTTAAGCATCATGTTCTATTCATCCTAATTACTACGGTTCTGGATCCCTCGGTTACAAGTGAATCACCTTTTACATCTAGTTAAAGACCGACTAGTGTTTTCCATCCTTATGTATTAATCCTAGTGTATAATTAAAGACCGATCATCATAACTAAATCAATACATGCAAATATAGAACCGATAATAACATGAAGAACTAGTAAAACATGGATCTACGATAAACAGTAAAACACACTCCAACAGATATAACAAATAAAGTAAAATAGATAAACGTCTACATGATCACATCGATCCAAACAAGTATTCAGCCTACTAGCCTGACATTATTAAAGGAATAACAAAGTCTGAAAAGATGAAAGACATTGTTTACCAACTGAAAGTAAAATAAAAGAGTAGATCTAGGCTGAGGATGAAGATCGGAAGGTGTTAGAAGCTCCAAAACCTCCTTGGAATCTACAAAGTCGACCTAGGGTTGAATATGGGCGGCTAGGGCTGCTGAATCGGCTCCCTCTTCGGGTTTTGAGGGTTACTTTGACTTAAATAGTGCTGAAAGTCGGTTGCTGATCTGGGCCGCCCAGCGGCGCTGGACATGGGCCAGCGGCGCTGGACATGGGCCAGCGGCGCTGGCAGCTCCTGCTGCTTCTCGATTTGCTTCGTTCGGCTCCCGGATCACCTCCTTGTGTCTTGTAACTTCATAGGCTTCCATCTTGAGTCACTTGATGCCATTTACCCTCACTCGCATCTTCCGTGAACCTGCGTAATCATAGAATTCATTAAGTACCGATAGTTCCGGAATATTAACTCATTTAAGACATAGAAATGAAGCCTTTTGATAGGGTTTTTATCACAAAATGGACGCTCATCAGTGCCTTCGGGCGGATTAGTAAGGGGTTTTCCCCCCCATCGGGTATTTGAAATAGACATTATTTTTACTTCGAGTGAGCTTTATAGATCGGACCCGGTTAAGACAACGTATGCTAGACCTCCCGTTGTCGAATCGCGACATAAAATTTCAAGCGAAATTGACCTATCAAAAAAAATGTTATGCTTATTTTTGTATGTTGTCATTTATTACTTTGAATTTGTCTACATTAAAATCATAAAATAAATAAACAGATGAGGTTTTTTTAATTCAGGTTATCGGTGAGAGGAAGACACTTGATTTTACTCATATGTATGCAAGATGAACGTACCTTAGACCTCTTATAAAATGATCGAAAATGTTAACCACTAAGCCACCTTGAAGGCCTGATGTAACATCCGCCGTTTTGACCGGTCAACATAACGGGACTAGTAGTTTTGAAACGAGTCAAACTTTGATAAAGTAACTTTTGAAGTTAAAAGGTAAGCGTATGAATAGTCAATGGAAACGTAATTTCAAAATAGATAATAATATGTCAACGAAAAATTTGAACGAGTCTTGAGTTAAAAGCTTTAACTAAACGAATCATTTCTCGGGAGAAGCCGGAAACGTACGCGAGAGTGTTGTGGGAGAACAAAACCTCCCTCCCTCCCTTTCTTTCTTCTCATTTCTTTCACTCACTTCTCTCTCTAAACTCTCTCCTCTCTTTTCTCTCTTCCTTTTTCTCTCTAAAAATGGAAGACAATCACTCTTCCTCTCCTTCTTCTTAAATCCGAAAATTTGGGTCATTTGTGGTTAAAATTAACTAGATTTCATAACAACATTAATAATCATCTTCAAGATTCAAGACTTGATCCATTTCCTAAGTGTGTTCATCCACTTTAAAATTTTAAATCCGAATTCGAAGCTCCGGGTTGTTTTGGTAAGTGATTCTTAGCTCAAAATCATCATTATATGTTGCTTATCATGTTTCTTGGTCGAATCTAAACATCCTTGGTCTCGTTGGTAGTCAAAATTGGATTTTTGGGCTTCTAGGGTTTTGGGTTGGAATCTAGGGTTTGATTTGAGTTAGTTTGTGTTTTGGAAAGGATTTGGTGATGGGTTTTGTCAAATATATGTTTGTAGCGTGTTTCCTAGCTTCAAAATGGTCTTTGGATGTTCAAAATCGAGTTTGGGTCGTGTTTGGCTTAGGAAGGATGTGAAGATTGTTGTTGTGCAGGTCCTAGCATCCCAGACGCTGGTCCTGGCGTCCTAGACGCTGGGCCAGACGTTCTGGCATCTCAGACACCAATCTGGGCGTCCCAGACGGTGTTCTAACTCATCTTTCTTGTAACGATCATAACTTTTGAACCGTTAGTCCGTTTTCGACGATTCAAGTGGCCACGGAAGCGTAAATGAGTCTACTTTCCAATGGTATAGGCCTTTGGGTCAAAAACATAACTTGAACAGATCGAAAGTTTAGATAAAGCAACAGTGGTCAAGTACCAACGAGTCTTTGTGAAACAAAACGTAATGTTTTCACTTGGGTCGCATCAAAACTTTATAAAATGGACATAATAAAGCATTTATAGTAAGAATATGTCAATATTAATAAGACCTTAACTTTTGGGAGGCTTTAGAATTAATGTGGTACGTGTATGATAGGTTTCGGCTATTGTGGACGTCGGTTTGACTTTCTTTCATGTTGGGATTGTATTGCGTGCGTCAGGTGAGTTTCGTAGCCCCTACTATATGTTGTATGCTTTGGGGGTGGAAAGATACTCTTTATGTGTTATGTGTTATGTCGTAGATTAAGCTTATGTTAATCTTACGTGCATATGTTTTTGTGCTAGTGTATGTATAGGTGCACGTGTATTGTGTTTGGTAACGGTATGGATGTAGTTGCACGTATAAGATTATTGCAACCTATACTAGGATGATCTCTTGATGTGGTATATGATATCGATGTGTTTACTTGCCTATAGATTTTGTAGGTTTTGATATGCTTAATGGGTGTTGGTCGGGTTGAGGGAAAGCCGCCGGTATCACCTGTATACATACCCTGCCAATACTTTGATGGCATATCAGAACCTAGGGCCGGTTAGTGATTTAGGAATGAAATGGATACCATGATACATTGTTTATATGTACTATGAATGTGTATTATGATTGTGTTATGATCATTTTATGATCAAATCAAGGAATCAAGGTTATATGATCATTTTATGATCAAATCAAGGAATCAAGGTTATATAATCATTTTATGATCAAATCAAGGTTATATTATTATGTTATGTTCGAATCAAGGTTATATGATCATTTTATGATCAAATCAAGGAATCAAGGTTATATGATCATTTTATGATCAAATCAAGGAATCAAGGTTATATGATCATTTTATGATCAAATCAAGGTTATATTATTATGTTATGTTCGAATCAAGGTTATATGATCATTTTATGATCAAATCAAGGAATCAAGGTTATATGATCATTTTATGATCAAATCAAGGTTATATTATTATGTTATGTTCGAATCAAGGTTATGTGACCGTGTTATGTTCAGATTATGGATTTATGATCATGATATGAACGAATTATGAACGTTGTTATTTACATATCCCCAAATGTAGGTATATTGTATGAATCGTTGTTGTAAATCGTTGATCGTATAAACATGTTATGTGATCCTACGAACTCACCAAACTAGTGTTGACGTTTTTGAGTATCTTTTCAGGTTTAAGAGAAATCGCTTGCAAGCTAGGAGTTGATGTCTATAGATGGACCTAAGGATCGTTTGATTACATTCTAGATCTTTAGACTCGGGCACGATGCCTCGGTTTATTTTCCCTTTCATGGGATTTATATGTTGTATTTTGACTCGTGTATGACAGTTTGTTGTGTTAAATGATCATTATATAGTTTCTCTGAGTAATATCCATTTGCAAGCTTGTTTCAGTTGCATCTCACGTTTCCGCCACTGGTGGGGTATTACACCTGATTTATATTTAATCGTTCGTTTTTCTTATTTTACCTCTCAGTCAATCAAGAGAACATTTTCAAGAACAATACATTTTTTCTTTTCATAATATGAATTGCCTATAATACAGAATAGAAGAAAAGAAAGAAAGAATGAGGTACCACTTTCCCGATAGATTAACAAATGGTTAATTACTACTTATATGTTTTTATCTAGTAAAGTAAGTTAGCTAAAAGAATGTGAATGATATATTTGGTTGGAATTTAATTTGTCAAGATTTTTGGCCTGATTTCAATTCCTTCAATGATAAGTCCTCCCTTTAGTTGATGACCCTTAACTTCCATTAAACTCATTTTAACCTCTTCACTTTTTTCTCCAACAAAGAATTCACCAAGTTCAATTTCCATCCATCCATCCTCTCTCTTGCTCGGACGATGGCCTTCTCCTTTGACCACCACCCGTTTCTCCATCATTCTCCTCCGGTTCATGAAAAACAGCGATTCAAATTGCTGTTTTTTGTCATTTTGAGGGGTTAAATAAGCCGTTTTGTTAGTTGAGTACTCGTTCTTTGAGACTGATATCTCACATGGAATAGAATCCAACCCGAATGCACAATCAGAAACGTTGATAATGAGATAAGCACCATATGTCGTGTTAGGAGATAAATGATCGGTTTTTATACTTCCTTCGATTTCTAAGTTGGATATCGTTTTAAGCTCAATGACCTCGGAAAATCTGTACAAAATTATACAGTAGCAAACGTTAGTAATGTTCATGCAAAGTATTTCAAATGTAACATACTAATTAATCTTGTAATAGAGATCGAATGCATTATATATAGCATGTGCAAAATTATGAATAAAATAACATATCACAGTTGACTTTGATTAGTCAAATGGGGTACTTTTAATTTTTAAATATATTAAAATTGCAATTAACATTATCCAAACAATAATATTATTTTAATGTAACAGTGAAAAAAAAGTAACGTCTAAAGGTTATTATTTAACATCAAGTAAAAGTATAATTGAAAACCAACACGTAGTTTGACTAGAAGTTAATTAAGTAAAACTTTAACTAACCGTGATGAAGAATTAGTAGTCCATGTCCAATGATTTGGTTCATTGCTTAAGGTAATGGAAAGTGCCTTTGCTGATAAAACACAACACTTTTTCCCACTAACTTTGTTTAGTGAAAAACTCTGCATTGGATTAGACAAAACAAAAATTAATACTATAATTAAACAAAGATGAAGGCAGTCAGTTGTCTTAACTGGATTCGCTCTCTCCAAAAAGAAGGAGGCATTCAAGAAAAAATCTCATATAAGCTTACCCTAAGCCCACCATCAATGAGAATGGAATCACAAAGCTGAAAATACAATTCTTTTTTAGAAGAAAAGTTGAGTTGATTGTGTGATCTTTCAAGAATACGAGGGAGATCGGATGGCAAGAATCGTGCCCAAACTATATCGGATTCAAGAGCCGAATGCAACGTTGAAGATGCAAGCATTAATCTACATGCATCCGGTGAAGATGTTAGAGATACAATAGTTGAAACACAATCTTCTGGTAACATGCTCAATGTCATTGCCATATTTAGATTTCAAAAAAAAAAAATTCTTCTTCTTATGTTTATGATACAATAGAGGTTGTTATGATTTGTGAATATGTATATTGTATGTAAGGAATGGATTTTATATCAAGTGTGTATAAGAAATAGGTGGTTTCTATGAAACTTGGGGTTAGTTGACTGAAGTGTTATCAAAGTCATTGGCATATTGTTTTTTATAAAGAATAGTTTTTATTGAACGCTGTATTGGTTTGAGTTTGAATGGTGTTGTGGGTCATATCCTTCTAAAGAATGTTTGCTTTTGTCTAATGGGAAGAAGTCACCTAAAATAACAACATTGAGAGGATAATAAAGTGATGTAGATAATGTCTTTTTTGAAATATATTTTATTGGCAACGGCGAAAGACATGTGATGGTTTCTAATTTTATGAATTATATATATATATATACTAAAAACCAATATGGTATGTACAAGTCTTTGTGCATAAGGTACAACTACTTTTGTTTTTTCAAATTTCATTTTCAACCCTAAAAGTTTATATATGTTAACTTTTACCCCATGATATTTTAACTTTTTGTATTTTTTCATTTTTATTCCCTAAAGTTTCTTCCTTTTAACTTTTGCCCCCAATCAAAGTTTTCGTTTTCACTTTCTTGACACCAAACTATTGGGTTCTCATGTTTAAATCAAACAACTTTCACACGTTTACGTTAATGTAAAATTTAAAGCAAAATACTATATTACATCACCGTCTTCAGAGTGTCATTTTTTTTTGCACTAATAGTTATTGTTTTGTTCTATGTTATTCATATTTTCTTATTCTTATTGTTTTTATACTTAATTTTTATTATTGTCATTTTCTTTGTTTTTTAAAATGGTTCGAATATTTAACATAATTGTATTTATATTACACTAATACTATTATAGATTTTTTTTAGAAAACTTTGTTGTGTAAATTAAAAACATATCCCGCAACAACGTGCGGGTACAATAACTAGTTAAATTAAAAGCTAATGTTTAATTTAATCGAATATCCATAATATACATTATAAAATTAAAAAGTCTATATTTTATCTTTTAAAATTTTATAATACGAAATTATTAATTTATAATAACTAACATAAGAATTAATGTACATTCTTAAACTATATAGTGAAATTTTATCAACACGCCAACATAAAATATTTATTTCTGCTGTATTGTACGGGATAATGATAACTTAATATTCTTTCCATCTCAACTTAAAAGCAAACCTTAACTGATTTTTAAATATTATGCCTCCACCTTGTTTTTAAAATAAAAATATTGAACTTTTGAAATTTTAAAATAGAACTTTGTTTTTAACCCTAAATTTCATCAAGTTTTATATATGGATTTAAATGTAAGTTATTAATTATGTATATAATATAATATGTAAACAATATTCGGATACACTATTAGTTAAGTTTTATATATTACCTATCTTTGTCAACATTTTTTATCTTTTATATTGAGTTTTTTAACTTATGTGAAAATACAAATGTTCCCCCTCTTGAGTCATGGTATAGAAACTTAAAAGGGCCTGGTTTTATTTTGTTGGGTAGAGGTTTTGCAAAGCCCAATAGTGAGCTGTTTTCTTTTGTTCCTATTTGGCTAGCTATTTCTGGACCTGGACACATATATACCACCAGGTCCCACTTTACATGATGGTTTTTGCTTTCTTTTGACTTCATTGACTATGCCCAGTTGCCCACTGATAGTCCGATAGTAATGTGTTCACAAATCCAATTTCTTTTGCTTATTTTTGGTGGATGCTGCTTGTCTTTGACTTCCCTTGGACTTTTAGGAGACTTACTGTGACTCAAACCCATTGGTTGGTTTCTTTTGGTTTGTGCTAGCCAAAGACGGAACCAGAAAAAGTCTCAGCAAGACAAAATTAAAAAATTCATAAAAAATAAATTTAAAAGAGGACAAAATGTTAAAAACAATGCCCCCGTGTACTGGGGCTAGCCATGGACTGTAGACGCAAACCATCTTTATTATGAGAAATTGAGAACTTTGTATTCCTGCCAACACTCATACTACGATATACTTTTTAATTTAATACCGTCTATACTAATACTACATAGTTGTAAATATATTAAAAGAGAAATGTTATACTTACAAGCAAATTTTTATAATGAAGGTTTATAAATTGACGTGATCCAGTAAAACATAAAAAGAGAACGAAAAAAAGGAAACCAAAAATAATTCTATTGATGTCAACTCAGTTTGTAAACCTTGTTTGTAAAAAATTATTTGAAAGTCTCTTTTTCATTTGTGGATATTTAATTTGTTTGGAAGACTAAAGGCACACTACAGCAGTAAAGCCACCTTTCTTCCATATATTTTTCACAGAAATATACATTTGGTTGGTATTTAAAAATGTTCACACAACCAAAAATAAAAATAGATAAAGACACATAAAAGTAAGACAACAAGAAGTATTTTTGCTACACAGGCAGTCAGGCACACAGCCATATGGCCCACCCCAACCAACCAGTCCATTTTAAAACAATACGTTTTTGGCCCATTAAGTATCATTGGCCCACTTATTAAAGGCTTAAAGCATCCAAAATTCTTTAAAACACATCATTATCTACGAGTATAAAACTTTTAAATGCAAGACAACGAGATGCTAGGGATGCAATACAACTGACTTCTCCTCTAAGACATACATACTCGGAAGATTCATGAGAGAATCATTTTTTTTTGTAAGAACTGAGAAAACTTCTAAATTATATATTAAATCACATATGAATAAACTTTGATGTTCAATTAAATTGATTAAGTTTTTGGGTTGATGTTGAAAAAGTCAAGCTTTTGGCTTGATGTACGATGCATAACTAACATTCATGTTACTGTTGTGAGACTCGTCAATAGCTCATACGAAAATGTTTACACATAAATGTTCAAATTTAGGTTTCTTTGCAAAGGGAAAAAAGAACTTCTTTCCAATGAATGAGCAGCACAATTATTTAGATGGATTTCTTGCACTTGCGGGCATATTATTGTTTTCATGTACTATACTTAAGAATCTAAAAAGGTCGATGTCCCGATGAAGATTTCATTAATCAATTAATGCGGTTACAAAAATGACGGTATGAGTAAATATGCGAAGATTTGAAGTATGCCATGCTATTGGAAGAAACATGTTTTACACAGGATATTGGTTGGATTAAGCAGTTAACATCTTTGTCTCTTGAAACAGAGGTCAAAGGTTCAATTTTCACTCTTTGTAAAGACTGGAGGTCCTTTTCTACTATCATTTAGATAGAACTTGGAAGCAGTTTCTTTACCTAGGTAGAGATCAGGTTTCTACATCTCAATCTCCCTATACATCGTCGAGGTATTGAGACCCAAAACTTACAAAAGACTGACATTGGGTATTACATTTACTTTTGTGAAAAAGTATCAATCAAAGAACATCAAAGGATCTCACAACAAATTTCTCGTTGACTTCTGACCCGGTGGTCTTTATCTTTATGGTCAACAAATAAACTTTCTCCAGATTCACCTCCAAAATGGTATAGCCGCAATTTACTTGGATACCTGAAGGTCGTGGAAGACGAAGAGCAGTGGGTCGAAGAGTGTATCAACAACAACGATGATGAATATCTACAAATTCCATCAAGGGGAGAATGTTCGATCAGAATTAAAAATTGGTGTAATTAGCTAATTCTTTAGTACAAGGTTGTGAATAAAATGTATAAATACCCCTAATTCCATATTTAATTTGTAACCTTTGATTCATTTGACATAATACGTACAATTGACCATTTCTTTCTTACTTTCTTTTTCAAGAAAACCGAACTAAAGGAGCCTAATATAGGTTTTCTTTTGGTGGTGTTGTTCAGCTCATGATATATAGTAGCGGGATCCGGGTTTAAACAACCAACTACGTACTCGCGTACTCGTTATCTGAGTTACGACCTCAACATTTATTGGTGAGGAGTTTGTAAAAGTCTTTAAAATACTTGGTGCATTTTGAGATCCCCTTTGCTTAAATAGTTTTTCAATTTTTTTTGGAAAATACGGAGTATTAAATGTATTCTTTAAGGCTGCATTTAACATGCATAAAAAATACATTTTTTCATATCAAAAACTTACCTTTAAATTTTAAAGTAATTGCATAACTATTTAATGAATTTTAACTGGAGCCTTGAAAATTGCGGTTTAACAAAACTCATCTTCTATATTTGATTTCTATGATGTACGTGTATAAGTGTATAACTATGTGTTACTCAAAATAGTATATCGTATCGCCTGTGAAATCTGTGTATGACTTTTCGTCTAATAGAAATTAGATATACACGCGATCCACATGCATGCATCATGGAGAAAATCATATCCTATCTACCAAATGTGGAATATTTCCATCAAGAAAATATCATTTCTCGATCACAACCCACGAACGTAAATCCATCATATGTGGTTGGCATGCATAATAAACATAAACTACATAATCTTAACCTTTATTGTATTCGAGATCCACATCGTTTTATTGGCTTAATGTGACCAATTTATTTTAAAAGGGCAAAAACAATTTTTCATAAAGTCAAAGTTCAAACAATTATATATAAACGAATTCTTTTTCTACATTAAGATTCATGTTCTATATAATACTTATTTGTAAATGAAAATTTGGTGCCGGGAGTGGAGTGACGAAGCTAAAATTTTGAGTCTCGGGTGCTCAAACAATTCACAAGATATTAACAAATGTACAAAATAGACGAATAACTTTAAATTAAGCTAAGACTAGCATATAAAATTCTAAATGTATGTTTTGTCGGATGACCGATTAACTTTGAACTACATTAATACATAATTACATTAAATTAAAAACATTATTATACCAAACTGTTATCTATAATAACCACCGCGCGTCTCATGCACCGCCAAAAAGAGATCCAAGTGCATACATATATATAAAAAAAGCGTGGTGCATGTCATAATATGCATACCTTTATAAGAAAACCAAACAAACACAAATTTCATAAAAAATCTTGCTAAAGAAAATAGAAATGAGGGGTTTCTAGAGAAGTAAATATATTATATATATACATTATTGACTATTTATGTGAGAAATTAATGGTAATGAAAATAATCTATCTCTTTAATGTTTGCAAAAAATGAGTCTTATATGAAGGCATAGGGTAACACGACCAGGAAAAGGTCAACCCGACCAGGGGCATTAGCGGCGACGTCGTCGCTAATACTCTGTTACTGACGGGGGGCCGCTAATATTCTGCCAGATTAGCCGTTACTGACATGGGGCCCCGCAGTATTAGCGGCGACGTCGCCGCTAATGCTGCCTGGTCGGGGTTTGACTTTTTTGGCCTGGTGGGCTTACGCTCCTCGTATATGAAACAGGGCCGAAGAAGAAGTCAGTCGTGAACATTATTTGTATGCATGTGATTAAGTGGTCAACAGTCAAACATCCAATTTTTATCTTTGAACAAGTCTCGGACAAGAATTGATAGCATTCAACTTCTAATTATACATATGTATATATACACATATAAACTTTTATTATTTTGAGAATCATTTTTTTTTCAAGAACTATAAAAACTCTCAAATTATATATTGTATCACATGTTTTTTTTTTGTTCATTCACATGTGAAATGATATAAAAAAGTATGTTGTAAAAGAAACTTTTTTAAAAAACCTTTAAAATAGCCTTTTGTGAACTTGTGAATGAATATGTTCACATTTTCGTTCACATGTGATCAAACGGGTATATATAAGGTTTTGAAAAAAACTTTCTTCTGCAACATATATTTTTATAACGTTTCAAATGTGAATGAACAAAAAAAGCATGTGATCCAATACATAATTTAAGAGTTTAGATTCTTACAAAAAAAATGGGTTCTCAAAATAAAGGTCCCCTATACATATAAGTATAAATATATAAAATATAGATATAACGACCAACGAGTTTTCATCTAATGATCCAACAAGAAGAATATTGTAGGAGTCTTTATCTTTTTAGGTGGTCAGGTTCTAATTACTGAGTATTGGGTATATACAACTTATAGATGTCACTTTGTAAATTTTTGATTGACTTAATATATAAACTGTGTCGCTAAAAAAATTGGGAAAACTATCAATCGACATTTCACATTTGATTTACTTATGTAAATGTAAATGGCATTTTGAGAGAGCGGATGTTAGTTAGATGTAAATGGTATTTTGGCCGATTAAGAACGAATGCTAGTAACCTTCTTCTGCTCTTCACTAATCGATTGGTTAGTTTTACATTAAAAAAACTTTATACATGTATTGGCCCATAATAGACACCTACAAAAATACTCGTAAATTTTTAAGTTCAGAAATTCAATATGCATGTACGTGGGAAAATTCAAGCTTTGAACATTCCGAGATCTAGAACTTTGGATTTCAACTAACACAAATATATTAAAAATATAATTGTAGTGATCATTCATCAAATTTTCTTTATTTGCATCAATATATACACTTAATAGATGATGATAGACCATAAAAAGATAGTAACACGTCACCAACGGGTTAGTTCATATATAGAAACTCTTGCGTCTTACAGTGAAGTTTGGAGTTCAAAATGTGGCATGATCGACATACTTCAGAATTTATTTGGGATATTTTAGAAGTAGAATAGATTTGACGTTACGGAAAAAAGATTAATAGTTAACAACATAATATTGACTCATTCACATCCGTGCTAAAGATTATTTGCTTACGTATATAAACTTTGAAATGTAAACAACTAAACATCATAGAATTTTTATTTGACTATACGTGCGGTGAACAAATGTGACAAATACCAGGTCTCAAAAAGACGTACTATAAATATACAAATTGCCATCTTTAATTCTATCTCAAATAACAAATCATGAATACCTTTCTTCTTCTAGCATGTCTCTTTCTCTTAACAAGTGTCTCTGCTCAAAACTGTGGGAGACAAGGCGGTAACGCTCCATGCACAAACGGAAACTGTTGTAGTCAATTCGGTTTTTGTGGAAACACTCCCGCTCACTGCTCACCCGAACAAAACTGTCAGAGTCAGTGCAGCGGGGGTGGAACGCCATCAGGCGGGAATGGTGTTGCCTCAATCGTCACACAATCAATGTTTGACGATATGTTAAAATACCGAAACGACCCTAGATGTCGTGCAAACGGATTTTATAGCTACACTGCTTTTCTAAATGCTGCAAGTGCCTACCCTGGATTTGGCACCACCGGAACTGCTGATGACCGAAAAAGAGAGCTCGCAGCTTTCTTTGGCCAAACATCCCATGAAACAACAGGTATATATTACTTCTTGAAAATATCTATTATTTGGAACTTTAGTTCTTTAGTGGTTGAATTTTCTTCATATGATTTGGATGTATAGGTGGATGGCCAACTGCACCAGATGGTCAATTTGCATGGGGATATTGCTTTGTTAGGGAACAAGACCAATCAAATAGATATTGTGACTCTACCGATTGGCCATGTCCTCAAAGCTATTATGGCAGAGGACCCATCCAACTTTCTCAGTAAGTTCTTAGTATTTATCATCTCAGTTCGGCCTCATCACTTTTTAAATGATTTACAAATGGGTACATCTGTATATCACTACCAACAATTTTTTATCACTTCCTCGTCACTTTATTTTTATTATTTTTTTATACACACAAATAACACAACTAACACAAATATACAAAGAGGGGAGACTGGCTATGAAATCAGTTTTGTGAGGTGAACGATTTCACCGTTAGGAGCCATCATAATGTCGAAAAAATTTATTATGGTGCACAAAAAACATCGTATCGTAGACACCTAAACATGTTATGTAACGAATCACAGAATTTTTTTTGAAATGGTCGTTTTTTAAGGGTGTTTTGTCAAACAAGTTTTCGAAAAAAAATAATTGTGAAAGTGGGTAAACCGGTAATGCTAATACCGGTTTTAAATTTTTGGCTCAAACCCGGTATTAGCATTACCGGTTTCAGGAAAACCTATTTGAACCCGATATTAGCAAACCCGGTTTCGAAAAAGCTTTTTCAGAATACATCAGAACATGCAGGTGATGGGACTACTCACTTCTTCTTTTGACATGGATTTCGCATCAAGGCATCAATAATTACACAAACCAATATATATAATATATATATACACGAACAGTTCACTTCCTGCACAAAGTTCCATGATCAAATGGACTTCATAAGCATCTTAATTCATAAGTAACTACATTCGGGTGACCCGATAAATGATGCATAATCTCAACTTCTTTTCTGACATCCTCCACATCATCTTCCGTCACTAATTTCCTCTTTGAAATGGATTTGCAAGCAAATTGTTTCCCTGTTTTCCTATCTATACAAACAGAAGTTGTACCAAATTGTCCATGTCCCAGTTTCAAACCCATTGTATAATGATCTTTCAAAAACCCAGTTTTCGTTTTCAAGACTTTATCAACTAAAAGGCCTGCACTCGACTTTCTCTTCCTATGGTTTGGATGTCTTACACTACAAATGTTAAAGGTAAACCGAGTTATATATATACTAGATTCGAAACCGGTTTTGGCAATACCGGTTTCGAAATTCGTGTAAGCGGCCACTGTAGCAGTCAAGAATCGTACCTGACCTTGTCACATCACACCTGCACACTCTGAAACCGGTAATGCTAGAACCGGCTTCAAAATACTTTTTCTGAACCCGGTAATGCTAATAGTTCGACTCAAAATTTTGAAACCGGTATTAGCATTACCGGTTTACCTAGTTGCACAAATTTTTTTTCCCGAAAACTTGTTTGACAAAACACCCTTAAAAAACGACCGTTTCACGAATCACAATAGATTTGTACTTTAATATACTTAATGTATCATCCAACATTTTTGCAGCAACTACAACTACGGACTATTTGGAAGGTCAATTGGAAGGGATTTGATCAACTCTCCTGATCTTTTAGCAACAGACCCAACAATATCCTTTCAGTCAGCTATATGGTACTGGATGACTCCACAAGGTAACAAGCCATCGAGCCATGATGTGATCACTGGACGGTGGACCCCGTCGGCTGCAGACAACGCAGCCGGTCGTGTCCCCGGTTATGGAGTGATCACAAACATCATAAACGGTGGTCTAGAATGCGGCCAAGGCCAGAATTCTAAGGTGGAGGATAGAATTGGGTTTTATAGAAGGTATTGCAGTATTATTGGAGTTAGTCCTGGAAACAATCTTGATTGTTATAATCAAAGACCTTTTGGATAAATCGAGAGTTTAATTGTTATAATGGGTGATGTGATCACTTGCAATAAAGAACTTATGTAATTGGTATTTTACTTAATAATTGTCAAGTTTATAATTGATAAATATATAAAAAATTTCGCTTTCAACTCCCACTTCACGCAATACATACACACGTGGTATTAGCTGTTAGAATTATAAATGTAATGGTGTAAGTTTTTATTTTGTACTTAATATGTAAATATTGCAAGTGTTGGAGGGGGTAGATTGTAACATTTATAATAGGTATATAAACCCTCACATTTTGTAACTTTTCACACACATTAATTACACTTTAATCTCTCTTTACACATACACACACTCTCCAAACCTCTATTAAGCATATGGACCGAAACCCGACATTCAGCCCACTTTTTGGGACCAACGACCGAGAACCGGCCCGAACCGGACCGACCGAGCCACAAACGGTCCGGTCTTCGGTCTAGGATTTCATTGATATATCGGGTTCGGTCCGGTTCGGTCCAAAACCCGGAAAAAGCCGGTCCAGGACCGAAACCCGACATTCAATAGCATTTAGGACTTTTTTGGGTTTTTATGCCATTTCAGCCCACTTTTTGGACCGAACCGGACCGAAAGCCCACTTTTTTGGACCGAACCGGACCGAAAGCCCACTTTTTGGGACCGAAACCGGACCGAAAGCCCACTTTTTGGGACCGAAACCCGACATTCAGCCCACTTTTTGGGTTTTTATGCCATTTCAGCCCACTTTTTGGACCGAACCGGACCGAAAGCCCACTTTTTTGGACCGAACCGGACCGAAAGCCCACTTTTTGGGACCGAACCGGACCGACCGAGCTTGTTTCGGTCCGGTCTTCGGTTTGGGTTTTTATGCCATTTCGGTCTTCGGTCCTAGCCGGTCCGGTCCGGTCCGGTCCGGTCTTATGACCATGCTCATGCCTAATGAATAGTAACAAACACTAAAATACACACAAGAGCTCGATTTACTCATTTCTGGTTATTACATTAGCCCCCCGAAGTTTTATAATTGACATGTATATTTTTAAATTTTTTATATAGATTTGTAAATTTTCACCCTTTTCGGATTATTTTTATTAACAATTTTTTAATTTTGCCCCTCTTTGAATTTTTTCCTGATACCGCATCTGAATACATATATGGTGTTTATTGACAAATTCCGTCATTTTAATTTGTGGACTCACATGGCCCATGTGTTGTATGAAATGCCGATATTGCCCCTGTACGTGACTTGACGAAACCCGCTAACGGTACTGTTAAAAAAAGACCAATTTTGTAAAAAAATCTTAAAGTAGGGACCTCATTGCAACGATACTCGAAAAAAGATGCTCATTGCAAAAAATGGACAGATAATAGGGACCAACCTTGCAGTTAACTCACATTAAAAAAAACTAAATTTTAAGAAATTATGTGAAAAATAACAAATAAGCTATTTTTATAAAATGTTTATGTTATAACAATTATGTTTTATTTAATATAGAGATCGAGATTAATAGTTACTTATGAAAATTTGGTTATGTTTATATCATAACACCTTTAATTACCTTAATTCTAAATAAATTGATAAATGAGTTATTTGGCAAATTGTGACTTTTTTATTCAAAAGTTCATGACCTATTCGATATAACATATTAACATGTGATTGTTTTTAAACATTTTCTTAACCACCTCAACTTGTAATTTATTGAACTTTTTAATTCACCTCTAAACTAAAAAAAATGGGTGAGACCCATCACCATCCATATTTTAAGATATTGTGGTGTATAATAACGAAAAAAACATGATATATATTTTTAATTTTTTTTAAAATCATAAGATAATAACACTTAGATTTCATTATCTTCTTCATTAATTTTAATATTTTTTAATCTTATCTTTTAATTTTATCACTCGTTTATCTTATGATTAGAAAAAATTTTAGACGCACAAGGGATTAATCATTTCTCTATTGAAAAACGTTCGAAGATTTAGACTAAAAATAGGTGGATCACCGACCAAAAATAATTTTTGGGAGTGTTAAAATACAAGGAACACAATTTTGTGTTTGGCGCTCGGTTTCATCTCCCACCCATCACTACTTACCCTTATCTTGTTTCTTTCTCATACACACATAAATGGCAGTCTCCCGGAGCATTACGCCGGCGATTTCCACTACGGCTGCCACCCCTTTTCGCTACTCATCTTCTTCACCTGCAATTTTCTCAAAAGCCCCTTATTTTTTTGGGACTATATCCATTTCAACAACTTACATTTTACCAAGAAATTCAAAACTTTCAACTTCAGTTTCAGGAATCTGGGATGCCATTACAGGAGGTTCGGGTTCTTCCCGTGAAGCCTTGATCGCTATTCGACGGGGAATGGTCCTCTTCCGTCAGGTTTTCACACATTTTCCTATTTCCAATTTTTGTCTTGCTTTTATAATTTATGTTCATGTGATCATGTCCAATGACATTTACTCGGAGCAATGTACTTTAACAAAGCGGCGTAGCCAGGATTTTAGGTCTAGGGGACCGAACAATTTACTATCTAAGTGTATGTTTTGTTGGGGGCTAATTAACTTTGGACTAAATTAATACATAAAAATAATACTAGAAATACAGAGTTTAATATACATTGTGGGGTAGTCACGGCCACCCTTCAATCCATGTAGCTCCGCCACTGCTTTCACAAGTGTTACATTTTATGTATATAGCGTACTTCCATGAATATTCCTTACGCTTAAACACATTCCATAGATAAATTTTAAAATTTGTTCCATTCATGAAAATACTATTGTGTCACGTGTATTACCCTATATGTTGTTATATATTGGAGATGGTTAGAGACTTAGGGTATGTTAGGTATATCGAGGTGTAAAAGAAGGTATATTAAGGCGTACAAAAGGTGTATCAGATGCGTGTATTTCCCAATTTTTTTGATCTTACATTCCTATTGTGATTGTGTTTGTGTGTGGTTTACTAAACACGTATTTATGTTATAATTTTGATTAAGGGTGATGTAGCTGGATCTGTAAGAGAGTTTGATAACGCAATCAAGCTTGATCCTCGTCAAAAGGCATGTGAGTCCCTCTAATTATTTGCCTAAGTTGAGATTACTATACCTTTTTTATTGATTAGCAATATTGAAGATAGCAATTGACTGTTTGTTACCGAATATTGATTCTAGATCTTTGGCAGAGGGGGCTCTCACTGTATTACCTAGATAGGTATTTCATAAAAGGATTTCATTTTTATTGATTGTTGTCAACTTTTGTGCATTATTGTCGTTAATTTGGGTAGGTTTGAAGAAGGAGCAGAGCAATTTCGGATAGATGTAGCTCAGAATCCAAACGATACTGAAGAGTCAATCTGGTGTTTTCTTTGTGAAGCTCAACAATATGGAGCTGCTGATGCTAGAAAACGATTTCTTGAGGTCTATATCTGATTTTCATGGATTGGTCTTTTGATTCTGTTTCATGATCCGTACAACAGCTTTAATTCAATTGTTTCCAGGTTGGAAGAGATCCTAGACCGGTAATGAGAGAAGCTTATAACATGTTCAAAGATGGCGGTGATCCTGAAAAGGTATATATAATGAATTGTGTTATAAGTGTATGCACTTTATTTGTCTTCTTTGGGAGATTAAAATGACTAAGCAGTTGAATTTTATGGACAGCTTGTTTCTATGTTTACTCAAGGACGAGAAAGCGACTATTTTTATGCTTCCTTATACGCTGGCCTTTATTATGAATCTCAGGTCTGCACGCAATCGATTTTACCTATGTTGTTTTTGTTGGAACCACGTTAGTGTGACCGTCACTGATCATCTATCCTTCCTGATATGATAATTGACGATAACTGAAATCCCTATGTCTAGTAAATATTCGATGGACGTATTTACTCTTAAAGACGTATTATAGGGTTTCCCATTAGGTGATTGGACTTAAGAGGACTAATGAGGCACGAATTAAACACCAGAGGGACTAAATGTGAAAATATGCTCCTTATATAAATGGAGAGTAATTAACCTAATTTAAGGTTAATTACAAACATAATCACAGCCTCCCTGAACACCCAATTCGTCCTAAATCCTTAATTGAATTCATAAATTCAGAATTCATCTTTCCATCCTAATTCAATCATCTTGTTTTGGGAACCCGAATCAATGGCATCAATGTTTAATGCCCTCACAGGTTCCTCAGGATCAACCGGTACGTGTTTATTACGAATTGAATCATGTTATATTCCAACAGTTTTTAGATTCTTGATGGTAGATGTAGCAAACTGTACGGGTTTGGCAATCGAATTTTGATTGAGCAACAGGTAGACCAAAGACACTCTTTTTTCAAACAATTAGTTTCTTGTAATATAAAATGTTGTGTTAAACATTATTACAAAGCTATATTATTACATTAAGATTCTGGTTCTCTGATTAGCATGGGTTCACATGATATATATAATGTATTCATTAACCATACACTTTGGGCGACTTTTGACCCATTTGTCTGATTTTCTTTTAAGGTAGTTCCTAATGTAATCTGTTAGAGATAAACACTGTGATCGACCCAATTGTTAGGAATTCGATTAAAAATGTTGCCTTCTCATAATGTTTCTGGATGTGCTACTGCAGAATGAAGCGGAAAAGGCAAAAGTTCACTTGGTCAATTCATGTAAATCGCCTTATGGGGAAAGGTCTACCCTCGAAATTTTTAGCTTGTTCCTTCACTTTTAAAGTAAAAAAGTTCATCTTAAATGAGACTATTGATCTTGTATTAATTGCTCTGTTTTACGCTGTAGGTCTGATGATTATATGGCTTCTCTTGCCAAGGTTCATTGCATATGTCGAAATTGGGAACTGTCATAGATTCATAACTCTGTAATCTCAAGGAAACTACGTGAAATACATACATATGAAAAGGGTGAAACAATATTATGAACTAGAAAAGGTGCAAGAGAAATTTGAAGATTTTTATTTTGGAGTAGCTACAGGATGAATTTGGTGAGACGAGGGACCATTATTATGAAAAAAGATACAAACAGCTGACATATCATCGGCTGCAATTGTTTTTCTCTTGCGTTTCCATGCTCGGACTGCATAGTCCACTAATCGTTTGGCCGCTTTGGCCTGGTCTGCTGTCGATGACACAATCTCTACTGCTTCTTCATTTGAAACAACATCCCACACCTACACAGATATCAACTGGTCAGATATTTTGTGTAGAGTTCATCTCCAACAAATTAAATCCGCAAAATATATGATCTTATTGTCATTCTTTGTAAATATCTTCTTTTTCAAGATTCTGATAAATAAGTGGTTGTATACTTTCATAGGCTAAATATCTCTGGTTTTTTCTGAAATGTATTTAAAGAAGCTAATAAGCATGAATCTTGAGTATATAACAAGAATATCTGTCAAAATGAATGACATTTTCCCCCAAAAGTCTCTAAGCTTGTCGATGCTAAATTTAGAACTATTCTGCAATCTACCAACGTACCCCATCAGAAGCAAGAACCATAAAATGGTCTCTGCTGGTTATATGCCGTTGTATGACTTCAGGAACAGAAATTAGCCCAAAATTTTTTAAACAGTAATCCCCAAATGCTCGTGACATAGCCAGACCAGGTGATTCCTCATTTGGCAGCCATATACGGTGCGAACCAGGCTCGTCCTCTAAGCAAAACACACGCCCGTTGCACTCCATTATCCGTTCAGCCTCCTCTGGAGACAAAGTAATCCGATTAAATGACACCCATGAAACTCTGATGGAATAATATCAAAGGAGTCAATTTCGACTCTCCTACTTATGGGTTTGTCAATTTAAGTTGTGCTTTATCTCAAACGGGTCAGATAATATATTTATCTATAGGGAAACATATCAAATGGGTTGGAGTTTGTTAAGAATCTAGTTTTTGGAGCATACAACTCCAAAATCCTTCTGATCAACAGTTTGAATTACTGACATAATAAGTATTTCTAAAAAGTTTTAGAGAAAGAATGAGCAAAAGAAAGTTTACGGGTTAATCCACAGCAACCCAGTCCGTTATGATTGGTATCGATATGACCCTTTTAACCCGTTACCACTTACCACCCCGACCAACTTGCCACCTATAAAAGTTATGATCATAGATCCACTCACCAGGTAGATTTGGCTTAAAATCGACGGTAAGTTGTACCGGTACCAAACAACCATCATCAGTAACCGTAGCTAGAACTGCACGAGAATCTCCAACATTCGCTACCACTAGATGATCACCCTAGAAAAATAGTAACATACATTACATTCAAACATCTAGCATAAAATTCATCAAAACTTTATAAATCAATCTTGAGTTAACTACCTGTCTAATGGCTGTCAAAGCCGTGGTTCCACTATGAACAGAATCAATTTTGCGATATCGCTCTAAATCTTGATCAACATCAGCACAAGTCTTTATAAAAGAATGCTGCCATAGACTAAATCTATCAACCTTTTCATTAACCTCATCAACTGAAGAACCTTCAACTAGCATCTCTTGCCAATTACAAAGCAATGATGATGCCATCGAGTTACAAACTCGCTTAGCAACGTAATGTCCCCATGGACCATGACCATCAAACACCCCACAAAACATTAAGTCCTCTTGGCACCCAAATTCCTATATATATATATATAATGTCATTCTAATTACTAAATATGTATATACAAATGAACAAAAAGTAAAAGAAAGCTGATCTTAATTAGTACCTCCCAAACAATGCAACAATCTTGATTCACACCTTTTTCGCCTTTTTTTGAGCAAACAGAAGCAAAATTATTCGATCTGTTTACATTAACAGTACCAGAAGATCTTAAGAGCATTTCATTCTTCTTTGCATCTTTTGCCATGGCTTCTGCAGCTTCTTTTCCTCCACATTCACTAGAATTTGCCCGTCTTTTTGAAGTCGTAAACGTCCTTGCTAGTCCATCTAACATGGACGAAAAATGCCCCATTATTCACTCCTAAATCACAAAAAAAAAAAAGTCCTTTTAAGTGCAACACTCTATAACATGATTATGTGATCCATCAACAAATAAATTCAAAACAACCTAAAAGATGATATAACTTTATAACTAGTTTTGTTAGATTACTTAAAATTAGTTCAAAATGAGCATGAATACATCAAGCCTATCATCAAACTTTATATAAAAATAATATTAAAAAAAAGCCAACTTTTCTTGATATCTTAATCTAGAAAAATGAAATCCAAGACATCAAGCCTATTCTACAATATGTTGTACACTTGTACTAAAAGATAAAGTAGAAAAATCTTTTTATATATAATACCCAAAAGATAAACTAGAAAAAAGTTTTCATTTCTATAAACAAAAGCAACCAAACCTACTAAATATTAAATGTACTAAAAGATGACGTTTTTCATGTTCAGGTTATCCGTATTATTCGAGAAAAATAAGACATTACTTATATATACATACCTTAACTGGTTATTTCTGTGACCGTTTTTGAACCTTATACTAACAATTCTTAAAATATTTATTTATTAAAACTCGAACTTAAGATCTCTTGCGATAATATCGTACCAACAACTAGGCCACCTGGTGGTTAAAAATTTTAATTTTAAATGTTAATAAAATATATAATCAGAGAATATTCAGTATCCCACGTGGATATCCAAATTGTGATGCAAACTTAATTACTTATACTTTAAAATGAAAGAAACCCCATGAATCTAATGAGAAAAATTGAAGACCTTGGGGTGATTGTATGCAAGAAATGGAGGGGTGGCCGGAAAAATGAGATACTAGCCGGAATATGAGGTGATTCCGGTGAGTGGGTTGAAATGTGTAATGCATCAATCATATGGGTTTGTTTTGTGGGTTAAAGAAAAACAGATGATAGAGATGTATGGAAAATGAGAGATACATATAGAAATATACAGTGAGTGTTTCGTGTGTGGTGTGGCCCTGCCAGCTTTTTGAACAGTTTATGGCAGTAAAATATCTAGGCGTTCTGTCGATGGATGATATGCTTTGTTTTATATGTTCTTTTTAACTGTTTTGACAAACAATGCCTACAACAACCATCGGTTTGGGGAAAATTTACCGCCTAAAAGTTTACTGCGGTAAAACTCGTTATGGGATCGGATTTGAACTCAAGATGAAGATATGTGAAAAATTAAGTTAGGAGAAAAAGAATGAATAGAATCTATGTCAAATTTTAGTAAAATAGTCATACTTTGGTTTATGAATTACGAGTCATTTCTCTTCTTAAAAATCTCTATTATAGCTTATAGCAAATTCTACAACATAGATTTTACCTATAAGTTATTAACTACCATCACATTATGATCCTTTTAAACATCCAACTACTAGCTACCATAAAGTATTCTAAATCTCCTAAAGTAACCTTCCAATTATTTATGTATATGTAACCTACTAACCAGCTTCCCATTATCTATGTAAGCACCTCCAATATGTAAATCTTCAAACCCTTTACATCTAGGAAATGATATTCGTACCACAAATTTTTATAGTTGTACCACATTGTACAAACTGTATAGCTGACTGTACAAGTTATTATTGCACAGTTGTGATACATCTATCAAAAGTAGTGGTACAAATATCACTTCCCTTTACATCTGGATCCAATAATCACTATTGTAAAACTCGATCCAATAATCCCTTTGTATTGGAGATGTTTTTATACTTTTATTTTTCATTTAACTGCTTCTATGTCTAAAATGAATCGTTAGAACCTTTAATTCTTACCTTTTGAATCCATTAAATTAATTTATGTATCAAATGGTCGATCGATTATTGGTTCTGAAAAATGATAGTATAGACAGCGAATCAGCGATTGGTGATAGGATGAGTGTGGTTAGTTTTAGTATAGCTAAAGTAGGGTGGGTTATTTTAGGATCACTCCTTATTTTAGGACCATTAGGATCATGTGTAAATTGTAACTTACACATCATCATCATCATCACCGACCACCACCACCACCATGATCATCTCCGACCACCACCATGATCCTCCGGCGACGGCGACCACCGCCACCACGACTTACACATGTGTAAGTTAACTTACACATGTGTAAGTCGTGGTGGCGGTGGTCGCCGTCGCCGGAGGATCATGGTGGTGGTCGGAGATGATCATGGTGGTGGTCGAGATGATGATGATGATGTGTAAGTTACAATTTACACATGGTCCTAATGGTCTTAAAATAAAGAGTGCTCTTAAAATAACTTCACCTAGCTAAAGTAATATATCTTGTATATGTATTCTGAACCCAACAAGTTTCGTCTATAAAGTAATTTCCAACATAAAATATTCGAATAAGTGAATGCGAGGTCCTACCTAGTAAACTTCAATAGAAAACTTGACCGTACCACCCACTAGACTAATCTTAGGTCGGGTGCCAATGGGTTTCGGGCGAATTTTAACATTGTTGAACACTTGAACATCAAGAGAAACGAGTAAGTTTTTTGTTTCAGTCGATTGTTGTGTTTTTGTTAACTACCTTAATAATTTGATATTTTAATTAAAGACTTTAGGTTTAAAACTCATTAGGCCGGTATAATATCTTGAAGATAATTATGTATATGTTTAACAATGATCAAAAAATACTAGATGAAATTATTGCATATATTTAAAATCAAAGGAATCACCATATATATCTAAACAAGTTGAAAGAAAAACAGACCATTGTTGTAAAACTAAATAAATAGAACAATAAAGAAGACAACAATATAGAGAGAATGGAGTGTCTTATTACTCATCTCATACAGAGGCTCATATTTATAATACAATACTAGCTTGTTCTTCAAGCAATAAATCTCATAATCTAGTACAATACTCCCTCCGTCCCAATGATTGTGTCACATTTTGAATATTCAAAGTTATTCTTTTTTAACTTTGACCTTAAATATATATTTTTTGGTTATATAATACTTAATGAAAGTTATACCCAATGAAAATATATCGAAAACTTAATCAATTCATATAACTTTTATCAAATATTATGTAACATCAACAAAAATATTTAAGATCAAAGTTAAAAAATAAAGACTTTGAATATTCAAAACAAGACACTTTTAATGAGACGGATGGAGTATCTCTCTAGTTAATCTATTAAGGAATATGGACATCCATTCCATATTTATCTATAATACTCCACCTTGGATCTCCATCGACTGAAAACATTATGCCTCGTTAAAACCTTACTAGATAAAACCCAATGGGACAAATGGATGTCCATATTCCTTAATAGATTAACTAGAGAGATATTGTACTAGATTATGAGATTTATTGCTTGAAGAACAAGCTAGTATTGTATTATAAATATGAGCCTCTGTATGAGATGAATAATAAACTCTCCATTCTCTCTATATTGTTGTCTTCTTTATTGTTCTATTTCTTTAGTTTTACAACAACAATATTTATTATTATAGTGTCAAACTAGTAATAAGCCCCGCGCGTTGCTGCGGTAGTTTTTGTATTTATAACAAAACAGTTATGTTGGCATATATAATGCCAGGGTTGTAAAACTCGGCCGACTCGGCCGGGAACTCTGAAACGGGGGTTAAAACGGGTCGAGTTGGCTAGAATCGGGTGAAAACTCGGTCAACGACTTGGTCAATTGTAAAACTCGGTCAAACTAGCTGGATCGGTCAAGAATCGGTCGGATCGGTCAAGAATCGGTCGGATCGGTCAAGAATTGGCCGGGTCGGGTCAAAACTCGGGTCAACTTTGGTAAAAAAAATTAAAAAAATTAAAAAAATATCCTAAATTGGTTTATGTTTCTAAAGAATGAAGTTTGAACTTTGAAATATTATGTTAAAGTATTTAAACAATTATGTTTTAAGTTTGAAATTTATTCCATATAATTTCAAAAACTATAAATTTTCTATATAAAAACCCGATCCGGGTTCTCCCCGATTCCGATCCGAGTTTTTAAAAACTCGTGACTCCCCCCTCGCCGATCCGATCCCGAGTCACGAGTTCCCCAACCTTGCATAAACCCATGTAACATATTTGAGTTGAAACCAAAATTTAGCCGAGTTAGTGTTTTTACCCCTTAAACCTTCAACTGAACAGTGTTGACAAAATTAGACCCGCAATAAACTACAGTCCATAAACACATGTACCATATTTGACCTAAAACCAACCCGACAACACATATATTGGTTTCAAGTTAAACATATCACAAGAGCTTATCGGTTTGTAGTTGGGTCGAATATCATTAACCCTAATTTAGTTGAAGTTTTAAGGGGTAAAAACACTAACTCGACTAAAGTTAAATGTTTTTTCTATTTTGATTAAAAGTTAAATTATTAAAACGATTGTTGTTTCAAAGTTAGTTGATTAAATCATTTCAAATTAAAATAAAATGTTTGAAACGTTTATTGTTTCAAAATTTAAGATTATATCATAAAAAAAAAAGTTATATGATTAAAATGATTATTGTATTAAAATTAGATGATAAAAACGTTGTTAACTATAAAATATATTCAAACTATATTAAATTTCAACTTTTCAGGTTGACCATCCATTAATTAAAGTTGATTCTAGGCATTACTTTTATCAATAAAATTACTTTCAACTCATTCATCGCTTTTAAATCCTTTGATATCTTTAGTTTTCTTCCATCTTCTATCTTCCATGTTTCTTCAGCACACACATTTAAATACACACAAAAATTTAAATGTTTTGTTATTGTTCCACCGTTATATGTGGTTAACCTACTAACATATTACTAATAAAGTTTATAAGACATAAATGGAACCCATGCAAGACGGAATGAATATTGACAAGGACTAGAATTATTGCCGAAAGGGAAGATATTCTTGTTACACAAAAATCCTAGGTAATAAAAAATCATGAAAAACCATCACAGGCTAAGAACATTCGCGTGTCCTTATCCAGTGCGCCGTCCCACATGTGAATATTTGTGTCGGTATTGACGTGTCCACTTTCGTCACCATTCGATCCCAACTCAAAATATACACCTACCACATCATTCATTATAATCTGAGCACAAAACTTTGACTATAAGTCAATATCAGTATCAAATCGAGGCTTTGTGTGTGTTATGGTATCAAATCATCATATGAATCCATCTGCAACATTTCCAGCTTTATTAAAATGGAATTTTGCCATGACAAAATAGCAGGTTCACACGGTCTGAAGGGGAAGTGATATTCGTACCAGATAATTTGATTAATCTATTAAAACTGTGCTTTAAATACTTGTACAGTATGTTATGAGATGTGTACAGTGCGGAAAACTAATCAAATTATATGGTACGAATATTAGTTCCCGGTCTGAAGTAACAATTTCTTTTTTATTTTATTTAAAAAAAGACAGATCTTAAGAGGTCACAACACTTAGATTAATACGAATTAAAACTAATCTTCTTTCGTATATGCAAAAACAGTTGTCTACATAAATACAATAAGATATAAACTCTCAACGTCTTATCTAATTGTAATCAAACTAATTGTAATATCGTTGTTATTAGTAATTGTAATCGGACTATAATTAGGATAACCATTATTTTTATTAGGAATTGAAATCAAACTATATTTAAGATACAGATTCTTCTTATATAAACCGAACCCTACAAATAAAAAACACCTCTCAACACTAGAGGGTCATTTTCGTCAGCTCCCTCTTTTTTTCTCTCTTACTTTATTAAATTAATAGAATTCTATCTAAATCACTAAAAAACTTTTATCTCACAAACCGTAAATCGTTAGACAAAAAGAAAAGCATGGGTAGTCTTAGAATTTCGTTCTCTTTCATTAGAGATGCGATTCGATATACTTTTGACGACTTTTTAAATTTCGTTTTTTTTTTCCATCACGTTCATCTTACACTAGGTAATAAAAAATCATGAAAAACCATCACAGGCTAAGAACATTCGCGTGTCCTTATCCAGTGCGCCGTCCCACATGTGAATATTTGTGTCGGTATTGACGTGTCCACTTTCGTCACCATTCGATCCCAACTCAAAATATACACCTACCACATCATTCATTATAATCTGAGCACAAAACTTTGACTATAAGTCAATATTCGTACCAGATAATTTGATTAATCTATTAAAACTGTGCTTTAAATACTTGTACAGTATGTTATGAGATGTGTACAGTGCGGAAAACTAATCAAATTATATGGTACGAATATTAGTTCCCGGTCTGAAGTAACAATTTCTTTTTTATTTTATTTAAAAAAAGACAGATCTTAAGAGGTCACAACACTTAGATTAATACGAATTAAAACTAATCTTCTTTCGTATATGCAAAAACAGTTGTCTACATAAATACAATAAGTATAAACTCTCAACGTCTTATCTAATTGTAATATCGTTGTTATTAGTAATTGTAATCACACTATAATTAGGATAATCATTATTTTTATTAGGAATTGGAATCAAACTATATTTAAGATACAGATTCTTCTTATATAAACCGAACCCTACAAATAAAATCACAACACACGAAATTATTGAAAACCCACGAACCAACTGCTACTTTTATAGTTCTTAAGAATCATGACTAACGAATATAAAATTATTTTTTTACAAGACATCAATGAGAACTCGGTCAATTGTGTAATCAAGGTTAAGATATTGCTTCTCTGGAAGAGTTTGTATAAAAGAAACTCTGCTACACCATCCAGCCTTTATATGATTTAGCATTCAGTATTTACATTTGAATATCTTAATTCGTTTTTAAGTACATTTTTACATTTTAACATATAAGTATTTTTTTGTTCCATATACTATAATTATATTAATGATGTTTTTAAACCCGTGTATTTGACACGGGTCTAAAATCTAGTCAAATATCATAACAGAGGATTTAGACTATGTTTACTTAACCCGGTCCACATTAGAGAACACCGTCACTCAATACCTAGTAGAAGGAAAAACCTTCTAATAGTCTGTTCAAATGCACAATAACATATTAGGAGAAAACCTTACCCCTTTCGAAAGACTTTCTTACTAATGGGTTATCATTATCAACCCATTGGTACAATAATATATTAGAATTTGTAAATAACTAGTATGAGGAGGGGTTATTTGAGAACCCTTAAAAAAAAGAACTCAATAACTCCTCTCCACCCTTAGATCAAAAAAACTGGATGGATCAGATTAAAAATAAAAAACCCCTCTCAACACTAGAGGGTCATTTTCGTCAGCTCCCTCTTTTTTTCTCTCTTACTTTATTAAATTAATAGAATTCTATCTAAATCACTAAAAAACTTTTATCTCACAAACCGTAAATCGTTAGACAAAAAGAAAAGCATGGGTAGTCTTAGAATTTCGTTCTCTTTCATTAGAGATGCGATTCGATATACTTTTGACGACTTTTTAAATTTTATTTTTTTTTTCATCACGTTTTCAAAATAACTCACCCCTCACTAGTATATAAAATAATAATTATATAAATGTAGACTTATATATATATATATATATATATATATAAGAATTAATTTAATATATACATATACAAAGATTAAATTGAAATGAAAGATATTATATATATATATATATATATATATATATATATATATATATATATATATATATATATATATATATATATATATATATATATATATATATATATATATATATATATATATATATATATATATATATATATATATATATATATATATATATATATATATATATATATATATATATATATATATATATATATATATATATATATATATATATATATATATATATATATATATATATATATATATATATATATATATATATATATATATATATATATATATATATATATATATATATATATATATATATATATATATATATATATATATATATATATATATATATATATATATATATATATATATATATATATATATATATATATATATATATATATATATATATATATATATATATATATATATATATATATATATATATATATATATATATATATATATATATATATATATATATATATATATATATATATATATATATATATATATATATATATATATATATATATATATATATATATATATATATATATATATATATATATATATATATATATATATATATATATATATATATATATATATATATATATATATATATATATATATATATATATATATATATATATATATATATATATATATATATATATATATATATATATATATATATATATATATATATATATATATATATATATATATATATATATATATATATATATATATATATATATATATATATATATATATATATATATATATATATATATATATATATATATATATATATATATATATATATATATATATATATATATATATATATATATATATATATATATATATATATATATATATATATATATATATATATATATATATATATATATATATATATATATATATATATATATATATATATATATATATATATATATATATATATATATATATATATATATATATATATATATATATATATATATATATATATATATATATATATATATATATATATATATATATATATATATATATATATATATATATATATATATATATATATATATATATATATATATATATATATATATATATATATATATATATATATATATATATATATATATATATATATATATATATATATATATATATATATATATATATATATATATATATATATATATATATATATATATATATATATATATATATATATATATATATATATATATATATATATATATATATATATATATATATATATATATATATATATATATATATATATATATATATATATATATATATATATATATATATATATATATATATATATATATATATATATATATATATATATATATATATATATATATATATATATATATATATATATATATATATATATATATATATATATATATATATATATATATATATATATATATATATATATATATATATATATATATATATATATATATATATATATATATATATATATATATATATATATATATATATATATATATATATATATATATATATATATATATATATATATATATATATATATATATATATATATATATATATATATATATATATATATATATATATATATATATATATATATATATATATATATATATATATATATATATATATATATATATATATATATATATATATATATATATATATATATATATATATATATATATATATATATATATATATATATATATATATATATATATATATATATATATATATATATATATATATATATATAGATATTTAAAAAGGTTTTATCGTACATTGTGATTATTTGTGAGTCCCTTAATTAACGAGATGGTTAACCAAATAGAAAGTGTAAAATACAACAAGTCTAATAATCACTAGATATGGACTAGTATTACTTGTAAATAAAGATGCAAGATATATAAACAAAGTAATACAAGACTTAAAGCAATAAACAAATAAAGTGGACCATTATGTATGTTTCATGGGTATTTTTTTTTTTTTTTTTTTTTTTTTTTTTTTTTTTTTTTTTTTTTTTTTTTTTTTTTTTTTTTTTTTTTTTTTTTTTTTTTTTTTTTTTTTTTTTTTTTTTTTTTTTTTTTTTTTTTTTTTTTTTTTTTTTTTTTTTTTTTTTTTTTTTTTTTTTTTTTTTTTTTTTTTTTTTTTTTTTTTTTTTTTTTTTTTTTTTTTTTTTTTTTTTTTTTTTTTTTTTTTTTTTTTTTTTTTTTTTTTTTTTTTTTTTTTTTTTTTTTTTTTTTTTTTTTTTTTTTTTTTTTTTTTTTTTTTTTTTTTTTTTTTTTTTTTTTTTTTTTTTTTTTTTTTTTTTTTTTTTTTTTTTTTTTTTTTTTTTTTTTTTTTTTTTTTTTTTTTTTTTTTTTTTTTTTTTTTTTTTTTTTTTTTTTTTTTTTTTTTTTTTTTTTTTTTTTTTTTTTTTTTTTTTTTTTTTTTTTTTTTTTTTTTTTTTTTTTTTTTTTTTTTTTTTTTTTTTTTTTTTTTTTTTTTTTTTTTTTTTTTTTTTTTTTTTTTTTTTTTTTTTTTTTTTTTTTTTTTTTTTTTTTTTTTTTTTTTTTTTTTTTTTTTTTTTTTTTTTTTTTTTTTTTTTTTTTTTTTTTTTTTTTTTTTTTTTTTTTTTTTTTTTTTTTTTTTTTTTTTTTTTTTTTTTTTTTTTTTTTTTTTTTTTTTTTTTTTTTTTTTTTTTTTTTTTTTTTTTTTTTTTTTTTTTTTTTTTTTTTTTTTTTTTTTTTTTTTTTTTTTTTTTTTTTTTTTTTTTTTTTTTTTTTTTTTTTTTTTTTTTTTTTTTTTTTTTTTTTTTAGTAGTTTTCAAAATAACTCACCCCTCACTAGTATATACTAAAAATAATGAGGGATTAGTAATTAGAATGTACACGGATTGTTTTAGTATGTATCGAACTTCGTCAATCATGTGCATTATATGCAATGAACTTTCAAATCCTATGTATGGTATATGTGATAACCATATAAACTGTCACTTGTAAGTTTTTTATTGGTCGAATAATGCAACATTTAAAAAGTTTCAAAAGTATATCATATCGCATCTCTAATGAAAGAGGACGAAATTTCAAGACTACCCATGCTTTTTTTTTCGTCTAACGATGTACGGTTTGTGAGATAAAAGTTTTTTAATAAATTTAACATTTAAAAAGTCTTCAAAAGTATATCATATCGCATCTCTAATGAAAGAGGACGAAATTTCAAGACTACCCATGCTTTTTTTTTCGTCTAACGATGTACGGTTTGTGAGATAAAAGTTTTTTAGTCGAATAATGCTTAACATTTAAAAGTTTATTATATAGAATGCATAAAACTGAAATTCAATAAACACTATACCAATTTGTGTAAAATTATTTATATTCTAAGTTGCTAATCTCAATAAAAAAAGTGTCGTCATGCACAACAAACTAAAAAAAATTATTCTTTTTATTAGAGCTCATAAAATATTTTGGTTGGATCAGTTTGATATAAACCTAATTGGGTAAAACAGATAGAAATTTGGTTTGAACATGAACCCAAAACTGATTTAAAGTTTCCAAGTACAGATCAAAACAAACCAGATTATTATTTTTTGTTTGGTATTTTTACAAGAATAACAATAACTAAACTTAAGGTGATAAGTGTAAAAAAAGCTTAAAAAGTTATTTACTAACATGTGATCGAGCCAAGTGTAATGTGGTGTAGTAGTAGGCACTTCTAGGCCCCTTCCCGGCTACTGGATCACTCCAGTGCTTCGAGTACTACGGACCCTCTGCCATCCATTGCAGCAGAGCCCTTTCATGAGCGGGGGAGGGCCAAACGTTGAATGAAATAGATTCTTTTTTCGATATCAAAATAGAAATCGGATAGGATAGATGGATCTATCTTTCTATTTATATATATGACTAAAAAAAAGGATTTTTATAGTGAAGTAGCGTAGCAAGAAGCCCCAAATCCTTGATTTGGCCAGGAAAGACTGCACTGCTTTGGGCCCAGGAAGCGAAGGGAATGGTAGAATTCCTCGGTACGGTCATTCGGGAAGTCCCCCCGAGGACGACTCCCATACAATTCTTGCGAGAGCTGGAGAAGCGTCTACGAGTAAAGCACCGTATACATATAACTGCTTGCCACCTACGCTCCGCCATCCATTCCAAGTTTAGGAACCTAGGTAATAGTATCCCGATCAAAGAGCTGACGAAGGGGATGAGCGGAACAGGGAGTCTACTGGACGCGGTTCAACTAGCGGACACTCTTGGAACAGCTGGAGTAAGAAGTGTTGGAAATACTAGGCCCTCGTGTGTACTTTTAAATTTTATAAACGCAGCGGAAGACTAAAAATACAAACATGTATTTTATATAAAAAAACATGCACACGATTAATATTTCCACCAAGATCCAATTACACCATAATAGTTGTCATAAAAGATAGATTAAGAATAATACCTTTTGAGTAGATGAAATCGCGTAGGATGAAACAATATTCAATATTATGAATATCTCTACAGTTGATCCACACGAACACTTCAAACAATACCCGAAGGCTGCTAGACCTTAATCACTTAGAGCCAAACTCCTAGTCTGACTCTTTACTTGTTCTAGCCGAGAGCACCAAAAGAAATCTAATTATGTTGTTTATATATAAAATCAAGCGCATATAGGAACCTTTTCTATATACACTGCCTCGACTTAAACAAAGTCTAGTTATATATATATATATATATATAAATAAATCTAGTTTTATATATATATATATATGAGCACGGCTAGAAAGCTTTCTACAAAAACAATTGGCATCCGAAGGTTGTAAAAACAACATCATATGCTGCTTGAACCCATGTGATCAATAATTGATCCATGAAATGAATCAAAACCATTTTTTTTGTAATTTGATGTGTCAGACCAAAAACACATACATAATGGCAAAACACATCTATCTATTATTTATGATCACTCGTTATTATATAGGAAGACAACGACCATATATAATAATTCGAATACCTACTGTCCACTAAACTCAATAATTTGGGTGGCTAATAAATAATTAATTAATCATTTATTAATTAAATGTTTTGGTGATTATATATATGTATACAATATACATATATCCGGATATCTAAATGTTCATTGTGTGTGACCCCGTAGGCTCGTGTGTAAACGGTAGTATAGTTTTGTGTTATGACGTACACACTAATCCAACAAACTCCCACTTGTGTATGACATAACATCTAGAAAACCACACAGACAATGGTTGGTGTCTAGCAACACATCATTGCCCCCGAAAATACACGAGTGTTTGTTTCAGCTAAACGAACGATCATTATCAAAATAATGATTTAATGATTGAGTGTCAATTGTCCCTTTATTACCAATACCATGTTGATATGAGACATGGATCGAGTCATTCTCATTAGTCAACAAAATCTGTTTCTCGATATAGAAAAGTTGAATGCGATCACCAAGTTAAAATTGATCAACAATCAATATAGCTTGGGCACGGCCGTGTAAATATCCATTCATTTTCATCGAGGGGCCCAGTGGTATCATACTCTTGCATAGAGGAATAAATCCCATATTGATTTTATGTGCACATCATGTATTTCACATCATATCCAATAATGGCCTTTATGACTACCTTGTTCAGGATAGCGTTTAACCATATCAAAGCATAATATGTCATACAATCAGCAACCAACATACAAATCTCAGGTCTAAGGACACAAAGACATAATCACTTCGAGATTCACTGTTGACACCGATCCATACAGTGTCATCTCGTGATTTGGGTCACTCCAATATTCATCAACAATGAATACATATGAATTTTGGCCTCAACAGGTTAACTATTCACCATCAGTGAATAAAACCAAAACTTCATATTAGTCTTAATTCATGTTACTCCCATAACATGACCGACTATGGAGATTTTGAATAATCAACAATTATTCATGGATTAAACATGCTAATATAGAACACAGTATTATACATGAAAACGATCATACCAAGTATATCAATTCATTAAGATAAGACTGCTTAATGTTCCAAAAATATCCAAATACTAATTTACATATGAAATAGATCAGTAGCATAACGAAGTCCAATACTACTAGCATGATCATCATGCTTGTTGTGTGTCATGGGCTTCGTGAACGAGTCAGCCACATTTTCATCCGAGTGACCTTAAGAATATTGATCTCATTCTTTTGAATGACTCCACTAATGAAGTCAAACTTTCAAAGAATGTGTTGACTACCTTTATGTACACATGATTCTCTAGCAAATATAATTGCACTTGAATCATCGCACAACATTTCAATAGGAGATTCAATGTTGGGCACTACCCTTAGTTCAGCAACGAATTTCCTAATTCAGACAGCTTCCTAAGCAGCTTCTGAGGCAGCAATGTATTCTGCTTTTATTGTAGACTATGCAACTGTGCTCTGCTTTGAGCTCTTCCAATCAACTGCCCCGCCATTCATGACAAAGACATAACCAGATTGGGATCGAGAATCATCTCGATCAGTTTGGAAAATAGCATCCATATAACATTTAATACTCAACTCCCTTTCCAAACCATCATAAACCAATAATATATCTTTAGTTCTCCGCAAATACTAAAGAATGTTCTTATCAGCAATCCAATGTTCTTCACCTGGATTCTGTTGATAACGACTTCGTCAAACTCAAGGCTAACGAGACATCTGGTCTAGTACATAACAAGGCATACATAATGAATCCTATAGCCGAAGCATATGGGATTCCTTTTCATTCGTCTTATCTCATCAGATGTGATAGGACTTTGAGACTTGCTCAAGGTTATGCCCTTTTGCACAGGCAGTGCTCCACGCTTGGAGTCTTGCATGTTAAATCTTCATAAGATTTTGTCAATGTATGTACTTTGACTCAAAACAATAAGCCATTTGGATCTATTTATATAGATCCTGATTCCAAGAATGTAAGTAGCTTCTCCAAGATCCTTCATCGCAAAACATTTTCCAGGCCAAGACTTAACATCTTGCAAAGTTGGAATATGTTTCCAATAAGTAATATGTTATCGGCATACAAGATCAAGAAGACTACTTTGCTCCCACTAGCTTTAATAAACACATGGCTCATAATGGTTTTGAGAAGAAAAAAAACTAAACTCTTTGATTTTCTCATCAAATGAAAAGGTTTCCTCATAATCAATTACTTGAGTCTGAGTATATCCTTTTATTACCAATCGAGCCTTAAAGGTGTTTACATTACCGTACATGTTAATCTTCATCATGAAGACCCATTTACACCCCATTGTCTTACAATTGGGTGAAAGATCAATCAAGTCACATACTTGATTATCCTTCATGGACTGTATCTCTATATTCGTAGCATCTCGCCATATGTCAGATTCGGGATCTAATATGGCTTTAAGGTAGATAGAGGATTCATCATAATCCCCTAGATCAGGTTCATCTGAATTAATCAGATGATTATGCCTTGTAGGCTAATCAGGAGTTCTACCATATCTACGAAGTACAGATGTAACACGTTCTGGCTCACCAACAGTGTGCCCAGCTTTAACGTGTGGATAGCTAGTGCTTTCAGAAGGTATGTTACCCTGTGGTTCTTGAATTTCTTCAAGATCTACTTTACTCCTACTGACCTTTTGTAAGAGAAGATCTCTTTCCAAGAACTCAGCAAACCAAGCAGGATTTTCAGCTAGGTAGTAAAAGTAGTAACCCATTGTTTCCTTTGGGTATCCCACATAGTTACACTTGATGTTTCTGGGTTCTAGTTTGTTTGAAGTGTCATGCTTCACATACGCTTCACAACCCCAGATTTTCAAGAAAGACAACTTAGGACTCTTCCCATGCCACATCTTATGTAGTGTCTTTTCTACCTTCTTGGTAGGAACCATATTGAGTATGCATGCAGCAAACTCAAATGCAATTCCCTCAAAAGACGGTGTTAGAGTAATCAGACTCATCATAAATCAAACCATATCAAATAAAGTTCGATTCATCCGACCAGACACACCATGTGTTAGGTGGAGTGAATTGAGAAACAATCTCACGATTCTTTGAGTGATCCAAAAACTCTAGACTCATATACAAACCACCTCGATCAGAACGAAGGGTTTTAATGGTCTTTCCAAGCTGATTTTCTACTTCGTTTTGGAAGACTTTTGAACGTTTCAAAAACTTCAGGTTTATGTTTCAACAAGTAAACATAAACATATCTACTATAATCATCAGTAAATGTAACGAAGTATGATTCACCATTTCTAGACATAGTTCTAAAAGGGCCACATACATCAGTATGTATTAGTCCTAAAAGATCTTTAGCTCTTTCACCTAAACCGGAGAAAGGTGCCTTTGTCATCTTTCCACATAAACAATATTCGCATACATCAAATGACTCAGAGCTAGTTGATTCCAAAAGTCCATAAGATTGGAGTTTTGAAAAGCGTTGTTTGTTTATATAACCAAAATGACAATGTCATTGATAGGTTTTATTCAAGTCTTGCTTGAATCGTTTGGCAGTACAGGTATATATAGAATTATTATTTGAAATCACACCATGCATATCAATTTCAAAAATACCATCACTTGGATAGGCATTAAAATAAAAACATTATTCTTAGAAACTGAAATAGCAAAGTGCGTAAATGTGAGTTCATAACTAACGTATTTCAAAAGTGAAACTGAAACCATATTGCTCGTAATACTAGGAGCAAAATGACATTGTTTCAACAAAACAACAAGGCCACTTGAAAAGTAAGCTCATAGGTGCCAATAGTTTCAAAAACTGCTTGATCCCTATTGCCCACTCGAAGATCTAGTGTGCCTTTCTTCAGTTTCTTACTTCTTCTCATTCCCAGTATATTGATACAAATCACATCTGTAACAAAAATCCAGGAGTAACTAGAAAAAGCATATACCTGATTTGCTAGTCTAACCAGCCTTGCCTTTCTTCAGCTTAGATAGGTAGACAGGAACAGTTCCTTCTCCAATGACCAACTTTTTCATAATGAAAACATTCGGTGTCTTTTGCTGGGTTTTCCTTCTTGGGAGAGGTGGAATCTTATTCCTAGCAACTCATTTGCCCTTTCCCTTTCTGGAAATTTTCGACTTATTCATTTTACCCTTCCATCCTAAATCATTAGGACACCCAGATTGGAGGTCTTTGATGGAACATTCTGTTCAACAGCTTTGAGCATCAAGTGCAACTCTGACACAGATTTCTCCCAACGACTTTGGTAGTGAAGCCGAAATGGCGTTCATAACCAAGAGAGTCACCATCGGAGTTCCAAACTCTTCCAACCTTTTCAATGTAGATTTTCATGAAAACTCATTGATTGACCCTCCTCCATTATGCAAGTGTGAAGAAGCTTGTGAGTTTCGTACAACTCTTGATTTGCCTGTTTCTGAAACATATTTTTCAGCTCAGTGATCAAATCATATGCTTTGCGATCTTCCATTTCCTTCTGGAGGTCAGGAATCAAACTTGCAAGCATTATTAAAGCTATCTTCTCTTACTCATTGAACAACTTTCAATAAGCATTTTGCTGAGCAGCATTAGCTGTCTTGGTAGGAGGATCTGGTAAGGGTTCTTCAATGGTTTTCAACTTCCCACTATAGTTGAGGACAATCATTCTGGTTAGTCTAGGAAGTTTGTACCATTGAGTCACTCCTCATCCAACAAAGAAGGGAGTGTGTTTTGGTTTATGATTTAATTGTTTACCATCTACAATAGAAGTAAGGTTTATTTTAGTATTTTCGATACGAAAAACTTTAATAAATTAACTACCCAAGTTTTAATATTATAAAACAATTAATTTACGAAAGCCTAAGATCCACATAGAGATTCCATAACTACATCTGTTGATCAGCTAGCATTAAGGAGTCTATTGGTAGGTAACGGGTACCAATTGCATTACAAGTGCAACTCTTAGATCTTTATGGGACCTTGAGATATGTGTAGTTCAGCAAACCACTATTATCTACTGGCATGTTTGTCCCATCCTTGCCTCAAACTCAGGTCTTACCTTGAGCACGATTAAGTCGTCCAATTTGGAAACAGTGAAAATTTAGCCTGGTCTCACTCGTAACTAAAAATCCACCTCGTGGCTATAGTTTAATTAGGTCTTACCTAACCAAAAAATAACGAGGAGTGTTTTCAAGCTGATTTTTACTTCGTTTTGGAAGACTTTTGAACGTTTCAAAAACTTCATGTTTATGTTTCAACAAGTAAACATAAACATATCTACTATAATCATCAGTAAATGTAACGAAGTATTATTCACCATTTCTAGACATAGTTCTAAAAGGGCCACATACATCAGTATGTATTAGTCCTAAAAGATCTTTAGCTCTTTCACCTAAACCGGAGAAAGGTGCCTTTGTCATCTTTCCACATAAACAATATTCGCATACATCAAATGACTCAGAGCTAGTTGATTCCAAAAGTCCATAAGATTGGAGTTTTGAAAAGCGTTGTTTGTTTATATGACCAAAATGACAATGTCATTGATAGGTTTTATTCAAGTCTTGCTTGAATCGTTTGGCAGTACAGGTATATATAGAATTATTATTTGAAATCACACCATGCATATCAATTTCAAAAATACCATCACTTGGATAGGCATTAAAATAAAAACATTATTCTTAGAAACTGAAATAGCAAAGTGCGTAAATGTGAGTTCATAACTAACGTATTTCAAAAGTGAAACTGAAACCATATTGCTCGTAATACTAGGAGCAAAATGACATTGTTTCAACAAAACAACAAGGCCACTTGAAAAGTAAGCTCATAGGTGCCAATAGTTTCAAAAACTGCTTGATCCCTATTGCCCACTCGAAGATCTAGTGTGCCTTTCTTCAGTTTCTTACTTCTTCTCATTCCCAGTATATTGATACAAATCACATCTGTAACAAAAATCCAAGAGTAACTAGAAAAAGCATATACCTGATTTGCTAGTCTAACCAGCCTTGCCTTTCTTCAGCTTAGATAGGTAGACAGGAACAGTTCCTTCTCCAATGACCAACTTTTTCATAATGAAAACATTCGGCGTCTTTTGCTGGGTTTTCCTTCTTGGGAGAGGTGGAATCTTATTCCTAGCAACTCATTTGCCCTTTCCCTTTCTGGAAATTTTCGACTTATTCATTTTACCCTTCCATCCTAAATCATTAGGACACCCAGATTGGAGGTCTTTGATGGAACATTCTGTTCAACAGCTTTGAGCATCAAGTGCAACTCTGACACAGATTTCTCCCAACGACTTTGGTAGTGAAGCCGAAATGGCGTTCATAACCAAGAGAGTCACCATCGGAGTTCCAAACTCTTCCAACCTTTTCAATGTAGATTTTCATGAAAACTCATTGATTGACCCTCCTCCATTATGCAAGTGTGAAGAAGCTTGTGAGTTTCGTACAACTCTTGATTTGCCTGTTTCTGAAACATATTTTTCAGCTCAGTGATCAAATCATATGCTTTGCGATCTTCCATTTCCTTCTGGAGGTCAGGAATCAAACTTGCAAGCATTATTAAAGCTATCTTCTCTTGCTCATTGAACAACTTTCAATAAGCATTTTGCTGAGCAGCATTAGCTGTCTTGGTAGGAGGATCTGGTAAGGGTTCTCCAATGGTTTTCAACTTCCCACTATTGTTGAGGACAATCCTCTGGTTGCGGTACTAGTCTAGGAAGTTTGTACCATTGAGTCACTCCTCATCCAACAAAGAAGGGAGTGTGTTTTGGTTTATGATTTAATTGTTTACCATCTACAATAGAAGTAAGGTTTATTTTAGTATTTTCGATACGAAAAACTTTAATAAATTAACTACCCAAGTTTTAATATTATAAAACAATTAATTTACGAAAGCCTAAGATCCACATAGAGATTCCATAACTACATCTGTTGATCAGCTAGCATTAAGGAGTCTATTGGTAGGTAACGGGTACCAATTGCATTACAAGTGCAACTCTTAGATCTTTATGGGACCTTGAGATATGTGTAGTTCAGCAAACCACTATTATCTACTGGCATGTTTGTCCCATCCTTGCCTCAAACTCAGGTCTTACCTTGAGCACGATTAAGTCGTCCAATTTGGAAACAGTGAAAATTTAGCCTGGTCTCACTCGTAACTAAAAATCCACCTCGTGGCTATAGTTTAATTAGGTCTTACCTAA
>CM067172.1:15051645-15061645 GCA_034093135.1 Erigeron breviscapus | reverse complement strand
TATATATATTATTCTTTAAAACGTTTGGACCTTTGAGATTAAAACTACATGCATGATTTTTATTTTGAAACCCACTTGCATTACTGGTCCTTTGCGACTATTATCTATCAATCAAAAATGTATTTGTAATTTTGTAGTGTTATGCATTGTAAAGTCATATAATAGATAACAATAACATCGTTTTTTACTCGCACCTTCAAAGTACTATCAAGGTGTGCGTTATTAGTTTATGTATTGTGGGTTATTACGTGTTGAATATCGTCAACTCTAGTTTAATTGAAAGTTTAAAGGATAAAAACACTAACGCGGCTAAAGTTAAGTGCTTTTTTCCATTTTGAATAAAAATTAAGTGATTAAAACGATTGTAGTTTCAAAGTTAGGCAATTAAATTAATCATAATAAAAGATAAACAGTTAAAACGATTATTATTTTAAAATTTATGATTATATCATTCTAAAAATAAGTTAAGTGGTTAAAACAATGATCAAATTAAAATTATGTGATCAAAATATTTAATAACAATATATAAAAATAAATATAATATATATATATATATTATTGTAAGTCATGTCATTATAACAAAAATAGTTAAAAATCTTAAATTTCAATCATTAAAATCAACAAGTTTTAAGCCATGTCATTAAAATGATGGCAAAGGAACCCTACACATTAGACTATGTGGAGTAGAAGGTTAAGGAAATGTCTCTCTTTCACTTACATTTTGTCATGTGACATTCACTAATCATGAGAGACCCTCCTTCCTTTGGAGTAGGACATTCCATTATAGGGCATTCCTTTTTTTTTTTAATTCTTATATTTAAATAATCTAAATAAACATAAAAATAAATACAGAATTTGAATATTAACGGATATTTTTGAATAATGTAACACCCGTGACTTTTGACCGATTGACTTTACGTGTAAATTGACTAACAATTTAGCTAAGTAATGTAATTTGAGTCATTTTATGATTTAATGAAGGGTGATTTGATAGTCGAGACTAATTGACCGTGCTACTTGACTAAACGATATTAGACGACATTTAATTAAGATGGAATGTGAAACGGCTACCCATGACCCACAAGACTAAACCCAACCCTATCCTTTCCCTTCTCCCACCCACCACTCATCCATTCATTCATTTTCTCTTCCACTTCTCTCTCTAAAAGTGCAAGACACACACAAACACACATCTCTTTCTCTCTCTATATTCTTGCAAGATTTATTGTTGTTGGAACTAGATCTAAGTAAGAAACATCATCATTATCATCATCTAAACAACATATCAAAACTTGGGTAGTCAAAGGTGCAAGAAAACTCTTCAAACGGGTCAATTTCGGATTTGAGCATTTGTGGAAGCTTTTGGTAAGTTAAACTTGTCTCAAAATCATCATTTTATGTTTGTAATCATGTTTCTAAAACAAACCCATGAGTTTCTTGGTCAATTTCGGGTCAAAAACGAATTAGGGTTTCAATTAGGGTTTTGAAATGGGTCAAAATGGATTTGAGCAAGGATTTGATGTTACGGATTGAAATTATGATGTGGGTTATGTTTAATGATGTTAAAATATGTTGATTTATGCATAAAAATGAGTCTTGAGCCTTCCCAAATCGATTTGTATGTTTAAAATGGTGTTTGGAAGGTGTTTGGGTCGTGTTTGAACTGATCTGGGCTTAATCGCGCCGTGAGTGGGCTTTCTCGCGTCGTGAAGGGTTGAATTTCGAGCAAAAGTGTGTCACAGGGGTTTGACTCGCGCCGTGAGATCCCGGGGTCGCGCCGTGAGGCACCTGTGCTTCTCGCGCCGCGATTTTCGTCAGTTTTCGCATCAGTTTTCAAACGTCAATAACTTTTGAACCGTAAGTCCGTTTTATGGACATTTGTGGTATGTTGAGGGACATTGATGGACATGATAGGCATGATGACATATAAACGGGTGCTCTAAGTACTTGATGACATTTGGATAACATGAGAACATTTGTTAGACATGGATGGACATGTTTGACGTCCTATAACTTGTTTGATACTTATTGTTATCGATATTATTTGTTCTTGCTCATTGTACATATTCTAGCTATTGTATAGTTCGTTTAATGGATACGTGTGTGATTAGGTTGTGCTACGAGCCAACCTAAATTGAGTACTTGTGCCCTTTTAAGGACTTACTGTAAGTGTATTACTTGCTCGTTATCCTTGTTCATATTGTGAGTGGCATTGGCATTAGATCCTTGTCATTCTTTCCTACGAACTCACCAACCTAGTGTTGACCTTGTTTAGTACACTTTTCAGGTAATCTTGTGAATCCAAGACGTGATGGTTGATTGATGCTTGTGCTAGGACTTGGGCTTGGACTTACATGGATCCAGGATTCATTCGCCCTATTTTATGCATTTTGTACTTGATTATTGATGTTGGATTCACCGAATCCCTTTTTATTCAAATAGTTCATGTTCTACGATAATCCCATGCATACGCTATATCTTTCGGTAATATTTCGAGCCTAGCTTGGGGTGTTACAAATAATAACGACTAGTTTTCAAAATATACTTTTTTCCCTATAGATACTTTCATTCTCTCCTTCCAAAAACACACTACACAATACTCAAATTCCAGAAAACACACACACAACTCAAACAATGAAATCTGGACGAGAAAGAGCACGCGATCAAGCAATCCGTCCTATCGGACAATCACAACCAGCACGAGGCAGAGCACGCAGGCAAGCAACTCGTTCTCTCATTTAGTCGCAACCCGGACGAGGAAGAGCACGAGGCCAAGCAAGTCGTCAGCCGCAACTTGAACATCAACCATTGCATCCACGACATCTCGAATTCAACCTGACGGCAGAATTTTCAGTCCACCCGCACTTGCAACAGCCGAACGACTTGATTGACGAAGAATTGAACGAGGTATGGGATTCTACCATGGCTCAAATCCAAAACGGACTAATTAGGCCGTGTGCTCCAGGTCAGACCCGAATTCAATCGGACGGCAGACCCGAAGGATACGAGACCGATCCTGGTGAAGAATATGCAAACGAATTTGAATCGGAATCGGATGATTATCACTATGAATACCAGTGCCGTAACGACGGTGACAGTGACATTTCATCGACCGATTCCGTTTATGGTTGGCGTTAGTTTTCTTTATTTAAGTTTTATGTAATGTTTAATTTTATGTAATGTTTTAAGTTTTATGTAATGTTTTAATTTTATGTAATGTTTTAATTTTCTTTAATGTTTTAATTAAATGTAATGTTTTAAAATAACTAAAACACATATATATTAGATAAAATAACTAAAACATAGATATATTATATAAAATAACTAAAACATAGATAAAATAACTAAAGCATAGATAAAATCACTATAACATCTTCGATTTGCGGCTAGTATTTCGGACTTGTTCTTAACAATTCCCACTCCGTGATGTAGTGAAAAGGTTTAACATTGTTTAAAGCATCTTCGATTTGCGCCTCGTTTGCTCCATTGTTCATACGAGTGAAGATTTGGTTGAAGGAGTAAATTGATCTGCGCATATGGTGCCATTTTGTACACAAACTATCAGTGTTCCTTTGCGCATCCGGTTGGTTTTCTAGATTAATAAGCACTCCCCTTTATCTTCGTCAAATATGTTCTTTGTTGTTGGTAATTCGCTACAAATAAGACAACATAAATAAAATTTCAAACCATTGTAGAAAGTTTAATCGACAAACTTTGAGTTTAGATTTTTAAACATATCGGATATCAGGTCTTCCATCACCTCGAGCCAAGCTTTGGCTAAATTCGTTTCCTCAGATCTAGTCCAAGCCATTTTCGGTTAGGAGTATAAAATGCAAGAGAGAATGAAGAAAATAAAAAAGAGGAGAAGAAAATGAAGTATAAAATGTGAAGTGGTATATATATATATATATATATAGATTTTAGGGTTTTAAAAAAAATAAAAATAGTCCTTGGGATTTAGCCCAACTGGACATTTAATGCCACTTATGTCTTTCAGCCAAATGTTGGTCACGGGTTCAACACCTATAAAATGCATATCGGGAAGTCCTTGCCAATGAGGTGGGGCATGATAGTGGGACTTCCACCGCCAGTCATGCCCTCGGATTGACTGTGCTGGTGACGTGGTCGATCTCTACCGGACAATGAAGAGGCAATGCCGCTGAGTCCAATCACCACTACTGTTCAAATAAATAAATAAATAAATAAGAAACAAACGGTCAAAAAAGAGGAAAAATACAAGGAGGGTTGGAGCGTTCGAAATCGGTCTGGGCTCGCGTTTTAATGGACCGGAACGCCCCCCGGGACCCGTGGGGGGCGTTCCCGGAGGCGTTTTGGGGCGTTCCAGCTGAAAAAAAGGGAACGAGCTACTCCTCAGAGTCTTATACCAAAACTTTCAACCAAGCTATTTATGATACTTTAATTATAATTTTTACAATCCATATTTTTCAATTTCGTTATCATCAACGACTCACATTACATCTTAACACACTACATTTATTTAACTTTACGACCTTACTTGAACATGATATGTTCCATAGGTCATTTATTTAAACTCATGTGTGACCAATAACATGAAGAGAGAGAATTAAGAAATAAAAAATGATTTTGCATTTAATTGGTCCACTTAATTTGCCACATCAGTTTGTATATGTTTGTTTGTAATTGATTTGTGTATTTAGCATTTCTCTAAGATAAAATCTCACACATGGTTTTAGCGTTCAACAGTCAAAAATTTTTGTATTCTAACCATTAAATGTTCAATTGTCAAAAAATTTCTCCAACCCAATGCTCGTTCCGAAACCATGAAATATCAATCACGCCCAAAACACATTGAAGGCGGCAATGTTCCCTCATGGATTTGGTGTAACCCATATTCCAACCTACACCTAATGCCAACATCTTTAGATACATACAGAACAAAATTATTTGGTTACATACTTTCCATTAACCACTGGGTTAAACCCAGTGGCCAGGGGTGTTTCACTAAACCTGCTATGCGGGGCCCCGGGGGAGTTACTCCAAGGTCTCGAGTTCGAACCTTGATAGGTTTTCCTCGACGGTATTTTCCAATTAAGGAGGTGGTATGGTGAGAAAGGCTATTTAAGATCCGCTTAGTGCGGGACCTTTCGTTGTGCGATTAGCACACATCATACGCGTCTGAGGTAAAATTCACTTGTAAAAAAAAAACATATTTTCCATTAACACAGGATTTAATATTTCTTTTATTAACTTTATTAAGGGTTAAACAGACATCACCTTAGATTTTCTAGAAACCTAGAACCTATCATTTGATTGCATACTTTTCTTTAACACTACAAGATTTAGTAATAAGTGCAAACTCCACTTAAATACCTTTAATAAGTAAAGTATTTATGTAGAAAAATCCCTAAACTGCTATGTATGCATAACATTGTATACTAGTTTTGCATCAAGATGTTCAATTCCTTTTTTTTTCACGAGATATCCAAAGTTCAAATTAAAGGTGTACTTTTTAATGTAAAAGTATAAAATATATCCTGCAATACTACTGATATTAAACCATTACACTATTTTACTGTAAATCTATACTAAATCCTTCCTAAATTTTTATTTGAAATCATGAAAAGGCACCACTATATCATACATAAGTAAATGACAAAGTTCTTTTTTTATTTCAAACAACCAAGGAATAAAGTCTAGCTACTCGGAGTAATTAAATGGTGAAAGGCGACCCTATACACTTACAAATCGCAAACAGTGCTGGATAGCCCAAACCCGCCTTCTCCAGTTTTAAAGACACCCGTCGTGCAAATGCTCCATGCAATAAAACCTATTGTGACTCGGATTTAAACCATTGACCAGAACCAATCTATTTCATCATTGTCTCATTCTACATCAAATTAATTGGTGGTGTTCAAATGACAAGGTTTTACTTTGTCTTCATTCTCACAAAAGAGGTACAAATTGCTATGTATAGGTTCTACTCTGTATTTTTCCGACAAGTTTTGAATTCGACTCTCTATATATATATATATATATATATATATATATATATATATATATATATATATATATATATATATATATATATATATATATATATATATATATATATATATATATATATATATATATATATATATATATATATATATATATATATATATATATATATATATATATATATATATATATATATATATATATATATATATATATATATATATATATATATATATATATATATATATATATATATATATATATATATATATATATATATATATATATATATATATATATATATATATATATATATATATATATATATATATATATATATATATATATATATATATATATATATATATATATATATATATATATATATATATATATATATATATATATATATATATATATATATATATATATATATATATATATATATATATATATATATATATATATATATATATATATATATATATATATATATATATATATATATATATATATATATATATATATATATATATATATATATATATATATATATATATATATATATATATATATATATATATATATATATATATATATATATATATATATATATATATATATATATATATATATATATATATATATATATATATATATATATATATATATATATATATATATATATATATATATATATATATATATATATATATATATATATATATATATATATATATATATATATATATATATATATATATATATATATATATATATATATATATATATATATATATATATATATATATATATATATATATATATATATATATATATATATATATATATATATATATATATATATATATATATATATATATATATATATATATATATATATATATATATATATATATATATATATATATATATATATATATATATATATATATATATATATATATATATATATATATATATATATATATATATATATATATATATATATATATATATATATATATATATATATATATATATATATATATATATATATATATATATATATATATATATATATATATATATATATATATATATATATATATATATATATATATATATATATATATATATATATATATATATATATATATATATATATATATATATATATATATATATATATATATATATATATATATATATATATATATATATATATATATATATATATATATATATATATATATATATATATATATATATATATATATATATATATATATATATATATATATATATATATATATATATATATATATATATATATATATATATATATATATATATATATATATATATATATATATATATATATATATATATATATATATATATATATATATATATATATATATATATATATATATATATATATATATATATATATATATATATATATATATATATATATATATATATATATATATATATATATATATATATATATATATATATATATATATATATATATATATATATATATATATATATATATATATATATATATATATATATATATATATATATATATATATATATATATATATATATATATATATATATATATATATATATATATATATATATATATATATATATATATATATATATATATATATATATATATATATATATATATATATATATATATATATATATATATATATATATATATATATATATATATATATATATATATATATATATATATATATATATATATATATATATATATATATATATATATATATATGTATGTACTGTCAAAGAAAATATATGTTCATGTTTTATATTTACTAAAGAAAACAAATTGATAAATCACACAATTTAGGGTAAACTCACGTATTATTATAACTAAGAAAACTGGCTCAAAAACTTAATTACAATAATCCCTCGTACGCCCTAACCCTACATGATTATGGACATTATATAGGGAGAGACCGACTTGTCCTCCAAGTAATTACAAGGAACCCTAATTAACCCCTTAAGCCCAAAACCAACATGTTTTAAGTCTACGCGGGCCGACCCATAATCCTACACGATTTGGGCCGTTTACACAAATTATCCAACATTCACCCCCCTAATTTTTGAATCGGCAATGGGAGGTCTTCAACTCCAAGTAGCTTCCTCATTTCTTGGAACTTCACTCTTGCAAGGCCTTTCGTGAGTATGTCGGTTCGCTGCTCATTGCTCGTCACATGCTCAACCATGATATCTTCATTCTCTACACATTCTCGGATATAGTGATACCTTGACTTGATGTGTTTACTTCGACTATGGAAGACCGGGTTCTTTACAAGTGCTATTGCAGAGGTGTTATTAATTCGTAATGGTACCTTGTGGAGCTGTTTTCCAGTTAACTCAATCACCAAATTTCGTAACCATACAGCTTGACAAGCCGCCGCGCTTGCTGCCATGTATTCTGCTTCACAACTTGAGAGAGCCACAGTGTTTTGCTTTGTAGAACACCATGTTATTAGTGACGAACCATAATAGAAAACATGACCTGTCGTGCTTCTTCCATCATCATTGTCTATATTGTGACTACTATCACTATAGCCAATTAAAACACCATCTTTCTCTCGCGTATACTTTATCCCATAAGTAACTGTTCCCTTTAGATATCGAAGTATTTGTTTTACAGCAGCCATATGTGACACCTTCGGCTTATGCATATATCGGCTCACCATTCCAACCGAGAAAGCCATATCCGGATGAGTGTGCAAGAGGTAACGAAGGCACCCCACAATCTTTCAAAACTCGGTTGGATCCACATCCTCTTCATCATCGTCTTTTGACAACTTTAGATTAGGAAACATGGGTACATGTGTAGGATTGCATGTAGTCATTTTTGTTTCTTTAAGAATCTTGTGAGCATAAGCTTCTTGCTTGATAACAATACTTCCATTGCCTTGAACTACTTCTATGCCGAGATAATAAGTCAACTTACCTAAATCTGACATCTCAAAATTCTTTGACATAGCTCTTTTGAATTCCAAAATGTGTGACATATTCGATCCTGTCACAATGAGATCATCAACATAGACCCCTACAAGAATGAAACTTGAGTCTGACATCTTTCGGTACACCGCTTGTTCTTGAGAACATCGTTCAAATTTCTCAAGATCCTGTGTAGCTTGGTATTCCATGCACGAGGTGCTTGCCTTAAACCATACAAAGCTTTTGTAAGTTTGTAAACCTTCCTTTCTTCACCAGCTTTAACAAATCCTTCTGGTTGCAATACGTAGACCTGTTCGTTTAATTCACCATACAAGAATGCCGATTTGACATCAAGATGGTGTACTTCCCAACCCTCACTCGCGGCTACAGAAATCAACAGTCGAACAGTCTCTAATCTTGCTACCGGTGCAAAAACCTCATCAAAATCAACCCCCGGTTTTTGTACGTAGCCTTTTGCCACGAGCCTCGCCTTGTATTTATTGATTGAACCATCCGCATTGCGCTTGATTTTGTACACCCACTTCAACCCGATTGGTGTGACTCCTGGTGGTGGCTCTACTAACTCCCACGTTTTGTTTTTTATTATGGAGTCTATTTCAATCTTCATGGCTTTTCTCCATTCTGGTTGTAAGTTTGCTTCACCGAATTTATTAGGTTCACCTTCACAACAAAGCAAAAACTCAACAGTTTCAATTTCATTTGTCAGAACATAATCATCGATCCATGCTGGATTTGACTTAACCCGATCTGATCTTCGCAATGGAGTTTGTGTTTGTACATTATCATCAGGTTCAACATCTTCACCTACAATGTCTTCAGCTTGAACTTGAGAAGGTTCGGTATTGCTTGAAGCCGAGTTAGTGCTTCCTTGGCTTTCTTGCAGGCTCACAGGTTCTGGTGTTACTGGTTCATTGGCCTCGACTACAATAGGGCCAGCTCCTGTCTCGACAACCCCATCCCAATCGAGCAAAAACATCCCGGGTTCATA
>CM067172.1:14986645-15046645 GCA_034093135.1 Erigeron breviscapus | reverse complement strand
AAACCAACCCCCAAATCTTACTAAATCATCCTATGTTAACTAATTGGTTCAATTAAGTATCTAACCTTTGGTTTTAGGTACTTAAATTTTGGTAAGAAAGGAATACAAAAGTATTCTTACATTTTCTTTCTTATAGTATTTTTCATCACCCAAAAATGTATATCAAATTTTACAAAACTTGAATACTTTTATTACATGACAATGTAAATGATATATAAAATGAAAACTATGTACATATATATATTTACTTATACACATGATCCCATATACCTACTACGTTGCACCAACATCCTTGATTGATAGGAACCGGTGTACATGTATGGATTTACAACACTACATCCTTGTTTGATAGGAACCAGTGTACATACCTAATCTCATGTGTAGAAGTTATTTATATATGTAAATTAAACAAATGTCATGATAACAATCTAATTTGGGTGATGAAGATTACAAAAACAAACTTCCTTTCATCTATCTTCTAACAAGAACATATTAACTAAATCAAGTATTACTTTCTTTGAAAAGGTTCCACGAAGCACAACATAGTCTACTTACTTTCTTCTTTCTTCATCCCACGATTCACTCCAATTAAGGTGAGTTTCGTAGCCCCTCTTTTTACAAGTTTTTGGGGTGGAAAGTATACTTGTTCTTTTTAAACAGTTTTGTCGATTTCTGTTTATGTTCAATATTGAGCCTGTGCGTATAGAGTTACTTATGCCATTTGACGTGCTTCTGTCTTATTGTATGTGTGTGAATATGTGTTTGAAGTTGTGCTTTATGACGTGCTTATTTGACGTGCTTTTTATGTATTGGTGACTTGAGACTTTGAGACTATGGACTAGACGAGACTTTGAGACTTGAGACTTTGAGACTTGAGACTTTGAGACTTGAGACTTTGAGACTTTTGGACTTATTTTGGCGTAACTCTGCTCTTTATATATTGAACTATTATTTGTTTAGACTCAAAAGAATCGACAAAAGACTTATTTCTTTGACTAGACTTTTTGACATAAAACCTACGAACTCACCAACCTTTGTGTTGACACGTTTTAGTATACTTTTCAGGTACTCAGACTAATCAGGGATAAAGATTTGAATTCTAGGCTGGATTTCGGAGATTAGTGCTCCTTTACTTATATCGGACTTTAAGGCTGCATGTCTTTGTTTATTTTCTGTTATGGACGTACTAGAAATAAGCTCTCCTAGCATTGTGTGACTTGGAACTCTTGTATTAAGACTCATGTTTTGGGAATGTATCATGATATTCCATTTCATTTAGCAGTATCTATGTAATTCCATGTCGTGCTGTACTTTTCATGACACCTCATGTTTCCGTCAACGGTGGGGTGTTACAGAATGGTATCAGAGCCGTGGTTGTAGGAGAATTAGGTGGAAAAGCCTAGACTATAACCTAAGAACCCCATATAGCATTTACGATAGGAAGCATAGATGCATTCTAGACGTGCTAACGTCACTTATACTTTGAGTTCATGTTCTTTTGAGATTCATTATCCCTGTGCTTATTTTGACTGTGGCTGTCATTTGGTGACTGTGTGTTTTTGGTGCTATTGTGATTATTTATGTGTATTAGGGCAAAGATGAAGTGATGGCACTAACTAGTATTGCAGGACGATAGCAAGGAAACGCCTGATCAACGTTCTGCGATTATCTCCTGTTTTACGACAGTTTTTGACCTCATGGATTGCACTGGGAGTTATAGTGTGGTAGCAACCCTGGGCTGCTTAATGGGTGTTGGTTGGGTGGAGGGTTAGCCGCTGGTACACCCTGTATACATACCCTGCCAATACCAAGAGAGCATACCAGTACCGTGATCCGACCTTGCATTAGATGTACTAGGGGTGTGGAGGGAAAGCCGCTGGTATCACCTGTATACATACACCACTAGTGCATCGGATGTAGGTGTTAGATTTGGACCACATTTTAACTGTTTTATGATATATATATATATCACTATATATATTTTGCGTGAATATAAACACTCGTATTTGGTTACAATAGTGAAACGGCTCTTGATGTGTGAAATCGAGTATATATATATATATATATATATATATATATATATATATATATATATATATATATATATATATATATATATATATATATATATATATATATATATATATATATATATATATATATATATATATATATATATATATATATATATATATATATATATATATATATATATATATATATATATATATATATATATATATATATATATATATATATATATATATATATATATATATATATATATATATATATATATATATATATATATATATATATATATATATATATATATATATATATATATATATATATATATATATATATATATATATATATATATATATATATATATATATATATATATATATATATATATATATATATATATATATATATATATATATATATATATATATATATATATATATATATATATATATATATATATATATATATATATATATATATATATATATATATATATATATATATATATATATATATATATATATATATATATATATATATATATATATATATATATATATATATATATATATATATATATATATATATATATATATATATATATATATATATATATATATATATATATATATATATATATATATATATATATATATATATATATATATATATATATATATATATATATATATATATATATATATATATATATATATATATATATATATATATATATATATATATATATATATATATATATATATATATATATATATATATATATATATATATATATATATATATATATATATATATATATATATATATATATATATATATATATATATATATATATATATATATATATATATATATATATATATATATATATATATATATATATATATATATATATATACATTAATAATTAAAAAAATATATATATATATATATATATATATATGTATATATATATATATGTTATATATATATATGTTATATTATATTTTTATATAATTATTTAGGGTTATATATTATTAGTATATATATATGTATTAGTATTGCATTGATATGGACTGCATGACTAGTTTAAGTTCTTGATAGCATTCCTTAGACTATAAGACGAGAGGGCTTACTGAGCGCAACATGTGACGAGTGTTTCTTCGCGACTAATGTTTAAGAGATATACTAACGTGTGTGGGAAAAGTAGTGAGACGAGAGCTACTACGAACGGAGACGACCGCCGTGATTATTCAAGTCGACAATGCTATCCTGGCACGAAATGCGACGAATGAAGGGTCGACTTATAATGAAGCTGTGGATGCTCAGCATGAGGATGCAGAGGATAAGGAGATTGGTGAATACTATGAAGACGTTGATGAGAGAATTCGTAATGGAACTGTACCAAGAGGGCCTAGAAGTGGTGTCAGAACATGTACTTGCAAAAACTTCAAGAATTGTGGTGTGCAACAGTATGACGGCAAAGGTGGAGCAGCCAAGTTTATTCAGTGGTTAGAAAAGATGGAAGTTGTGATTGGTATTAGTGAATGTACTCCTGAGCAAAGGGTCAGTTATGTGGCAAATTTCCTTACCTTGGATGCGTTGTCTTGGTGGGACGGTCAGTGTCGAGTCAGAGCTAGAGTAGTGGCTGAGGTGATGTCTTGGTATAATTTTAAGGAGTTGATGATGAGAAGTTCTGTATAGCAACTGAGCTGGAAAAATTGGAACGGGAATTCTTGGAGCATAAGATGGTTGGTGCTGACCATGCTGGTTATACCACCCGTTTCAATGAGTTATCAAGGCTTGTTCCACATCTGGTTACCCCCGAGAGCAAAGAAACCGAGAAGTATCTTTGTGGGTTGATCCCTCAGGTTAGGTCGACTATGGCTGGTGTTCATCCACTTACTCTGGAAGAGGCTATATCGAGATCTGAGGCTATGACTGGTGAGTTAGTTCAGTGTGGGACTCGTACTGTTGTTGAGACAAAGAGGAAGGAAATTAGTGGGACAAGTAGTAGTAAGAAGGTTTAGCGATCTGATGGGAAAAGGCAGAACAGAGGCAAAGCATTTGCAGTAACTGATGTCGGCAAAAAGGAATATGTGGGTCCTCTCCCTAAGTGTACAAAGTGCAATCTTCATCATGCGGCGAATCAAATTGCATGACATGCTTCAACTGCAATAAGACTGGGCATTTGGAAAATTACTGTAAGGACCAAGGACTCAGAGGGTACCGTTGAATGTTGTACCATTGAATCAGAAGAGACTACCCGGAGTTCGGGGGCATGTTATAAATGTGAGGCCACTGATCACTATCGGAACACATGTCCCCAGAGGGTTGGACAATAGGTTCAAGTTGCGGTCCATCCTAACTAGTTACAAATTGCTGGACCCGTTAGAATAGAGGCGACCAAGTTCAAGCTGCTAGAGGTCGTGCTTATGTACTAAATGCAACAGAGACTCGTAACGATTCGAATGTGCTACATGAACATTTCTTCTGAATGGTCTTTGTGCTATTGTTCTTTTGTCTCGAGGGCTGATTATAGTTTTGTCGCGACTAGTTTCATTCCTTTATTGAGTGCTAGACCGAGTCTTACCTATATATATGTTACGACGTAGAAATGGCTAACGGTGGGCTAGTCAGACTAGACCAGGTCGTTCGTTCGTGTACATTAGACTTTAATAATTATAATTCCCTTATTGACTTAGTACTTTTTGAAATAGAAGTTTTGACGTTATTGTTGGTATGGACTGGATGTCTTTGGTTGACGCGATGAATTTATGTAGTGCAAAAATCGTTAGAATTCCCTTACCTAGGGGTGAAATGATAGAAGTCCAGGGCGAGAAGTCCGAGTCTTATGAGGGTCTTGCTATGAGTGCATCTGTTAAGGGGGTTAGCTTGATTGATGTTCCCGTCGTTCGCGACTATCAAGATGTTTTCCCTGATGATCTACCGGGCTTACCTCCGTCTCGACAACTTGATTTTCGCATTAGTCTTGTTCCTAACGCAGCTCCTGTAGCAAAATCCCCTTATAGACTAGCAACGACTGAACTACAAGAATTGGCCGTACAACTAAAAGAACTTCAAGACAAAAGATTTATTAGACCTAGTCAATCGCCGTGGGGAGCACCTGTTTTATTTGTCAAAAAGAAGGATGGTTCCTTTCGTATGTGTATCGACTATCGTGAGCTGAATAAGTTAACGGTAAAGAATCGCTATCCCCTTCCTAGGATTGACGATCTGTTCGACCAGCTTCAAGGTGCAAAGTGCTTCTCAAAGATTGATTTACGTTCAGGGTATCATCAATTGCGTGTACACGAGGACGACATACCAAAGACCGCCTTCAGAACAAGATATGGACATTTCGAGTTCACAGTGATGCCCTTTGGATTGACTAACGCGCCAGCAGTATTTATGGACTTGATGAATAGAGTGTGTCGACCGTATTTGGACGAGTTTGTAATCGTGTTTATCGACGACATTCTGATTTACTCAAAGACAAAGGAAGAGCATGCCGAACACCTGAGAAAGGTACTAGAGTTATTAAGGAAAGAAAAACTGTATGGGAAGTTTTCTAAATGTGAATTTTGGCTGGAGGAGGTACACTTTTTGGGACACGTCGTGAGCAAGGATGGAATACACGTGGATCCTAGCAAGATTGATTCAGTCAAGAATTGGAGAACACCAGAGACACCGACTGAAGTCAGACAATTCCTTGGTCTGGCTGGTTACTATAGAAGGTTCATTGAGAACTTCTCTAAGATTGCATTGCCGCTTACGCAATTAACGCAGAAAGATAGACCGTATGACTGGGGCGAGAAACAAGAAGAAGCGTTCCAGATTTTGAAGGATAAGTTATGTAATGCGCCGATTTTAAGTCTACCTGAAGGACCTGATGACTTTGTAGTATACTGCGATGCATCGGGTCAAGGATTAGGTTGTGTACTCATGCAAAGAGGCAAGGTGATTGCATATGCCTCACGACAACTGAAGGTCCATGAGAAAAATTACACGACTCATGACTTGGAGTTAGGAGCAGTGGTCTTTGCATTAAAGTGTTGGAGGCATTATTTGTATGGAACCAAGTGTGTAGTCTACACTGATCACAAAAGTCTACAACATATTTTCAATCAACAAGATTTGAATATGAGACAACGTAGATGGCTTGAGTTACTTAGTGATTACGATTGTGACATTCGTTATCATCCGGGGAAAGCCAACGTTGTAGCCAATGCTTTAAGCCGTAAGGAAAGAGTTAAGCCTAGACGAGTACGTGTTATGAGTATTACACTGCATAGATGTGTTAGAGATCAGATCATAGAAGCACAGACAGTGGTTGTTGGCAATGAGGAACTTCTCAAGAAGGAATTGTGAGGTATGGAACAACATTTAGATAAAAGGGACAATGGTGGCTTGTATTTCCTGGACAGACTATGGGTCCCTTTCACTGGTGATTTATGGACTTTGATTATGAACGAAGCCCATAATTCAATGTATTCAGTACATCCAGGCACTAACAAGATGTACTATGACTTGCGTGAGTTGTATTGGTGGCCTGACATGAAGAAGGATGTTGCTGAGTTTGTAAGTCGATGCTTGATGTGTTTACGGGTGAAAGCGGAACATCAAAAGCCTGCTGGATTGCTCAGACAACCAGAAATTCTCGAATGGAAGTGGGAGTGTGTGACTATGGATTTCATTACAAAACTACCTAGAACGAAGGAGGGTCATGATATGATTTGGGTGATCGTCGATAGACTGACAAAGTCTGCTCATTTCTTGGCTATTCGCGAGAAAGACCACACAGAGAAGTTGGTACAGAGGCATGTAAAGGAAGTAGTGTCGAATCGTGGCGCACCGGTTTCGGACAGAGATACTCGCTTCAATTCTCAATTTTTACGAGGGTTTCAGAAGGCCTTCGGGACTAGGATAGACATGAGTACGGCATACCATCCTCAAACCGATGGTCAGAGTGAGCGTACGATTCAGACTTTGGAAGACATGCTGAGAGCGTGTGTCTTAGACTTTGGAGGTAACTAGGATGACCACCTATATTTGATAGAATCCTCTTATAACAATAGTTATCACGCGAGTATTAATATGGCGCCTTTCAAGGCATTGTATGGACGGAAGTGCAGATCACCTGTCGCGTGGGCTGACTTTGGGGATAGTCAGTTGGTTGGGCCTGAGCTTATTGAAGAGACTGCCGAGAAAATAATTCAAATTAAAGAGCGACTTAGATTAGCCCGGGAATGACAAAAGAAGTATGCTGACGTCAGGCGTAGACCTTTGGAATTCAGTGTCGGAGATCGTGTACTTCTCAAGGTTTCCCCTTGGAAAGGAGTGGTTAGATTTGTCAAGAGCGGAAAGCTCGGACCAAGATATATTGGACCATTTGAGGTACTAGAAAGAGTTGGTGAGGTAGCTTATCGGTTGAGACTTTCAGATGAGCTTAAGGGGATTCACGACGTATTTCATGTGTCGCATCTCCAAAAATGTCTAGCTGAGGAGGAACGTCATGTGCCTATGGACGAAATCCGGATTGACGATAAGTTGAACTTCGTTGAAGAGCCTTTGGAGATTGTGGATCGCAAGGTGCGGAAATTAAAGAAAACCAAGTATACCCTTGTTAAGGTTCGTTGGAATTCAAAGCGAGGACCTGAATATACTTGGGAACGAGAAGATCATTTCAAGACTAAATACCCCCAGTTGTTTAATGGGACTTGTACCAGTTGAATTTCGGGACGAAATTCTTTTAACGGGGTAATAATGTAACAACCGTCACCTGAGCGTATTTTCCGAAGCACTTTTCCGGTCATTTATAGCTCATTTTCGTTTATGTACATTATTAGTCTGTAAGACTTTATCATGGAATAAATGGATTTATGTTTATTCGGGCTTAATGAGCATTTAGACTTTAGAAGAATGTAACATCCGCAAAAATTTCAGGTTGACTAAAAAGACTATTAATTTAAATATATGATTTATTAAACTCTTATGCAAATAAAACAATGTGAACAAACATCGTTATGAGTTAACGAACTGACAAACATTCATCGAGGTGATGAACTAGACAAGGGCAAACTTTATTTGCACAATCTAGCATCCTTGTTTGATAGGAACCAGTGTTTACACTACATCCTTGTTTGATAGGAACCAGTGTTTACACTACATCCTTGTTTGATAGGAACCAGTGTTTACACTACATCCTTGTTTGATAGGAACCAGTGTTTACACTACATCCTTGTTTGATAGGAACCAGTGTTTACACTACATCCTTGTTTGATAGGAACCAGTGTTTACACTACATCCTTGTTTGATAGGAACCAGTGTTTACACTACATCCTTGTTTGATAGGAACCAGTGTTTACACTACATCCTTGTTTGATAGGAACCAGTGTTTACACTACATCCTTGTTTGATAGGAACCAGTGTTTACACTACATCCTTGTTTGATAGGAACCAGTGTTTACACTACATCCTTGTTTGATAGGAACCAGTGTTTACACTACATCCTTGTTTGATAGGAACCAGTGTTTACACTACATCCTTGTTTGATAGGAACCAGTGTTTACACTACATCCTTGTTTGATAGGAACCAGTGTTTACACTACATCCTTGTTTGATAGGAACCAGTGTTTACACTACATCCTTGTTTGATAGGAACCAGTGTTTACACTACATCCTTGTTTGATAGGAACCAGTGTTTACACTACATCCTTGTTTGATAGGAACCAGTGTTTACACTACATCCTTGTTTGATAGGAACCAGTGTTTACACTACATCCTTGTTTGATAGGAACCAGTGTTTACACTACATCCTTGTTTGATAGGAACCAGTGTTTACACTACATCCTTGTTTGATAGGAACCAGTGTTTACACTACATCCTTGTTTGATAGGAACCAGTGTTTACACTACATCCTTGTTTGATAGGAACCAGTGTTTACACTACATCCTTGTTTGATAGGAACCAGTGTTTACACTACATCCTTGTTTGATAGGAACCAGTGTTTACACTACATCCTTGTTTGATAGGAACCAGTGTTTACACTACATCCTTGTTTGATAGGAACCAGTGTTTACACTACATCCTTGTTTGATAGGAACCAGTGTTTACACTACATCCTTGTTTGATAGGAACCAGTGTTTACACTACATCCTTGTTTGATAGGAACCAGTGTTTACACTACATCCTTGTTTGATAGGAACCAGTGTTTACACTACATCCTTGTTTGATAGGAACCAGTGTTTACACTACATCCTTGTTTGATAGGAACCAGTGTTTACACTACATCCTTGTTTGATAGGAACCAGTGTTTACACTACATCCTTGTTTGATAGGAACCAGTGTTTACACTACATCCTTGTTTGATAGGAACCAGTGTTTACACTACATCCTTGTTTGATAGGAACCAGTGTTTACACTACATCCTTGTTTGATAGGAACCAGTGTTTACACTACATCCTTGTTTGATAGGAACCAGTGTTTACACTACATCCTTGTTTGATAGGAACCAGTGTTTACACTACATCCTTGTTTGATAGGAACCAGTGTTTACACTACATCCTTGTTTGATAGGAACCAGTGTTTACACTACATCCTTGTTTGATAGGAACCAGTGTTTACACTACATCCTTGTTTGATAGGAACCAGTGTTTACACTACATCCTTGTTTGATAGGAACCAGTGTTTACACTACATCCTTGTTTGATAGGAACCAGTGTTTACACTACATCCTTGTTTGATAGGAACCAGTGTTTACACTACATCCTTGTTTGATAGGAACCAGTGTTTACACTACATCCTTGTTTGATAGGAACCAGTGTTTACACTACATCCTTGTTTGATAGGAACCAGTGTTTACACTACATCCTTGTTTGATAGGAACCAGTGTTTACACTACATCCTTGTTTGATAGGAACCAGTGTTTACACTACATCCTTGTTTGATAGGAACCAGTGTTTACACTACATCCTTGTTTGATAGGAACCAGTGTTTACACTACATCCTTGTTTGATAGGAACCAGTGTTTACACTACATCCTTGTTTGATAGGAACCAGTGTTTACACTACATCCTTGTTTGATAGGAACCAGTGTTTACACTACATCCTTGTTTGATAGGAACCAGTGTTTACACTACATCCTTGTTTGATAGGAACCAGTGTTTACACTACATCCTTGTTTGATAGGAACCAGTGTTTACACTACATCCTTGTTTGATAGGAACCAGTGTTTACACTACATCCTTGTTTGATAGGAACCAGTGTTTACACTACATCCTTGTTTGATAGGAACCAGTGTTTACACTACATCCTTGTTTGATAGGAACCAGTGTTTACACTACATCCTTGTTTGATAGGAACCAGTGTTTACACTACATCCTTGTTTGATAGGAACCAGTGTTTACACTACATCCTTGTTTGATAGGAACCAGTGTTTACACTACATCCTTGTTTGATAGGAACCAGTGTTTACACTACATCCTTGTTTGATAGGAACCAGTGTTTACACTACATCCTTGTTTGATAGGAACCAGTGTTTACACTACATCCTTGTTTGATAGGAACCAGTGTTTACACTACATCCTTGTTTGATAGGAACCAGTGTTTACACTACATCCTTGTTTGATAGGAACCAGTGTTTACACTACATCCTTGTTTGATAGGAACCAGTGTTTACACTACATCCTTGTTTGATAGGAACCAGTGTTTACACTACATCCTTGTTTGATAGGAACCAGTGTTTACACTACATCCTTGTTTGATAGGAACCAGTGTTTACACTACATCCTTGTTTGATAGGAACCAGTGTTTACACTACATCCTTGTTTGATAGGAACCAGTGTTTACACTACATCCTTGTTTGATAGGAACCAGTGTTTACACTACATCCTTGTTTGATAGGAACCAGTGTTTACACTACATCCTTGTTTGATAGGAACCAGTGTTTACACTACATCCTTGTTTGATAGGAACCAGTGTTTACACTACATCCTTGTTTGATAGGAACCAGTGTTTACACTACATCCTTGTTTGATAGGAACCAGTGTTTACACTACATCCTTGTTTGATAGGAACCAGTGTTTACACTACATCCTTGTTTGATAGGAACCAGTGTACATACCTAATCTCATGTGTAGAAGTTATTTATATATATGTAAATTAAACAAATGTCATGATAACAATCTAATTTGGGTGATGAAGATTACAAAAACAAACTTCCTTTCATCTATCTTCTAACAAGAACATATTAACTAAATCAAGTATTACTTTCTTTGAAAAGGTTCCACGAAGCACAACATAGTCTACTTACTTTCTTCTTTCTTCAACCCACGATTCACTCCAATTAAGGTGAGTTTCGTAGCCCCTCTTTTTACAAGTTTTTGGGGTGGAAAGTATACTTGTTCTTTTTAAACAGTTTTGTCGATTTCTGTTATGGATGTACTAGAAATAAGCTCTCCTAGCATTGTGTGACTTGGAACTCTTGTATTAAGACTCATGTTTTGGGAATGTATCATGATATTCCATTTCATTTAGCAGTATCTATGTAATTCCATGTCGTGTTGTACTTTTCATGACACCTCATGTTTCCGCCAACGGTGGGGTGTTACAGAATGGTATCAGAGCCGTGGTTGTAGAGTTTGGGCAATTCCATGTTGTTTTCTCCTTGTTACATGTGGCGATTGTCTGATACCACTTGTGAGTCCCTCGATAGCTATGGATCGCTCTCGAGATCGTCTATGGTTATGTCGTGAGTGCGGAATCCTCACGAGATAACTGTTTGATTAGTTATCTATTATATTGCTAATTACAAGAGTATAATCAGCCTTATATTGCTCTATATTCGTTTGGTATATGTCACAAACGAACTTAGATTCCTTAGGTGTGTTAAAACTCTTCGTCGTCTATTCAATTTAGGGTTTTTATATGTTTCAGATTATATTGGACTCGCTGGGCTTTGTTCTTACGAACTTAGCGGCCCAGCCCATCTTAACGAAGATTATCTTCGTTAGTACCTAACGAAGATTATCTTCGTTAGTTGTAAATCAGCTTTATAGTTATATTCCTAGTATTTCACGTACAAGGAATCCTAACGTATATTATGTTTGTACTTGTATAATCATACATAACAAACATCATATATAAACATATATAACACCTAAACATGTAATCGATCATTACCAAAACATTATGTTCATAATCTATCAATTACATATACAAATAAGACATAATCAAATCTAAGTTGCTGTTGTCACATCAACGTGCATCAACAGTAATCTTATTTATCCTTTTGCATTTTTTTTATTGTTATTGCTACATGTTTAGTTGTCTTTTTTTTCCAAAATTTGGGTTCAAATATTTGACATAAATTTAGGTGCAAAACTTTGTCGCGTGAAAAGCGTATTCCGTGGCAACGCGCGCGTACAATATCTAGTTAATATACTAAATTTGAACTTCTTTATATTATTGTGAATTTATCAAAGTATCAGTTTGGGCTTCGGCTTTAAGCCAATATCGACCCAAACTGGTCCAAACTCAACCCTAATTTTTATATAATCTCCTCATTCTTTTAATTGAAAAAAGATAAATGAGTGGAACCCTCTGATCGCATGTGTCGTCTTGGTACCTAGAGCGTACACCGCATAAAACTCATGTTCGGTGGTTCACTATTCTCACATATGGATCACAAGATATAGTTTCTACACTTGCCTTTTTCAAGATATGAACCCGTGACTTGCAGTCTTTATCTGTTGGCTCATGTGGTCACATAGTTTATCTATGATCAATTGGTTCATTCTTTTATTTGTAATGTCATTGATAGCTAGAGCTTTCATTTATATTTGGTTGAATTGAATGAAATAATGATGAAACAGAATGAACATAGTTATTGAAGGAGTTACTACCATTTCATTGTCGTATTTGGTAATCATATTGGAATGAAATGAACTATTAATGCAAGTCGTTTGGTACGTCTGAATAGAGGGGTGAGTAAAATAAAATTTATATACAATGACAAAAATACCTCCAGGTAGTTGAGATTTTGTAAGGATTAGAGGAGCATAATAGGTAAATCCATTTTGAGTTTGAAATGGAATGAAAAGAAAATAGGCATGTTGTGAGAATGTAAAATTAACAAATTAATGTCATTCCTTAATAATGGACTATTCCATTACAAAAGGTTAAACATACACATTTTCTTCATTTTATTTGAAGGGAAAAATCACTCTTTTAGTTCCAACCTTTCATTTTTTTACCACTTTAGGTACTCACCTTTTTTTATTGTTAAAATGGGATGTAACATTTATAAAACTTGTGAAAGTAGGTTCTCACTCTTTGTTTACCTTTGATAACCGGTTGCAAATCTGATGTGGCATAAATTGCCATATAAGAATTTCTTCATCTGCTTATTTTTATCCAATTAACTTCCCACCACCACCCTGTTCTATTATAAAAAAAACCCTAGCACACCACCACATTCAATGAAGGAGACAAATTAGTAAATTCCAAATTACCTGCCAAAAAGATATGTTAATTTATATTTTTTAAATCAATCTTATACACGTAAAATTTGTTTTTTGGGTTTTATATGATTTTTTTTGTTACAGGGTGAATGAAATGAATGAACAACCTTCTAAAACTCGTATAAGACTACATTATGATGGGGTGTTTACTGGCAGCCCTTTAGGATATCTCAACAGCAAGGAAAAAGACATGGGTGAACTTGATTTGGCTGGTATGACTTTTTATGAATTTAAGATTATTGTTGAGAAACTTAGTAATACTTTATGCAATAAGTTGTACCTGGTAAAGGTTTGGATAATGGTGTTAGGACTTTCAAAAATAGGGATGATATGGATAAATGTGCTAAATATGGTATAAAGAGTGACTGTGTAATTGATATTTATGTCGACCATTTTGATGCTGATTTGGCTAGTGTGTTACATAAGTTAGAGGATGATTCTAGTGATGAGAATAAGAATGAGAGTGAGAATGTTAGTGATTCCGATGAGGATTATGCATATGATTATATAGATGATGATGATGAAGATGAAATTGCTTCATTAGATCATTTGTCTGAAGGTGAGGAAGAAATAGTTGATGTTAGGACCAATAGGCGAAAAAGTAATGTTGCTGATGATGGATTCTTGACTGAAGTATGTGATGCTTATGATAGGGAGAAAATTGTTGAAAAGGAGTATGATTCTGAAGAAGAACGTTGCATTGGTGAGGATAACGATATAGTGGGTGATAACTTACCTATTCATAATCCTGACATTAAGTGGCATAATTAAGATGCACCCCGTTCTTGGTGAAAAATATGAAAGCCCTCAACAGGGCTGTTATTTTCTATGCTCTTGCGAATGGTTATAAGTGTATATGGAAAAAGTAATGTTGCTGATGATGGATTCTTGACTGAAGTATGTGATGCTTATGATAGGGAGAAAATTGTTGAAAAGGAGTATGATTCTGAAGAAGAACGTTGCATTGGTGAGGATAACGATATAGTGGGTGATAACTTACCTATTCATAATCCTGACATTAAGTGGCATAATTAAGATGCACCCCGTTCTTGGTGAAAAATATGAAAGCCCTCAACAGGGCTGTTATTTTCTATGCTCTTGCGAATGGTTATAAGTGTATATGGAAAAAAGATAATTAGGAATCCAAGCATAAAGTTGAGGCAAATAAAAGAGAAAATGATGAAGAAATACAAATGTAAAGTGAGTATTAATCAATGCAAAAGGGCCAAACCAAAGGCATTATATGGACTTGAGACATGCCTACAAGCTCATTATGCTAAGTTATGGGCATATGGAAATGAGATTGTCAAAACAAATCCTGGGAGTACTGTGAAAGTAAAAGTTAATACCATGCCTGACGGGAAGAATTATTTTGAGGGGTTTTACGTTTGTTTTAAAGGGCTTAGAGATGGTTGGTTAGAAGGTTGTAGAAGGGTAATTGGCTTGGATGGCTGTTTTTTGAAGACAATATGCAAAGGCGAGTTATTATCTGCTGTAGGGAGAGATGCAACAAACCAGATTTACCCGGTTGCATGGGCAGTTGTGACAGTTGAAAATAAAGAAAACTGGAAGTGGTTTATGGAATACTTGATTAGTGATTTAGGACTAGAACTTAGTCAAGGGTTGTGCATCATATCAGACCAACATAAGGGGTTGTTGCAAGCTGCAAAGGAAGTGATGCCACTTGCTGAACATAGACAGTGTGCTAGGCACATATATGCCAATTTTAGGAAGAAGTTTTCAGGTGTCCACTATAGAAATCTGTTTTGGAAGGCTTCAAAGGCTACGTACATAGCAGCATTTGATGGACAAAGACCCAAAGACATGGAGCAGGGCTTTTTTTACAACAGACAAGGTATGTGATGCTGTTGAGAATGGCATAAGTGAGTGTTTTAACTCGGTATTAGTTGAAGCAAGAACAAAGCCAATCATCACCATGTTTTAACTCGGTATAGCTAGGAGAATGCCTGGTAGGCCAAAAAAGAATAGAAGGAGAGATGCATCAGAAGCCGGCAACCATTCAACTAACAAGGTTTCAAGAGTTGGTATGAGCATGACTTGCCAAAGATGTTATGAAAAAGGTCATAATACTAGAGGTTGTCCAAATGAGGAAAGACCCCCGCCCCCAAGAGAAGTCAGACCCAAGGCCCAACCCCACTACTAGGCCCAACCCCACTACTAGGCCCAACCCCACTACTAGGCCCAACCCCACTACTAGGCCCAACCCCACTACTAGGCCCAACCCCACTACTAGGCCCAACCCCACTACTAGGCCCAACCCCACTACTAGGCCCAACCCCACTACTAGGCCCAACCCCACTACTAGGCCCAACCCCACTACTAGGCCCAACCCCACTACTAGGCCCAACCCCACTACTAGGCCCAACCCCACTACTAGGCCCAACCCCACTACTAGGCCCAACCCCACTACTAGGCCCAACCCCACTACTAGGCCCAACCCCACTACTAGGCCCAACCCCACTACTAGGCCCAACCCCACTACTAGGCCCAACCCCACTACTAGGCCCAACCCCACTACTAGGCCCAACCCCACTACTAGGCCCAACCCCACTACTAGGCCCAACCCCACTACTAGGCCCAACCCCACTACTAGGCCCAACCCCACTACTAGGCCCAACCCCACTACTAGGCCCAACCCCACTACTAGGCCCAACCCCACTACTAGGCCCAACCCCACTACTAGGCCCAACCCCACTACTAGGCCCAACCCCACTACTAGGCCCAACCCCACTACTAGGCCCAACCCCACTACTAGGCCCAACCCCACTACTAGGCCCAACCCCACTACTAGGCCCAACCCCACTACTAGGCCCAACCCCACTACTAGGCCCAACCCCACTACTAGGCCCAACCCCACTACTAGGCCCAACCCCACTACTAGGCCCAACCCCACTACTAGGCCCAACCCCACTACTAGGCCCAACCCCACTACTAGGCCCAACCCCACTACTAGGCCCAACCCCACTACTAGGCCCAACCCCACTACTAGGCCCAACCCCACTACTAGGCCCAACCCCACTACTAGGCCCAACCCCACTACTAGGCCCAACCCCACTACTAGGCCCAACCCCACTACTAGGCCCAACCCCACTACTAGGCCCAACCCCACTACTAGGCCCAACCCCACTACTAGGCCCAACCCCACTACTAGGCCCAACCCCACTACTAGGCCCAACCCCACTACTAGGCCCAACCCCACTACTAGGCCCAACCCCACTACTAGGCCCAACCCCACTACTAGGCCCAACCCCACTACTAGGCCCAACCCCACTACTAGGCCCAACCCCACTACTAGGCCCAACCCCACTACTAGGCCCAACCCCACTACTAGGCCCAACCCCACTACTAGGCCCAACCCCACTACTAGGCCCAACCCCACTACTAGGCCCAACCCCACTACTAGGCCCAACCCCACTACTAGGCCCAACCCCACTACTAGGCCCAACCCCACTACTAGGCCCAACCCCACTACTAGGCCCAACCCCACTACTAGGCCCAACCCCACTACTAGGCCCAACCCCACTACTAGGCCCAACCCCACTACTAGGCCCAACCCCACTACTAGGCCCAACCCCACTACTAGGCCCAACCCCACTACTAGGCCCAACCCCACTACTAGGCCCAACCCCACTACTAGGCCCAACCCCACTACTAGGCCCAACCCCACTACTAGGCCCAACCCCACTACTAGGCCCAACCCCACTACTAGGCCCAACCCCACTACTAGGCCCAACCCCACTACTAGGCCATTAGCCCCACTAGTTTGTCCAGTCCCACTACTTGGCCCAACCCCACTACTTGGTCCAACCCCACTAGTTTGTCCAGTCTCACATTGCATTGGTATGCTATTGAAGAAACTATCAGTGAAAGCATCATGATTAAACATTTCAGTCACATTTGGGTTGAGTCCATGCAACACCTCATTCACAATTGGTTGTGTTTCAACTTGCTGTGGTTTATATGGGGTTGTTTCAAACAAGTTTTTTATAGGTGTCTTTTTTGCAGGTTCAATATATACTTCTATTAACTTGAACTTGTCAATAAACTTCAACAAATACCTAACATCATCATCATTTTCTAAAGCATGACAGCCATATTCAAGATCCATATTAGGTACTTTGAAATGGTAACACATTGGAATAGGTTCCTTATAGCCTAATTCTTGAAGCATGGCATTTAGTTCAATAACCGAAAACTCATCACCATCTATGCAGTCAAAATAGCTAACCTTACCATTAATGTATTGCCTTCCTGGTGGCTTTGTGAATTCCCCCCCATGATGGATTTCCAATGAAAAATTATTACTGCTATCACCTGTTTAAAAATATTAATAAAAATAGTTAATTTAATAAAATTATCAAATAACCATAAATTTAAACATATATTATTTTTGAGTTATATCAAATTATGAAAGAAAAAAGAAACTGATGAAAAGGTAGTAAAGATATATACTAACCATATAGGTCATTCACGTCGACTTGTTCACCCTTGCTTCGAAGAAACCACTGTGTCAACACCATTGTTATACCATTCGAAAAAGAAACTGATGAAAAGGAAGTAAATTATTGGAATTTTTATTTTTTACTAGATTAGATATTAGGGATTAGGGTTTAAAAGTGAAATTGGATAAAAGGGGATAAATCCAGATTTTGGGTGCTTAAATAGGGTTAAAAGATGGTAACTACCCCTCACGTGAGGAGCACGTGAGGGCACTTAACGTCTGAAATTAACTCCCCCGTTAAATTGTACCAAAATTGCAAAAGGTTTCGAAAATAGGGACGTTTTTTGCAACGAAACCTAAAAAGGTCCTCAACCTGCCAAAACATACAAACCACAGGGACCAAAAATGCAATTAACTCTTTAAATTTTGACTTTAAACGAATTTAAAGTGTACAACGCCCCACCACTCTTGTGGCTGTGTAAAATAATTTAATTCTTCTTTTTCTACGCATTTATAAACATAAACATTTTTATGTTTAATAAGGGACAAAATTTAAAAATTTATAAAAAAATAAATATAAAAGAGGTCAAAATTTAAAAATTTAGAAAAAGTTATAAGATTCATGGTATAATTTTAATTTCTAGAGGAGCATTGGTCCTTCTTGCCCCCGTTTTGATATCACATCTGTTTGAACGAATGTATAAACTAAAAAAATAATACTCAATTGTTATGGTATGTAAAAATGTCTGTAAAAATCAAATATATGCATGTGTAGTATTGGCATACGGCGACAAATCTATATGAGTACTACATACAACAAAAGATACACCTAAACTAATGTTTGAGTGCCAGCTCCAAGTAACAAGAAGTTGAGCTTTGCAGATTAATTATTGGATCTGTACACTAGCTAGACATCTTTTATACTAACAAAATGTATGCACATGAGATGTTTCACTTAGATCCAAAAAACAATTGTCCTACTTTTCATATTTATTGAAAGATTACCTTCATCTTAGATCCAGTGTAGATAGGACCCAAATTTTGAAAGCAAGTCTCTATTACAAAATTTAAGGTTTATATTTTATTTTTTTTAGCTCTTTTTGTCACGCTTTTACCTAACATTGATCTTTCATTTATTTTTTTATTCATTTAGTAATATATTACTCCATCCGTCCCATGATAAGTGTCTTACTTTGAATATTCAAAGTCTTTATTTATAAACTTTGACCTTAAATATTTTTTTTTTGTGTTATATAAAACTTAATAAAATTATATCATTGAAAACACTTTTAAAACACAATCAATTCATATAACTTTCATCAATTATTATCTAACACAAACAAAATTATTTAAAGTCAAAGTTTGCAAAAATTAGACTTTGAAAATTCAAAACATGACACTTTTAGTGGGACGGATGGAGTAATTTGTAATCATTTATACAAAGGTTTTTTTGTAAATTCGTTTTTTAATTGTTCTCATTGACATGTTACTACGTATCTAGATCTAAGCGTTTATACTTTATATATTTTTTAGCCCTTTTTTATCACGCGTTTACCTAATATTGATCTTTCATTTGTTTTTTTTATTCATTTAGTAGTATATTAATTTGTAATCATTTTTATAAAGGGTCTTTTACATAAAAAAAACTAATATTTGTTATCATCTATCAACGTTCAGGTAATTCCCGACTATATAATGACCATAGCTACCTATACTTACGTTTACCTTTCATTTGTTCTTATTAATTTATTAATATATTAATTTGTACGGATTTATTAACCATTCTGTTAAATAAAAAAACAGTTTGCATGGTCAACGACCAGGTAATCCATGACACTATGATGCAGTATTTTTTAAAAAAGTCTTTTAAACCACTTTTTATTCTGCGTGTTGATTTATTTTTAGTTAAATGATACCTTTTTGTAATGTACGTTTATCTTTACGTATATATTGCTGATCTTATACAAGTTACGAGTTTTACGTATTGTTATGTTTCCAGAGGTAACGTCCAGTTAAAAAACTAGTCTCACTTTTTTTTTAATTTAGTAAATCGGAGCTCACTAAATCAATACTTTTGTAACTATACACTGCTTAGAAATCATTTGCATTTTCATTAAGAAAGTGAAATAAGGTTGATCATAAAATCCTTCCAACATTGATGAGATTACTTGCTCGTCAGTTTTACTACATTACACGTCAGCACATCTAAAGTCAAAAGTGACGACATACCAGCACTTCATTACTATATTTTTATTGGGAAATGCTTAACCTTTATTTTAATACTTTTACCATAATTGTGACTCATATGACTTCCCTATTTAATTCTTATCAGGCCATTTTACTAGATTAATGTAAAAAACAAGAAAACTAACGGCTCGGATTAAGTGTGGACCCACCAGGCTCATCAAACGCTTATCGATTAAGCGACGGTTGAAACCGTCATAGTAAACCGATACGATGCTGCCAATGATGTTGGTAAACCGACGAGAATCGACGAAGCAAGTGATGAGCATGATATGTACAGACTTGTTCAAGTTGTAGGTAATACCTTCTTAACTCCATTTTTGGGGACACTTATGCTTGTTTTTGTAAGTTTATCATCTAAAGTTTACAATCAATATTTCAGGTACAAGTAAGGTGGATGTACCATATAAGATTGGCAACAAATTGACGGATGTTATGCTTGAAGTCTTAAACTTAGACAAGAAGGAGACTATATCAATTGATACCATTTCAGACCAAGACTTTTCCGAGGTCACAAATTAGTTCTCATATTCCTTTCTGCTCTTTGTTTCATTTGTTTTGCTTTGCTTTGTGATGAGTTACTATTAGATTCATGTGTGACAAATATGCTGGGGAATGAGACTTCCCTCATTGGTCTGGCAATGGGTCAGACAACTAGGGATTGGATCTGACCCCACTCGACCCATTTATCTTTATGCTTTTAAGCTAAGTCTACACATCCAATTTCCAACCCTTTGTCTCTCATCCATCTTTATTCTACTACATGTATACTTATCACTCTTCATTTTAATATATAACAATATTTTATAACATTGAATTTTCTTATGTTTTAGGCTTAATTTTTTAGGAGATGTAATCCTATTTTCGAGATATAAAAACTTAAATTTTACTATTTAAACCATTTATTGTTCAAGACGACTATCATATGGAAGTTATATAAATTCATTACATTAAGACAACCTGTCATGGCCTCATCGGGAAAAAAACAATATTAAAACCAATCAGGTGCTTTGTCATAGTAAAAATAATTGAATTCTAAAAAGGTATGAAACCAATTCAAATTTTATAAGAATTCCAGCCCATTGTAAAATGACTCGATAACTTAAATAAAGTTTGGTGTTATGAATTAATTTATCCGATGAATCGATCATCAAGTCACCCAATGGTTCGAATGTGATAAATAAATTTTTAAGGACTACAACAACAACAACAAGGGTACCCAATCCCGGCATAAGCCGGGCTATGGAGGAGGTATGATGTAGACAGACCTTACCTCTACTCAAAGGTAGAGAGGCTGCTTCCAGATCCACCGAAGTGGAAGGGACCTCCGGCCCGGGTGAAAAAATAGGGTTAGATCCACCGGAGTGGAGGTCTAAACCGGATCTCTACTCCTCTCTGGGAAAGCCAGGGCTCTCAACCAGAGAGAGCTTTCTAACTAACGGCTCTTTTAGAGAGAGAGAGCAGCGAGAAGAGATGATCTCTACTCTTCTCTTTTAGAGAAGAGATGAAGAGCGTTCTTTTTCAGAGAGGACTAGTTTAGTACATTTTTCAGTATATTGATTAATGTGAGACAAATGGTAAAATATTTATATATTATAAGGGACCCGCTTTATGAAATATATTACATTTTCTATAATTACTAAAAAATAACAAGCTTATCTTACATCACCAATCATTAAGACATTTTAAGATAGAAACTTTCTCATTATAATTACGATAACCTCTGTAGCGACTACTAAGGGTTACATGTATCTAAATATTACCTATTATTACATCTTTGAACTAGCATATCTTTGGTAGTATCCTATGTTACATGCATATAGTTTAACTAGCCCATGTAATGCGGTTGTGCTACATTGAAGGGAAGTTGTTATTTATGGTGGTGGCTAGTGTTAGTGTGGTGGGAGGGGGCAGAGGTATCCAATTATGGTATCAACCAATAATGAGTAGTATTATATCAAGGCAACTATAGTTCATAAACTACAACTGTCACCGTAAAACAATATGAAAATTTAGCTTAATTCTTGAGATGAATTGGAATATAACATGATTCAATTCGTAATAAACACGTACCGGGGAATCCAGATCGTCCCGTGGAACCTGTAACAGCATAAAGCATGATTGCTATTGATTTCGGGTTCCCATAACAAGATGATTGATTTAGGATGGATTGATGAATTCATGATTAAGGAATTCATCAGAGGATGATGGACGAAATTAGATATGAGGGAGGCTGTGATTATGTGTGTGATTCACCTTAAATTAGGGTTAATTACTCTCTATATATATAAGGAGAGTATTTTCACATTTAGTCCCTCTGGTGTTTAATTTGTGCCTCATTAGTCCTCTTAGTTCCAATCACCTAATGGGAAACCCTATAATACGTCTTTAAGAGTAAATACGTCCATCGAATATTTACTAGACATAGGGATTTCAGTTATCGTCAATTATCATATCAGGAAGGATAGATGATCAGTGACGGTCACACTAACGTGGTTCCAACATTCTCCCACTTGACCAAGCGATCATTTATCTATGAGTATTTAATAAGTCCGGCCGGGATAATACTCATTTCGTTTTAAACCGAAATCATAGCCAATAAGTACAGTCGTAGAGAAGAACATCAACTCAGGACCCCCACTAGTCAAACTATGACTCAAATTTAAAACTAATAAGCAATGATCAATTGACTGAGACAAATTTTGTTGCATAATGTCTTTACACTGTTATGAGCTCGAAGTGTAACTAATAGACAAACAAAATCTGAATAAGGAGGAAAATTTTCATTAACATAATAATAATAATGACCAACAAGTACAACATGCTATCATAATAGGTCCTTTAGTAAGCCTCATCTTCGATACGTATCCTACGAAGATTTTTAGGAGGAAGACCTTCGGTCATTGGATCCAGTAGCATCTTATGTGTACTTATGTACTCAATACAAAGAACATTTTCCTCAATCTGTTTACATACAAACAGAAACTTTGTATCAAGATACATCTCAGCGCCAGTTGAACTGTTACTGTTCAGCAAGTTACGGTAGCTGAGTTATCACAGTAAAGCTTCAATGGTCTATAAATAAAGTTGACGATTTTCGAGTCCACTGACTAAGTTCTTTAACAACATCCCATGACATGAAATTATGAACGTTCAGACATCATGGTAGACGTTGCAGTCAGTTTCTACTTATGACTCCGTCAAAAGATAGGTTTGCCAACTATCCATAAATATATACATTCAGAAGTAGATTTCTTATTGGAATTAAAACATCCTACTACTTCTAAGTTGTCACCTCTTCTATAAGTTAATGTGTAGTCTTTGGTCCTTAGCAGATATCGTAAAACCTTTTAGCCGCTTTCCAGTGTGCTAATTCGGGATTAGATAAGTAACTCCCAAGCATACCGGCGATATAAGCGATATCTAGATGAGTACAGACCTGAGCGTACATAATGCTCCCAACTACTTATAAGTAAGGTATCATCCTCATTTGCTCCTATTTTATCTCAATGATTGGACTTTGGAAACATCACATACGTCTCCTTTTACTACTAGAGTTATAGTGGGTGTGTAGTGCTGCATGTTATGGCGTTCTAAGATGTGTTCAATATAAGTCTTTTGAGAAAGAACCAGAACATCATTACGCCTATCTCGATGTATTTCGATACCTATAACATAAGAGGCATCACGGAGATCTTTTATGTCGACATTCTGCGAAAAAGTAAACGCTTCGACTCATGCAACATATCCAAGTTGTTACTTGCAAGAATATCATCCATGTGCAAAACAAGGATTGTAAATTTACTCCCACTGATCTTGAGATAGGTGCAAAGATCCACTTGATTCTTTAGGAAGTCTTGTCCTTTTATGACTTTATTAAACTTAAGGTACCATTTTAAGTGATGCTTGCTTCAACCCGTATATGGACTTATTCAACTTGCAGACCATGTGCTATTTACCTTCTGGAATTATAGGTTCACATGTATACGTCTTATTGCAAGTTTCCATTCAGGAAAGTGGTTTTGACATCCATCTGATGTAACTCTAAATCATAATGAGCTACTAATGTCATGACAATCCTTAAGGAATCTTTATGAGACAGGAGATAAAGTCTCTTGATAATCGATTCCTTCCTTTTGAGTAAAACCCTTTCGCAACTAGTTATGGCCTTATAGCGTTTGACGTTTCCTTTCGGGTCTAATTTGGTTTTGAAGATCCATTTACAACTTATAGGTTTGGATTCTTCAAGAAATTCAACCAAGTCCCAAACGTCATTATGTTATATGGAATTGAGCTTTCAAATTACAGCTTCATTCCACTATGTGGCCTGATCGCTAATAATGGCTTCTTAATAAGAGGTAGGATCAGTAAGCTTTCCAATGTCCTCAACTTCAGTTAAATAAGTTATGAAATCATCAAAAGTTATGGCCTTGCGTGACCTAGATGATCTCCTGAGTTGATTTCCAGGTTGAGTAAGGAAGATGCTTTAGCATTAATAGCATTAATAGTAAGATGCTTTGCTTTAGCATTATTTAATAAGATGCTTTATCATTAGTAGTATCATAATTAGGAGGATTAGGATTCTGATTTGGAGAAGGTGGATCAGTGATTTTAGGAGCAGCGTTGAGTACAAGAGGAGTTATCGGAGGAGTAATAATAACCGACGAGTGGTTCCCCCCGCTTCTTGTACTTATAGCAAATCTTAAGTTATGATTTGTCGTGCTCCCACTGATCTCTTAGTCTTCGAGAAACGTGGCATGATGCGTGTCAATAATGCTAGTAGTGCAGAAAAGACAGTAAAACTAATAACCGATAAAGAAACATGTAAGGGATTTAGGATCCAGTTTCTTTAAGTTAGGGTTACAGACTTATGCTTCGGCATGACAGCCTCATACTTTCATATATTTTAGACTCAGATTCCTTTCTGTCCAGGACTCTTAGGGACAGATTCTAATGGAACTTTTTATTGAGTATATGAAAAGCTGTTTTAAGGCCTTAGTCCAAAGGAAAGTTGGTAAGTTAGTGTTGAAAAGGCATACTCTTCACCATGTTCATTAAGGTTCTATTTCTCCTTTTAGCAACATAACATTTTGTTGAGGAGAACCTGACATGGTGTATTGGTTACTTATGTCTTGTTCCTTTCAAAAGTTATGGAAAAAGACCATGAACTTCACCAATATCAGTATGTCTACCACAATACTTACCTTGATCTCACAACTTTTATTTTTACGATCAAGTTTGTTTTAAACCAAAGGTTAAGATCAATAAAAGTCTCTAAGGGTTCAGATCAGATTTAGGTGCATATAACGTGAATAATCGTTAATGAATGTAATAAATGATGCATGTCCTGAAATGATGCGGGATAGGGGCCACTTAACGTCAGAGTGAATTATTTCCAACAAGTTGGAACTTTTAGTAGCTCCTTTCTTATTCCCTTTAGCCATCTCACCTTAGAGGCAGTAAATACATGTTTCAAAATCACTAAAGTCAAGAGAATGTAATATTTCATCCTTTATGAGTCGTATCACGCGAACTCGTGATATGTGGCTAAGATATTTATGCCACATTATGGAGGAATTCTCTAATTATTTAGGTGATTTTGTCTTTGTTTTAGTTATGTCATCAATATCAGGAGACAACAAAGACTGTGAGAAATTATGATCTAGTTCTAACTTATACAACATTCCATTCAAGAAACTAGGACCACGTAATGCATTATTATGAGTAATGGCAATCTCGTCATAACCATGAATTATTACATAACCTTCAAGGTCTTAGACTAAAAAAAACAGATACAAGGTTTCGAGAAATTCTCGATACACATAAGGTATCTACTAGTCTAATACACTTTCCATTGTTTATATGTAAATCATAAGTCTCCATGGTTTCGATATATAAGAGATCAACCCTTCCAACTCTAGGCTTTCTCTGGTCATTTGATAGTTTCTAGATTGCATGGAATCCTTGTATAAAACTAGAATCACTCACACATGTATTGATAAGTACATCAAACATAAAAGAATCAAATATTACAAAAATTAAGTTACCTTTCTTAGCTAGCTACTCCTTGATTTTAGGGCAATCTAGGCACAATCATAATTTGCAGTTAGGATTGCTTGTCAAGACTTAATGCTAGAGGTAGTAGCACCATGATTAGCCTTTGAACTTTATTTGCAGTTTTTATTACTGTTTTTATCTTTCCTCTTAATGGAATTAGCAGTGGTACTAAGATGAACAACTTAAGGTTGGCCCAACTTAAGGCGACCATTTTCTTGCACACACATTGCTATTAGTTCACTCATCAACCATTTATCCTTCATAGCGCTAAAATTAATTTTGAAGGAGTCGAAATGAGCAAGCAATGAGGTCATTAAAATGCAAAAGAAAATTGTCATAAACTTCCATTTTTTGGACTCTTAAGCTTATGAGTCATGTCAGTCATTTACATTATGTGTTCACAAGCACTGCTATTTCCTTTGTATTTAAGCTACTTGCAAACGCCTTATACATTCCCTCGGAAACTATGATTGATGAAGTTTCTGACCATCATTATTGACAAGTGATTCGCCCTATCCACTTTATTAAAAATTCGCTTTCTGAGCTGCGGAAGAGTTAGCAGTAAAGCAGTGGGTTCATTATGGTGAATGACATAGTCAAGGTCTATCATCTACAGAATTAGAGGTAATTAATCCTTTCATAAAGCAAAGTTTGCATCAGTAAGTGGCTCAATGCCTAAGTTAGGTACTTCAGTGAAATAAGGAGGATATTAATTTATGATACAAGCAATAGAAGATTATAATAGTAATGCCTAAAATAAGTAGGCTTAATAGTAATGAAATTATGGTGACATGATTAGCTATATAAGGCAAACTAAGTAATGTCTATAAAAGTAAGGGAACTAAAGTAATGCCTAAAACTAACTAAGGGCTAATAATAATGTTCCTTATAGCAACATAATTAGATTTCAAAAGGTAATGAGACTAAAACCATTATACTAATGAAGCTAGTGATAAGTAAGCCTATTGTAAACACCAAAACAATAAGCTAAAGTAAGGCTCTACTTAGATGTTACATCACCTTTGGGCAGAAATAACTAATATCTAAGTACACATGAGCATTAGGGTCATGCAACACAACGCTTATCTTTTGATCTTTGGGCACAAAATTAAGAATCGTGTATTTTAGGCATGAAAAGAATCCCTTTGCTACACAAAACATATTAAATCACCTTTGGGCAGAATTAATATGCTAAGTGTTAATTATGCAAAAGAGAAAAGAGCGCAACATGAGAATCACATTTGACCTTTGGGCGCAAATGATGAAACCATGTACATTAGTGCGAAGCCCCCACACATTACGGGGGTCCGGGGGCAGCGCCCCTGGAAAGCGGGGTCCAAGGGGCGGCAGCCCCTGGCGGGGTCCAAGGGGCAGAGCCCCTGGCTGGGGTCGAGCTGATAATCAACTAAGTTAATCAGTAATCCATGAAAAATAAGCACGGTACGAAGATAGTTAAGTTCGTAATAAGGATTAACTTCGTAAGTAGTAATTAACTTCGTAAGTAGTAATTAACTTCGTAAGTAGTAATTAACTTCGTAATAAAAGTAACTTCGTAAGTAGTTAACTATCTTCGTAAGTAACTTACGAAGATAGCTTACGAACATAAGCAACGAAGATAGCTTACGAAAATAAGGTAAGTTCGTGAGGAAGTAAGTGCGAAGATGAGCAGAAGTTTCGTACACAGTTAAGCCTTACGAACTTAGAAATTCCTAACGAACTTAGAGTTCAAACGAATTTAGAGTTCAAACGAACTTTAAGTTCGTAAGAAGCATACGAACTTAAGCTTCTGCATTTTTTTGGTTCGCGATTTAGGGTACGAAAACGGATCAAATCAAGGGATAAATTCGTAACGAGTCTCTGATACCACATGTTGGAATATAACATGATTCAATTCGTAATAAACACGTACCGGGGAATCCAGATCGTCCTGTGGAACTTGTAACAGCATAAAGCATGATTGCTATTGATTTCGGGTTCCCATAACAAGATGATTGATTTAGGATGGATTGATGAATTCATGATTAAGGAATTCATCAGAGGATGATGGACGAAATTAGATATGAGGGAGGCTGTGATTATGTGTGTGATTCACCTTAAATTAGGGTTAATTACTCTCTATATATATAAGGAGAGTATTTTCACATTTAGTCCCTCTGGTGTTTAATTTGTGCCTCATTAGTCCTCTTAGTTCCAATCACCTAATGGGAAACCCTATAATACGTCTTTAAGAGTAAATACGTCCATCGAATATTTACTAGACATAGGGATTTCAGTTATCGTCAATTATCATATCAGGAAGGATAGATGATCAGTGACGGTCACACTAACGTGGTTCCAACAATGAATTCATACATTTACTAGTCTCAGTTATTAGTAATCATCTATTGATATTGATATACTATCACACATATATATGGGTAAACAGATGAGTTTTTTTTTCCGGGTTACCTTGTGGAAGACGAGTGTTATTGAGTCAGATGCACACAACCTCACCGGGGTATCTCGTGACCGTATTTAAACCTTTCCCGGACCACCTTTAAGATTAGAATAAATCTTAGTTCAGATTATATAGCTTCTTGAAATTTGAAGTTAAATGACACATTTGCGTTTATTTGGAAGAACAAATTTGTTTTGATATTTATTGGAAGAAAAAGAAGATTATTATTAATTTTGGAGAGATTGTTCAGTTGCATTCTTAAATGGTGAATATTTTTAGTTGGGTATAAAAAGGAATATAATTGTTTTGATATCTATTGGAATTTTTTTTACTATTAATGGTTTGACAAAATAAGGTGTTATTTAGTAGATGGATTGAAAAGAAAGGGCTTAGTTAATTAAGTTAGCTCAAAAGGTGACTTATTTGATTTTATAATAAAGGCTCTTATTAATTAATAGAAGTCTATATCTCAAACGACTTTTCTTACACACACACACATACACAAACACTAGAAATGTACTATACCAGGCATGGAGTTGTATAGTTTCAACGTAGAGACAAAACTAAAGGTGACGGCTCCCGGCTCTGCTGACCGCCAGTGACCAGCAGTGTTGTAATAGAAGCCTTTTAACTTTATTACTATCGGAAAAATATTATATTTTGATGTTGACAAATTAATTAACATTGATTTAATTGCATATTAATGACTTACCTTATTTTAGTGTTCTTAAATTTTCAAATTTTAAGACTACCATCAAATGCTTTATATTTTAGTACTAGATGATGCCCGCACCATGCGGCGGCGGGGTGGTGGCAGTGGCGGCGAGAGGTGTAGGTTATTGATATAAATAGGGAGAGTGTAGTTATTTTAGGAGTTAAATGATATGTGTTGTAAATTAATTCATTAAAGGTGTTTTTGGTAGACCATGTGTTTTAGTTGTTAGAGGTGTTGATATATTAAGGGCATTTTGGACATTTCAAAATCTGAATATTAAGACATACCATAAATAGAAGACTCAAAATGCGTTATGATATAGTAAAGATAAAGATAAAGATAAAGATAAAGATTGAAGTATAGATATAGATATAGATATAGACATAGACATACTTAATATGGGGTTGGTTATTGTAAAACAAGTATATTAACGTAAAACAAATAAGACAAGATCTTGACCCTTTAGATCATGATAAAATTGATGCACGAAGATTCACGAAGTACATGTATATATATTGATGCACAATGATTTTCATAATGCACGGTGATAAGTACATGTATATATATTGATGCACAATGATTTTCATGATGCACGGTGATTTTCAGTGAAGAGAAACCTATTGTTTTATTTGTTTTACTTTAATACTTGTTTTATTATACCTAGAACCTACTTAATATATAACATTAATCTTTTGTTTTAAAATCGAATTAATCAGTTGTCTTTGCTATGTAATTGTGTCACCTCAATAAATCTTTAAGATATGTCTCAGTAAATTGAGTCAAATATGATGATTTGTAACGCCATCTGTTGGCTTTTATTTATGGAAATACAATTATAAGGCTATAAAATTGATTTTAATATTTTATTAGTATAACATTAAGACTGATTCTGTGATTTTGGATATGTTTGACAATTTACATATTACATAGAAAAATAATCTATTAGTTTCCCTACAAATATTCTTTCTTCAAATGTAATGGCCATATCATTAGGAAGATTATTAGGTGGATCTTTATGGAACATATAGCATTACATCAGACGGGATTGTAAACTAGTGCTTTATAAATGAGTATAGGTACCGGGGATTCTTGTCTTTTATAAATATTAAATATTGAGGATTTTTAATTTTGCCTTCTGCCGGTGAATACGTGGATAGATATTAGATTTTATATATTATTATAAGTCTATGTAGTTACAAACTTCGTCTAATTGATTGTATGTTCTTCTCAAACATCTTTCTCATGTTTGATATAATATTCGTCAACGCCATTTCAGGAAGAATGCAGACGTCTGCAACAAAGTATAAGATGCGGTCTTGTAAATCACTTCACTGTAGTAAGTTTACGGGAAAAATTACTCTTTTAGTTCCAACCTTTCATTTTTTTTAGGTACTCACCTTTTTTTATTGTTAAAATGGGATGTAACATTTATAAAACTTGTGAAAGTAGGTTCTCACTCTTTGTTTACCTTTGATAACCGGTTGCAAATCTGATGTGGCATAAATTGCCATATAAGAATTTCTTCATCTGCTTATTTTTATCCAATTAACTTCCCACCACCACCCTGTTCTATTATAAAAAAAACCCTAGCACACCACCACATTCAATGAAGGAGACAAATTAGTAAATTCCAAATTACCTGCCAAAAAGATATGTTAATTTATATTTTTTAAATCAATCTTATACACGTAAAATTTGTTTTTTGGGTTTTATATGATTTTTTTTGTTACAGGGTGATGATGATGATGATGATGATGATGATGATGATGATGATGATGATGATGATGATGATGATGATGATGATGATGATGATGATGATGATGATGATGATGATGATGACGATGACGATGATGATGATGATGATGATGATGATGATGATGATGATGATGATGATGATGATGATGATGATGATGATGATGATGATGATGATGATGATGATGATGATGATGATGATGATGATGATGATGATGATGATGATGATGATGATGATGATGATGATGATGATGATGATGATGATGATGATGATGATGATGATGATGATGATGATGATGATGATGATGATGATGATGATGATGATGATGATGATGATGATGATGATGATGATGATGATGATGATGATGATGATGATGATGATGATGATGATGATGATGATGATGATGATGATGATGATGATGATGATGATGATGATGATGATGATGATGATGATGATGATGATGATGATGATGATGATGATGATGATGATGATGATGATGATGATGATGATGATGATGATGATGATGATGATGATGATGATGATGATGATGATGATGATGATGATGATGATGATGATGATGATGATGATGATGATGATGATGATGATGATGATGATGATGATGATGATGATGATGATGATGATGATGATGATGATGATGATGATGATGATGATGATGATGATGATGATGATGATGATGATGATGATGATGATGATGATGATGATGATGATGATGATGATGATGATGATGATGATGATGATGATGATGATGATGATGATGATGATGATGATGATGATGATGATGATGATGATGATGATGATGATGATGATGATGATGATGATGATGATGATGATGATGATGATGATGATGATGATGATGATGATGATGATGATGATGATGATGATGATGATGATGATGATGATGATGATGATGATGATGATGATGATGATGATGATGATGATGATGATGATGATGATGATGATGATGATGATGATGATGATGATGATGATGATGATGATGATGATGATGATGATGATGATGATGATGATGATGATGATGATGATGATGATGATGATGATGATGATGATGATGATGATGATGATGATGATGATGATGATGATGATGATGATGATGATGATGATGATGATGATGATGATGATGATGATGATGATGATGATGATGATGATGATGATGATGATGATGATGATGATGATGATGATGATGATGATGATGATGATGATGATGATGATGATGATGATGATGATGATGATGATGATGATGATGATGATGATGATGATGATGATGATGATGATGATGATGATGATGATGATGATGATGATGATGATGATGATGATGATGATGATGATGATGATGATGATGATGATGATGATGATGATGATGATGATGATGATGATGATGATGATGATGATGATGATGATGATGATGATGATGATGATGATGATGATGATGATGATGATGATGATGATGATGATGATGATGATGATGATGATGATGATGATGATGATGATGATGATGATGATGATGATGATGATGATGATGATGATGATGATGATGATGATGATGATGATGATGATGATGATGATGATGATGATGATGATGATGATGATGATGATGATGATGATGATGATGATGATGATGATGATGATGATGATGATGATGATGATGATGATGATGATGATGATGATGATGATGATGATGATGATGATGATGATGATGATGATGATGATGATGATGATGATGATGATGATGATGATGATGATGATGATGATGATGATGATGATGATGATGATGATGATGATGATGATGATGATGATGATGATGATGATGATGATGATGATGATGATGATGATGATGATGATGATGATGATGATGATGATGATGATGATGATGATGATGATGATGATGATGATGATGATGATGATGATGATGATGATGATGATGATGATGATGATGATGATGATGATGATGATGATGATGATGATGATGATGATGATGATGATGATGATGATGATGATGATGATGATGATGATGATGATGATGATGATGATGATGATGATGATGATGATGATGATGATGATGATGATGATGATGATGATGATGATGATGATGATGATGATGATGAAATTGCTTCATTAGATCATTTGTCTGAAGGTGAGGAAGAAATAGTTGATGTTAGGACCAATAGGCGAAAAAGTAATGTTGCTGATGATGGATTCTTGACTGAAGTATGTGATGCTTATGATAGGGAGAAAATTGTTGAAAAGGAGTATGATTCTGAAGAAGAACGTTGCATTGGTGAGGATAACGATATAGTGGGTGATAACTTACCTATTCATAATCCTGACATTAAGTGGCATAATTAAGATGCACCCCGTTCTTGGTGAAAAATATGAAAGCCCTCAACAGGGCTGTTATTTTCTATGCTCTTGCGAATGGTTATAAGTGTATATGGAAAAAAGATAATTAGGAATCCAAGCATAAAGTTGAGGCAAATAAAAGAGAAAATGATGAAGAAATACAAATGTAAAGTGAGTATTAATCAATGCAAAAGGGCCAAACAAAGGCATTATATGGACTTGAGACATGCCTACAAGCTCATTATGCTAAGTTATGGGCATATGGAAATGAGATTGTCAAAACAAATCCTGGGAGTACTGTGAAAGTAAAAGTTAATACCATGCCTGACGGGAAGAATTATTTTGAGGGGTTTTACGTTTGTTTTAAAGGGCTTAGAGATGGTTGGTTAGAAGGTTGTAGAAGGGTAATTGGCTTGGATGGCTGTTTTTTGAAGACAATATGCAAAGGCGAGTTATTATCTGCTGTAGGGAGAGATGCAACAAACCAGATTTACCCGGTTGCATGGGCAGTTGTGACAGTTGAAAATAAAGAAAACTGGAAGTGGTTTATGGAATACTTGATTAGTGATTTAGGACTAGAACTTAGTCAAGGGTTGTGCATCATATCAGACCAACATAAGGGGTTGTTGCAAGCTGCAAAGGAAGTGATGCCACTTGCTGAACATAGACAGTGTGCTAGGCACATATATGCCAATTTTAGGAAGAAGTTTTCAGGTGTCCACTATAGAAATCTGTTTTGGAAGGCTTCAAAGGCTACGTACATAGCAGCATTTGAGGAGGCTATGCTAGAGATTAAAGCAATTAGCCCCGCAGCACATAAGCATTTGATGGACAAAGACCCAAAGACATGGAGCAGGGCTTTTTTTACAACAGACAAGGTATGTGATGCTGTTGAGAATGGCATAAGTGAGTGTTTTAACTCGGTATTAGTTGAAGCAAGAACAAAGCCAATCATCACCATGTTTTAACTCGGTATAGCTAGGAGAATGCCTGGTAGGCCAAAAAAGAATAGAAGGAGAGATGCATCAGAAGCCGGCAACCATTCAACTAACAAGGTTTCAAGAGTTGGTATGAGCATGACTTGCCAAAGATGTTATGAAAAAGGTCATAATACTAGAGGTTGTCCAAATGAGGAAAGACCCCCGCCCCCAAGAGAAGTCAGACCCAAGGGAAGAAGAAGATTGCATCTTCCTAATATTCATACACAAGGTGTTAGTAATACAAGAGGAAGTTCAACTTCTGCAGGAAGAGGTAGAAGTGGTGGAATAAATGGTCTTCTGGAAGGGATGGGAATTCAATATGACCCAATAACAGGAGAGACAATGGTGGGGGTAATGCACAAGCTCTTTTATATTTACTATTATATAAGTCTTATATTTATTATTATAACGTAAATTTTTATAAACATTTAGAAATATTTTTTTACGATCATTTGCAGAATAATAGTGGAAAACCAGTTCGGGCTTCGCCTAGAGGTGTGAAAACTGTTGGTGTTGTGGAACCATCTCAAGAAGTTGTGGAACCAATTCAAGAAGTTTTGGAACCATTCAAGAAGTTGTGGAACCAGTTCAAGAAGTTGTGGAACCAGTTCAAGAAGTTGTGGAACCATCTCAAGAAGTTGTGGAACCAATTCAAGAAGTTTTGGAACCAGTTGAAGAAGTATATTATCCGGTTCAAGAAGTGGTCCAAGATGAGATGGAAGTTTCTGGGACACAACCACGAGAAAGTAAATCTTACAGGTTTGATCATTTATTTGACTTGCATGACCTATTTGATGCAAACCATCCTATTAATGGAGAAGTTGCTACTAAACTACCAGTGAAAACAAGGGCTGTCGATGTTTAGATGCTTATTTTTAGTCATGGTGACTTGTTTCTAAATGGGATTTTGTATTTAAGCCATGATGATTATCTGTTTCTAACTTATGTATGGAAACTTGGGACTTTGATATGTGGATGATATATGAGAATATGAGATGGTCTTTTTTGATGTTTTGTTCACTGGTTTGGTCATACTCCGATTTCTTGGTCATATTATGATCATATTCCTGTTATCACTTGTGATGTTAAGACTTGCTGACTTTTTGTTTCTCTAAGAGTTTGCAACTTTTTATTCAATCTTAATAAATCACCTCCATATATACATGTTCCTATTCTGATCAAAATGGACTAAGTGTCAAGTTAATGACAAATGTTTCCATATATAAAATGGTAGGGACCATTAATAATGTAAGCATATGGATGTGATTTTTGCCAAGTTATCTGTTCTATTTGTTATTATCATTAACGAAAGAATAAATAGTGTGGCTTGACTTTTATTAGTCAAACATGCTAACATTACCCAGAAGGATGAATGGATGGAATTGGAAAAATAGGTTGTGATGGGTGTTTGATGTCTCATCCTACGTGTTAATGACGTGGCAAAAATAGTTGTTTCAAATGACGTGGCAAGCCATGTGGAAGCTTACATGGATTGGTTGTAGGTTACCAAGTAACATGTTGGTGTACAAAAATAAGTTAATACCATTTTCCAACAATTTTTATAAGGTGGGTGATTAATGTAACAATTTATCCAAAGATCACATTCCAATTTAACAATAAAAAAAGGTGAGTACCTAAAGTGGTAAAAGAGTGAAAGGTTAGAACTAAAAGAGTGATTTTCCCCTTATTTGAATGAACATTCTCACTTTCATTCCAATCTACCAGTCGTAACTTTTTATGGGGTCAACAAAATATTAATTTGAAACACGAATTTATTAACTACATTTCACCTCCTTCATATCTGTTTTTTCATAAGATTAAGTATTGTTGTTGTTGTAGCCTCAACATAATCGACATTGTTCTTATGGAGGTGATTCTTCCACCAACAACTTTGATTGTTGTTAATATGATTGTACATTTCACCTCCTTCACAATTGTATGATTGCATTAATATGATTGTACATTTCACCTCCTTCACAATTGTATGATTGCATTAATATGATTGTACATTCGAATTTGATTGTTGTTCATTGTTGTGTATATTGATTGTTGTTAATATGATTGTACATTTCACCTCCTTCACAATTGTATGATTGCATTAATATGATTGTACATTCGAATTTGATTGTTGTTCATTGTTGTGTATGTGATAGTATAGTGGTGTACGATTTTTCTTACTAAGTTGATTTTATGTCTAGCAAAGTATATTATCTCGTGAAATGTTCATTTGAAAACTGACCAAAACACACTGTGATCTGAATCTAACACAATGTGTTTTAATTGTGTTTTCTAAAAACACAATGTGCTTTTATTGTGTAATCTAAAAACATATTGTGTTAAGTTTTAAATCACAGTGTGTTTTTGATAGCGCGTGAAAATCAGAGAATCGTTCAAACACACTTTGAAATGAACTTAACACAATGTGTTTTCTAAAATAAATTAAAAAAAAACAACAACAAAGTTTAAAGTGTAAAGACTTATCAAATCATTTAAAGCAAGCTCTTTCAGTAGATTTTTATATGGGCTTTAAGACAACAATGTAAAGCCCATAAGTGGTCAAATGGGCACCAAGCCACCAACTATTGAAATAAACAAGACAGCAAGTTAGTAAGTCCTTACAAGTATTTCTTTTTGATTTGTACTAGTTAACATTAACACATTGATTAATAAAAGTATGACACTCTTCCTTTTTCAAGTCTTGTATGTAATTTTCTTCTAATTATTTTCTAAATGGATATCTGTTCATGTTAAAGCTAAATGGTATATGCAAGTGGTGTTGGTTATGTAGTCAAATAAAATCTTTCCTGAAATGTTTGAGCACAACCTTTCCATGGGGTGATAATATGTGGCATACACCACTAGTTTACACCTCAAACTACAAAATGTACAACACCATAAAGCATAAGTTGGTGGTATATGGGTAAAAGAGGTGGTGTACGGAGCACCCCTTTTCTTGTGGTCTTCTCGGCCTGAAAGTACAACTGAGCTTAGGAAGTTCCTCTGTAAGGTTCTGCGAATCATAAATAGGGTGCTATTCCTATGGGAAACTGTCATTTACAAAATCAGGTGCCTTAGTTTTTTTCTTTTATGTGCTTTTATTGTGTAATCTAAAAACATATTGTGTTAAGTTTTAAATCACAGTGTGTTTTTGATAGCGCGTGAAAATCAGAGAATCGTTCAAACACACTTTGAAATGAACTTAACACAATGTGTTTTAATTGTGTTTTCTAAAAACACAATGTGTTTTTATTGTGTAATCTAAAAACATATTGTGTTAAGTTTTAAATCACAGTGTGTTTTTGATAGCGCGTGAAAATCAGAGAATCGTTCAAACACACTTTGAAATGAACTTAACACAATGTGTTTTCTAAAAACACAATGTGTTTTTATTGTGTAATCTAAAAACATATTGTGTTAAGTTTTAAATCACAGTGTGTTTTTGATAGCGCGTGAAAATCAGAGAATCGTTCAAACACACTTTGAAATGAACTTAACACAATGTGTTTTCTAAAAGAAAATTAAAAAAAAACAACAACAAAGTTTAAAGTGTAAAGACTTATCAAATCATTTAAAGCAAGCTCTTTCAGTAGATTTTTATATGGGCTTTAAGACAACAATGTAAAGCCCATAAGTGGTCAAATGGGCACCAAGCCACCAACTATTGAAATAAACAAGACAGCAAGTTAGTAAGTCCTTACAAGTATTTCTTTTTGATTTGTACTAGTTAACATTAACACATTGATTAATAAAAGTATGACACTCTTCCTTTTTCAAGTCTTGTATGTAATTTTCTTCTAATTATTTTCTAAATGGATATCTGTTCATGTTAAAGCTAAATGGTATATGCAAGTGGTGTTGGTTATGTAGTCAAATAAAATCTTTCCTGAAATGTTTGAGCACAACCTTTCCATGGGGTGATAATATGTGGCATACACCACTAGTTTACACCTCAAACTACAAAATGTACAACACCATAAAGCATAAGTTGGTGGTATATGGGTAAAAGAGGTGGTGTACGGAGCACCCCTTTTCTTGTGGTCTTCTCGGCCTGAAAGTACAACTGAGCTTAGGAAGTTCCTCTGTAAGGTTCTGCGAATCATAAATAGGGTGCTATTCCTATGGGAAACTGTCATTTACAAAATCAGGTGCCTTAGTTTTTTTCTTTTATGTGCTTTATTTTGCTTCAAGTTGTCGGAGACAATTTTATGTTGAATGTTGAAACCGGAAAGAAGAGTTGGTGATATTGATATCAGAAAATGTATGCCTCTATTGTGAATGGTCTGAAGTAGATAATGTGCCTTTGAAGTGTAGCAGATCCTTTACCAAGTCTGATTGTGTCTAGTAATGACTGTAGGAATGATTTGTTCTCTTGATGTAGTTTTAGATGAGAAAAGATTTAGTAGAGCCTTTGAACCAGATATTAACATAAGCCATGTAGCTACATTACTTGTAAGCAATTGGATAAATTGTGTAGCTACATAAGCCATGTAGCACAAGGAAGTTGTGATCTGAAATGGCTTGAGAGACATTGGTGTGATCCAAAGTCAACACATACTCCCCTCCTGCTGCTACATTGTAAAAATATATTGGTAATGATGATGCAACAACAAGATGATAATCCTTAAAAATATTTCATTCCTGAAAAAATACTTGCAAGCCATTGTTGTTGTTGCACCTTACTTTTCTTCTTCTCTGTCACATTGCTTTTTTTTGTTAAATTGTTAAAATTGGTTTCAGGAGGAAAGTCATCAACTCTGAAGGAAAAGTCCTAAAAACTCCCGAAGCTTCCAAGAAAGTTCTGAAGGGAAAGTGTGTAGAGGAAAGTGTGGTTGAAACAGCCCAGGGAATAATCAAGGGAAGTGTATGAAAAACGGTTTAGAAAAGAGCGAGTCATCAAAGGCTGTTGTAACAAAACTTACAAAAGTAGTGAAGGTTACATTTTTCAAGTCAACTCAGATGGAGAAGGCTCCTGCCAAGAAGATGTTGATGGAAGTTGAGGAATTCACTGTGGAAAACATCGGAGAACAATATCTCAACTTGTTCCCAGGTGTTGATTTGGCGGAGTACCATCTCGTGTATCAAGATAAAGATGGGGACTGGTGGTGTTTAGGACCCCCAAAGAGCTCTCATTAGCTCTTGAGGAAATTGGGGATCAGAAAGTGATTTTTAGCGTTCAACAGAAGTAAGGTGCGGGTTCGTATGAGGTGGGGTACCATGGGAAGTTTGTTTACTGGTTTGGATTGTTGTACTGCGTATGTACTATGACCTTATAAGTTGGTGGTATATGGGTAAAAGAGGTGGTGTACGGAGCACCCCTTTTCTTGTGGTCTTCTCGGCCTGAAAGTACAACTGAGCTTAGGAAGTTCCTCTGTAAGGTTCTGCGAATCATAAATAGGGTGCTATTCCTATGGGAAACTGTCATTTACAAAATCAGGTGCCTTAGTTTTTCCTCTGTAAGGTTCTGCGAATCATAAATAGGGTGCTATTCCTATGGGAAACTGTCATTTACAAAATCAGGTGCCTTAGTTTTTTTCCTTTTATCTGCTTTATTTTGCTTCAAGTTGTCGGAGACAATTTTATGTTGAATGTTGAAACCGGAAAGAAGAGTTGGTGATATTGATATCAGAAAATGTATGCCTCTATTGTGAATGGTCTGAAGTAGATAATGTGCATTTGAAGTGTAGCAGATCCTTTACCAAGTCTGATTGTGTCTAGTAATGATTGTAGGACTGATTTGTTCTCTTGATGTAGTTTTAGATGAGAAAAGATTTAGTAGAGCCTTTGAACCAGATATTAACATAAGCCATGTAGCTACATTACTTGTAAGCAATTGGATAAATTGTGTAGCTACATAAGCCATGTAGCACAAGGAAGTTGTGATCTGAAATGGCTTGAGAGACATTGGTGAGATCCAAAGTCAACACATACTCCTCTCCTGCTGCTACATTGTAAAAATATATTGGTAATGATGATGCAAACAACAAGATGATAATCCTTAAAAATATTTCATTCCTGATAAAATACTTGCAAGCCATTGTTGTTGTTGCACCTTACTTTTCTTCTTCTCTGTCACATTGATTTTTTTTGTTAAATTGTTAAAATCGGTTTCAGGAGGAAAGTCATCAACTCTGAAGGAAAAAGTCCCAAAAACTCCAGTAGCTTCCAAGAAAGTTCTAAAGGGAAAGTGTGTAGAGGAAAGTGTGGTTGAAACAGCCCAAGGAATAAGCAAGGGCGAGTGTATGAAAAACGGTTCAGAAAAGAGTGAGTCATCAAAGGCTGCTGTAACAAAACTTCCAAAAGTAGTGAGGGTCACATTTCTCAAGTCAACTCAGATAGAGAAGGCTCCTGCCAAGAAGAAGTTGATGGAAGTTGAGGAATTCACTGTGGAAAACATCAGAGAACAATATCTCAACTTGTTCCCAGGTGTTGATTTGGCGGAGTACCATCTCGTGTATCAAGATAAAGATGGGAACTGGTGGTGTTTAGAACCCCCAAAGAGCTCTCATTAGCTCTTGAGGAAATTGAGGATCAGAAAGTGATTTTTAGCGTTCAACAGAAGTAAGGTGCGGGTTCGTATGAGGTGGGGTACCATGGGAAGTTTGTATACTGGTTTGGATTGTTGTACTGCGTATGTACTATGACCTTATAAGTTGGTGGTATATGGGTAAAAGAGGTGGTGTACGAAGTGCCCTTTTTCTTGTAGTCTTCTCGGCCTGAAAGTACAACTGAGGTTAGGATGTTCCTCTGTAAGGTTCTGCGAATCATAAATAGGGTGCTATTCTTATGGGAAACTTTCATTTACAAAATTAGGTGCTTTAGTTTTTTTCTTTTATCTGTTTTATTTTGCTTCAAGTTGTCGGAGACAAGTTTATGTTGAATGTTGAAACCGGAAAGAAGAGTTGGTGATATTGATATCAGAAAATGTATGCCTCTATTGTGAATGGTCTGAAGTAGATAATGTGCATTTGACGTGTAGCAGATCCTTTACCAAGTCTGATTGTGTCTAGTAATGATTGTAGGAATGATCTGTTCTCTTGATGTAGTTTTAGATGAGAAAAGATTTAGTAGAGCCTTTGAACTAGATATTAACATAAGCCATGTAGCTACATTACTTGTAAGCAATTGGATAAATTGTGTAGCTACATAAGCCATGTAGCACAAGCAAGTTGTGATCTGAAATGGCTTGAGAGACATTGGTGTGGTCCAAAGTCAACACCAGTGTTGTAAATCTCGGCTGTATCGGCCGAGATATCGAAATCGATATCGGGATCGGGCACTCAAGGAGACGGGATGGCAGGATCGGGTCAGAATATCGGCCAACGGCGGTGAACATGCAAATCGGATCGGAAAGACCTCAAAATAGGTCAGAAAATCAGATCGACGGTGGTGGTGGTTGTTGGTGGCTGATGGTGGTGGACGATGATGGTCACTGATGTTGGTGGCTGTGGTGGTTCCATGGTGGTTAGGGTTACTAGAGAAGATGAAGATGAGAGAGAGGGGGGTATATGATGAGATCCGTTCCAAATGTAATAAAAGATGGGAAAGGAGAAACTTTTATATTAATATATTATTAAAATAGTACAACTCTATGGCACTTTGTATACTTTTTGAAAAATTTTACTTTTTTCTATTATGTCAAGCCTATTTATTTATTTGAAAAGTATGTCGCCTATTTATAATCATATATATATGTCACTTTTGTTTGTTTTTCTTTTAAAAAAATCATAAAAGAGTACAATATGTATGAGTTTTGGTATATTATAAATTTTATTACATATAATTTAATAAATTATTATTTTTATATATAAATTACCTAATCCGATATCTCCCCGAGTTTTTAAAATCTTCTGTCTCCCCACCTCGCCGATCCGATCCCGATACACGAGTTTTACAACCTTGGTCAACACATACTCCCCTCCTGCTGCTACATTGTAAAAATATATTGGTAATGATGATGCGAACAACAAGATGATAATCCTTAAAAATATTTCATTCCTGAAAAAATACTTGCAAGCCATTGTTGTTGTTGCATCTTACTTTTCTTCTTCTCTGTCACATTGATTTTTTTTGTTAAATTGTTAAAATTGGTTTCAGGAGGAAAGTCATCAACTCTGAAGGAAGAAGTCATAAAATGTAACATCCCGAACTTTTATTAACGGTTGACTTGTATCGTTAAGTCAACACCTTGTGCCCGTTAAGTCTCTAGGAGATTTAATGCTTTTATGTGATTAATGTGCTATATGTGTGAGGCTTTAATGCCTTAATGATGTATATGTTTGTTGGAATTCGTCTGCCCAAGACACATATTAAATTGACGTGGCTAGTACGTGATGATCCAAGTCGGGTCATACCCAATAACAAGCTAGACAAACACTAATGATTTTATTTATAAGATATGATCTTTAAATAAATATCAATACTTGAAACATTTAGAAAGTGGTTTTCTAAATAATTGCACTTGAGATATGTAAATAAATTATATGGATGATTTATTTTGAGAGAATATGTTTATAAGGCCAGAGAGTTCCCACTGCGGCGCAGTGGGAGTGTGTCAAACCCACTGCGGCGCAGTGGGGGTTTTTGCACACGAAGGCCAGAGAGTTCCCACTGCGGCGCAGTGGGAGTGTATCAGACCCACTGCGGCGCAGTGGGTTAACGTCCATGTGATGGACTAAGGGGCCGGCCCCCCCCTCCCCATGTGATGTTACATGCAACTTGACACTTGTTGTCTTGCATGTTACACAAGACATAAGGCACATGGACTTGGAGTGTGAAGAGATACAATACACACATAGAGTGTATCAATTCATACAACTCTTACATGCAAGTGATACCTCTCTCTCATTACTCTCTCATCTAGTTTCTTCTTATTTTTGGTTCTTGGAAAAATCAGCCAAAGGGAAAAAGAAGAAAGGGGTTTCAAGTTTAATTCCTAGCATAATTTTGGGTGTTTGTTGGAAGCTTGGGGTATACTAGCTTGAGGTTCTTCTAGGTTGAAGACTTGCCATTTGAAGACATCATCTCCTTCATTCAACCTTCTCATTAGCTTGGAAGAAGGTAGTCTTCCCCCCCCCGAACAGATGCGGAGCGGGGGAGAAAGGAAAGGAGGGTGTGGGCACAAATGCGAGAGGAGGAACGAGAGAGAGGGAGGCACGGCAAGAAAAAAGAGACAGAAAGTGGGGCGGCTGGGGAGGGGGAGGTGGGTGCGAAAGAGGGAAGGGGGAGGATAAAGGGAAGAAGACGAAAGGGGAAAGGAGGCCATGGGCGGGAGGATGAGAGATGTGACAGCGATAGACACAGAGACAGGAGCGGATGAGAGGGGAGATGGGGAGAGGGACGAAAGAGAGAAATCCTTCTTGTTTTGGTTTTAATTTCCGACACCACACCCCACTGTCACTCACACATTGATTTTAACCACACCGAGGGCACCACAAAGGCTATAACACATTGAAATGGTTCAATTTTCCGCTGCGTTTTAATATTATAAGGATAATATTACTTTGATAAAAACCCAAAAATCCCAACAATGGTATCAGAGCCGGTTATATGGATACATACATCAAAAGTTGAAATTTTGTTTGGACAAAATCCAATATTTTGGTCATTTGGTTATGGCCAAAATAAATACACAAAAAGGAGGTTCCTTTTTCTTGTGTATTTTAGTGTCACAACTTAGCCAAGAGACCTTGTGAATGTTTGTGATGTGTGGATGTGTTTGTTTAATTATTCAATGGTTGTAATAGTTAAATAGGATTTTATTCATTCATTTGGTTTTTATTCATTCATTTGGTTATGTAATCTATTTATTTCATTTGGTATGTAATAAGTAGATTAGTTGCATTTCTCATTATAAATGTAATCTCCAAGAAGGCATCAAAAGGTTTGGGGCTAAAAGTTGGAGGCTAATGAGAAGACCAGTAAGTTCTCACTGCGGCGCAGTGGGGGTATATTAAACCCACTGCGGCGCAGTGGGAGTATGTCAAACCCACTGCGGCGCAGTGGGGGATAATGCAGCCGAGACCAGTGACTTACCACTGCGGCGCAGTGGGAGTATGTCAAACCCACTGCGGCGCAGTGGGGGATAATGCAGCCGAGACCAGTGACTTACCACTGCGGCGCAGTGGGAGTGTATTAGACTCACTGCGGCGCAGTGGGTTATCAAAATGAAGAAAATCATTCAAATCACATCACAAAAGGGTTACTTGAAGCATTTGGATGCAAGATCAAGTGGGAGCTCAACTAACACAATATTTTGTGTTACTTTGTCCCTTAGGTTGAGACCTTTTGGCCCACTTGTTTCGGCTAACAAGTGTGGTCAAAATAGTTGGCTAATGTTGTGCACTTATTATATTTGTGTGGTTGTTTGTTTATTTTGTCATATGGATGCTCAAACCAACAAACTTGATGACTACATAAAAGATTAAAATTGGTTTTAATATTGACATTAACTTGGTAAATTAAAATGGGTTTTATTAAAAGTTAATGGTCACAATTATAAAAATGGATTTTATAAAAGAACCTTGAAATTTGGATTTCAAGATTCATTATGGTACATAGTTTTTAACTAGAATATAAAAACTCAAACGACCCTTTAAAACAAGTTAAACGCCATCCTTTTATACAACACTTAATTATTTGGGAACTCTTTGTAGGATAAAGGTCACCTAACTACTTTGAGGGAACTTATAAGTTAAGGTAAATTTATTGTACTTATGGGATAAAGGTCACCTAACCACTAGTATAGATAAATTTACATGTGTGTATAAGTAGGACAACTTGATTTGGAAGCCATGTGATTAGGGTCACCGAAGCATGGTAACCAAAGGTGTTGATGGGATTAAACATGCCAACTTAATATAAGATATTAAACCGGTCCCATACCACTAGAAATTGCAAAGTGTTGCAATTGTCAAACGTTGACTACCTTGTTAATTTAGATCATGGGATAAAGGTCACCTAACCATCATTTAAATGTAACGTTGGATTCTAGGTTTTAATTATTAATTGTCTATGAGACATAAAGGGTATTAACAATTAAAATTTATATTTGATATCGAAAATACTAATAAAGAACTTGTTAATCTTGTAGATGGCCGCTAACAATGCAAATAACCCCAACCCAAACGTCCATAACTTTTCACTAAGATCCATCCTTGAAAAGGATCGTCTAAACCAAAACAATTTTGTGGATTGGTTTCGTAACTTGAGAATTGTTCTTAGGCACGAAAAGAAATCCTATATTTTAGACGATCCTATTCCTGATGAGCCCGAAGAAACTGATGTTGAGGCCTATAATGATTGGGTTAAATATGTCGAGGACTCCGTGCAAGTTAGTTGCATAATGCTTGCGAGTATGACTCCCGAACTCCAAAAGGAGTTCGAGCATCATGGGGCATACGACATGATTACCCAACTAAAGGAAATGTTCCAACAAAAGGCACGGGCTGAACGCTTCGAAACGGTTCGAGCGCTTCATGCATGTCGCATGGATGATTCACAACCCGTATCAACATATGTTCTTAAAATGAAAAGCTACATTGATCGCCTCGAAAGGCTTAATTGTCCCGTCTCAAAATGAGTTAGCTACGGATATGATCCTTAACTCATTATCTAAGAGATTTGAGACTTTCGTGTTAAATTATAACATGAATGGATGGGACAAGACCGTTTCCGAGCTTCATGGGATGCTCAAAACGGCCGAGGCTAGTATGGGAGGAAAAGTTCAACCCGTTCTCATGATCAATGAAGGCGGAAAGAAAAGGGCTTACTCCGGACCCAAGGCAAATGTTGCTAAGGGAAAGGGTAATTTCAAAGGGAATTACAAAGGCAAAGGAAAGGGAAAATGGATACCCCAAAAGCGAAGAAGCAAAAGGTTGCTGTCAATGACCCATGCTTTGAGTGTGGGGAGGTAGGACATTGGAAACGCAATTGTCCAACCTACCTCAAAGAGTTAAAAGCTAAGAGGGATGCAGGGCAAACCTCAGGTACAATATTTATGATATATATTGAGCTTAATACAGTTTTTTCTTACATATGGGTATTAGATACCGGATGTGGAACTCATATTTGTAATATGTTACAGGGGTTCATAAGAAAAAGGAACATCAAGAAGGGGGACATTAGTCTCTTTATGGGCAATGGTGCATTGGTGCATGTTGAAGCCCAAGGAGACTATCTTTTGAACTTCCAAATGGTTTGGAAATTGTATTGAACAATGTTTTGTATGCACCTAGTTTGACTAGGAGTATTATTTCAGTTTCCCGTTTAAGACTTGTTGGATATGATTTTAATTTTGTTAACAATGATATCCATGTTTCTTTGAATGATGTATTTTATTTTAAAGCTATGCCTTTAAATGGTATTTATGAATTGGTTCATGAAAACACCACATATGATAACTCAATGTACCAAGCTACCACCAAGAAACTTAAATTAGATTTAAGTGAAACCTATATTTGGCATTGTCGTCTTGGCCATATAAATAAGAATCGCATACTAACACTTCAAAGGAATGGTCTTTTGAAAACAAAATCAAATGATTCATTTAATGTATGTGAATCTTGTTTACAAGGCAAGATGACTAAAGCACCTTTCAAAGGCACTAATGAAAGGGCAAAAGATTTATTAGGTATCATACATTCGGATGTATGTGGTCCTTTTAAGCCAATGGCTAGGAATGGTGAAAGATACTTCATTACATTCACCGATGACTATAGTCGTTACGGTTATGTATACTTATTAAGACATAAGAGTGAAGCTTTTGAAATGTTCAAAATTTTCAAGAATGAAGTAGAAAACCAACTCAGTAAGACAATAAAAATTCTTCGTTCTGATAGAGGAGGTGAATACCTAAGTGATGCTTTTCAAGATCATCTTAGAAGTTGTGGGATCGTCTCACAACTAACTCCACCTGGAACACCACAACATAATGGTGTGTCTGAAAGGAGGAATCGAACTCTATTAGATATGGTTCGTTCCATGATGAGCAGAAGCTCACTACCTCTATCATTTTGGGGATATGCCATAATCTCTGCTGCCCGAATTTTAAATATGGCTCCCACCAAGAAAGTGGAAAAAACACCTTTTGAAATATGGCATGGAAGAGTTCCATCTTTATCATATTTAAAGGTATGGGGTTGTGAGGCTTATGTAAGACATGATGCCTCAAACAAATTAGAGCCCCGATCCACTAAGTGTATCTTTGTAGGATATCCCAAAAATGATTTGGGATATTATTTCTACAATCCTAATGAGCAAAATGTATTTGTTGCTCGAAAGGCTGAGTTCTTGGAAACTAAATTCCTTATGGAAGGAACTAGTTCCAGAACAGTGGAACTTGAAGAAGATCAAGAACCACTGACAGATACACACTTGGGTGACACTAGCATTCAACAAAAGGATGTTGAAGATGATCAAAGGGTTGATCAAGACACACAAAACGTTCGTAGATCTGGTAGAGCTACTTATCCACATGAGAGATATGGATTTCTCGTGGATGAATGCTACATGGTAGTTTCTGATGAACCTACCACCTACCATGATGCTATGTCCAAATCAGATTCGGACAAATGGCTAGAGGCCATGAACGCTGAGATGCAATCCATGTATGACAACCAAGTTTGGGAATTGGTTGTTGAACCTCCTAATTCCAAAGTAGTTGGAAGTAAGTGGGCGTTCAAATTGAAACACGATATGCATGGAAACTTGAGTACTTATAAAGCTAGACTTGTAGCAAAAGGTTTCACTCAAACTCGAGGGGTCGATTATGATGAAACTTTTTCGCCTGTGGCAATGCTAAAGTCTATTAGGATATTATTTGCCATAGCCGCATATTATGACTATGAGATATGGCAAATGGATGTCAAAACCGCTTTCCTAAATGGATATCTTGAGGAAGATGTCTATATGGATCAGCCTGAAGGTTTTGTCGATCCAAAACATCCTAATAAAGTATGCAAGTTAAAGAAATCAATCTATGGGTTGAAACAAGCATCAAGAAGCTGGAATCGTCGTTTTGATGAAGAAGTCAAGAAATTTGGCTTCATCAAAAATGCCGATGAAGCTTGTGTGTATAAGAAGCTAGTGGGAGCATCATTACTTTTCTAGTATTATATGTCGATGACATTCTACTATTGGAAATGACATTCCAACCTTGGAAGGTGTAAAAGCCTGGCTTGGAAGTTGCTTTTCCATTAAGGATCTTGGTGAAGCCGCCTATATTTTGGGAATAAGGATCTATAGGGATAGATCAAGGCGCTTAATAGGTTTGAATCAAAGTGCATACATAGACAAGATCTTGAAAAGGTTCAAGATGGAAAACTCCAAAAAGGGTTTGGTGCCTATTCAAAGAGGAACTATATTGAGTACCTCTCAATCTCCCAGCTCAAAAGTTGAGCAAGAGAGAATGAGTGGAATCCCATATGCATTGCTATAGGATCCATCATGTATGCTATGATATGCACGAGACCGGACGTGTCATGCGCTTTAAGCATGACAAGTAGATACCAGCAAAATCCAGGAGATAGTCATTGGATGGCTGTCAAATATATATTGAAATATCTTAGAAACACTAAAGATATGTTCTTGATATATGGATCTGGTGAGGAGGAACTCGTCGTAAAGGGTTACACGGATGCGAGTTTCCAAACTGATCGAGATGATTCTCGATCACAATCGGGGTATATCTTCATTCTAAATGGAGGAGCTGTTTCTTGGAAAAGCTCAAAGCAAGATGTGGTTGCATTGTCCACTACAGAATCGGAATACATCGCCGCTTCTCTAGCAGCACAAGAAGCTGCATGGTTGAAGAAATTCATTGCCGATCTAGGGGTTGTTCCTTCCATTCAAGGACCCCTAGAAATTCTTTGTGATAACGAGGGAGCGATTGCTCAAATCAAGGAACCTCGTGCACATCAAAAGACTAGGCACATTGAGCGGAGATTCAACTACATAAGGGATGAAGTTGAAAAGGGAAAGATATGTATTCACAAAGTTCACACCGATCAAAATGTTGCGGACCCACTCACGAAGCTCCTTGAAAGGCCTAAGCATGAGAGTCATACTTGTGCCATGGGACTTCGATATTCTAGTGATTGGATTTGATCTATTTTATGTATTTGGATATCGGAACACTTGTAGTTATTAACACATTTATATGAATATTGGTATTTTGCATTTAAATTGTGTTATGTTCCATTTTTTGCATGTTTAAATCCATGAATAAGTTAATTATTCTAAATGTCCGTAGTCGATCATATTTGTGGGAACAATATGAATGTAAGATTATTATGAACTTGGATTGGTAGATATTCAAAAGGTTTTGAATATAGAGCAAAGCGTTGCTACCAAGGTTCATAGATATTTGTGGGATACAAATATTGGACTGACCTGCAATCAAGCATTACTACATGGAATCTCTGTGATTGATCATAAGTAATCTTGAGTTAAAAGGCGAATATCATTGTGTCCTCAGACCTGAGATACATATTGGGTCTTGATATTCACTGAATATTATACTTTGACTTAGTTCTTCGCTGTTCTGAAACATGGCAGTACATAAGACTAAGCTCAGGTATGATATAAGGTGATTGTGAGAGACGTATGTAGTCGAGATGGAATTTGTCCCTCTTATTCGTTGAGAGTAAGATGTCTAAGGCCTGCTACAAAGTTAAATCAATAGAGAATGATCACTCTATGTCTCTAGGATTTAACATGACATCTGTGACAAAAGGATAAATGATCGATTCACCTAAATCATTTCAAGTAAGGGACTTGAAGAGGATGATGTTATTGAATGGCACTTAGTCATACGTATTAGGGGTAGCAAACCGTTGTTAGGCGGTATTTGCTGCTTGCGTCAATCTTCTATGAATCTTGTGCAAGTGGGAGATTGTTGGAATTCGTCTGCCCAAGACACATATTAAATTGACGTGGCTAGTACGTGATGATCCAAGTCGGGTCATACCCAATAACAAGCTAGACAAACACTAATGATTTTATTTGTAAGATATGATCTTTAAATAAATATCAATACTTGAAACATTTAGAAAGTGGTTTTCTAAATAATTGCACTTGAGATATGTAAATAAATTATATGGATGATTTATTTTGAGAGAATATATTTATAAGGCCAGAGAGTTCCCACTGCGGCGCAGTGGGAGCGTGTCAAACCCACTGCGGCGCAGTGGGGGTTTTTGCACACGAAGGCCAGAGAGTTCCCACTGCGGCGCAGTGGGAGGGTATCAGACCCACTGCGGCGCAGTGGGTTAACGTCCATGTGATGGACTAAGGGGCCGGCCCCCCCTCCCCATGTGATGTTACATGCAACTTGACACTTGTTGTCTTGCATGTTACACAAGACATAAGGCACATGGACTTGGAGTGTGAAGAGATACAATACACACATAGAGTGTATCAATTCATACAACTCTTACATGCAAGTGATACCTCTCTCTCATTACTCTCTCATCTAGTTTCTTCTTATTTTGGTTCTTGGAAAAATCAGCCAAAGGGAAAAAGGAAGAAAGGGGTTTCAAGTTTAATTCCTAGCATAATTTTGGGTGTTTGTTGGAAGCTTGGGGTATACTAGCTTGAGGTTCTTCTAGGTTGAAGACTTGCCATTTGAAGACATCATCTCCTTCATTCAACCTTCTCATTAGCTTGGAAGAAGGTAGTCTTCTAAACACCCTATGGTTGTTGTTTTGTATGTATGTTATTCATATACATGGATCCTTATTGTTTGGGTTTTATTTTATAAGTTAAAATTTGATTTTAACTACATATAACACATTGAAATGGTTCAATTTTCCGCTGCGTTTTAATATTATAAGGATAATATTACTTTGATAAAAACCCAAAAATCCCAACAATGTTAATGTGTTTAAGATGTCAAAGATGATTAATATGTGTTAAATGTGTCGGTAAGTATTCCCGTTAAGTCGTTTAAGCCTTAGATGTCAAGATGTAAAGTGGAAGGACTTAAATGTGAACTTTTGAAAGATGTGTCCAAGTTTTAGGGGTCAATTAGGCTAACCTAATCGACATTAATCTGACTCTATTCCTCCCCTTGGCCTCTCCAAACCGTCCCCCTCCCCATTGTGATCTCCATTGCAAGAATCCTTCAAAACATGTTATTTCGGGTATGTTTGATCAAGCCTTTTGCATCCTTCTTGTAATTTCCAGGTGTTAGAGGTATAATAACATTGATTTTATGTCTTTTTAATCATATAATTCGTTCAATACCTGGTCTAGGTCATTAGAGGATCAATTGATGTCGAAAACGCGTGTTTTGATCGAATCGGTAACCTAAAATCGGTTGTTATTTTATTGCAAATCAATTGGATATTAAGGGTTGTTTTCATGGAATCATTAGAGTCTTAAAATGATGAATTTTGAGTGTTAAAGGTCGTTCATGGGGTTTGAGATCGTGTTCTATTCTTTTGGGTTAAGTTTTGTTTGCAAGAAAACTTGTTTTCAGCGAACTAACAAATATGTGGCACATGCATTACTGCATGTGGCGCATATATGGTTCTGTTTTGAAATTCATGCAAATATGCGGCACATACAAAGTGTATGTGGCACATATTTTGTCAATTGTTGGGCAGTAAGCTTTTATGCGACACATGATGTTTTCATGCGGCACATAAGACCCCTATATGTCACTTTAGCCCCGTTAAGCTCATATATGGTTCATATGTTTATACTAGGTTGTCGGGAATACTTGTCAAGCACGGTAAACTTGTTTGTGAGTTGTCGTAAGCTCGATTGAGGTAAGATACACAACTTTGTCATGCTGAGGGTTCAACAAAACATTGTTTTCATATAATAACTTCCCCAAATGATATCTTGTTTACTTATTGTTAATCGGGATTACACGGGAGGTGATATGGGCTATGTAGATGCATATTGAAGCCTGAAATGCTACCTCAATGATATGTATTGTTATGAGATGCTATGAGATGATATGTATTGCTAATAGATGTTATGATATGAAATGATATATGATATGAGATGATAGATGATATGCAATGATATACGACATGAGATGATAGATTGATATGAAATGATATATGATATGAGATGATAGATAAAATGCAGTGATATACGATATGAGATGAAAGATGATATACAATGACTTACGATATGTGATGAGCTATTATATGCAATGATAGATGATATGTATATGTGCATGTGTAGATGTGAAATGTGATGATTACATGGCTTGTTCATCTAGTTCACTAGACTTTGTAAGTTGCCATGACACGTGCACGTTTAAGGGCCCAAACGTTAAGATGAAACTATATGAAGAATGTTTAGGTAATGTAACCACCTAAACTATATGAGATGTAAATCGAGCTCGTCATTTAGATGAAAGTGTTAAGCTTAACCCGTACTTGCCCTTGGCGGCTAGTGCGTAGATGAGGTAGCTTGGGTGGCTCCTTGCAACATGGTAAGATGTGATTGAGTAACTCCGGGAGGCCTAACCAGCCCCATTGTCTTGAACATACGGACTACTCCGGGATTGGCTTGCCATTCCTTAACGACATTGATGGACCGCCGTAAGGCTTATCCATCCAGTCGGGTGTGAGGTTCCCTGTTAGGTCTTATGACCGCCTACACACAAACTTACACCTATATAAGATGCGTGACTTATGTCACAAATACAAGATGTTAGATGTTATATGTGAGATGTAATAGATGACTAGGCACATTTAGGATGATCCATCCTATATGAAAGATGTTTAATGCAAGATGTGATGACTCGTGATATGTGCCTTAATGACAAAATGTGACTTTTCATAATGTTTAATTGGACAAATGCTGTATAAACTATGTGTTATCTTACTTAGCTAATTCGTTAGCTAACACTAGTTTCTTGAAATGTGTTGTTCCCTCAGGTTCAACAAGCTTGAGCTAGATGATGAATAAAGTGTGAGGCATGGGTAGATTGCAATGAAGCTGGCTTTAGTTTACCCATAGTTGCTTCTCATTAGACATTTGAAGTTTATTTAGATGTTATTGACTATGTAATTACCTTTGATGTCGGTTGTTTAATGTTGGGCAACCGTTAGATTTCCATTTGAACGTTTTGGTATGACATTGCTAGTAACACCGTTTAATAAATGAACCAAACAGGTCCTTTTGGTTTGGTCTTTTAAAGTTTACTTCCGCTATCTTTTGACACCGTTAGGAAATTTTTTTTGGAAATCCATATTTTTAAATGACACATAAAAGCTTCCAAGAAAGTTCTGAAGGGAAAGTGTGTAGAGGAAAGTGTGGTTGAAACAGCCCAGGGAATAATCAAGGGCAAGTATATGAAAAACGGTTCAGAAAAGAGCGAGTCATCAAAGGCTGTTGTAACAAAACTTCCTAAAGTAGTGAAGGTCACATTTCTCAAGTCAACTCAGATAGAGAAGGCTCCTGCCAAGAAGATGTTGATGGAAGTTGAGGAATTCACTGTGGAAAACATCGGAGAACAATATCTTAACTTGTTCCCGGGTGTTGATTTGGACGAGTACCATCTCGTGTATCAAGATAAAGATGGGGACTTTGTGGTGTTTAGGACCCCCAAAGAGCTCTCATTAGCTCTTGAGGAAATTGGGGATCAGAAAGTGATTTTTAGTGTTCAACAGAAGTAAGGTGCGGGTTCGTATGAGGTGGGGTACCATGGGAAGTTTGTTTACTGGTTTGGATTGTTGTACTGCGTATGTACTATGACCTTATAAATTGGTGGTATATGGGTAAAAGAGGTGGTGTACGGAGCACCCTTTCTTGTTGTCTTCTCGGCCTGAAAGTACAACTGAGCTTAGGATGTTCCTCTGTAAGGTTCTGCGAATCATAAATAGGGTGCTATTCTTATGGGAAACTTTCATTTACAAAATTAGGTGCTTTAGTTTTTTTCTTTTATCTGTTTTATTTTGCTTCAAGTTGTCGGAGACAAGTTTATGTTGAATGTTGAAACCGGAAAGAAGAGTTGGTGATATTGATATCAGAAAATGTATGCCTCTATTGTGAATGGTCTGAAGTAGAAAATGTGCATTTGAAGTGTAGCAGATCCTTTACCAAGTCTGATCGTGTCTAGTAATTATTGTAGGACTGATCTGTTCTCTTGATGTAGTTTTAGATGAGACAAGATTTAGTAGAGCCTTTGAACTAGATATTAACATAAGCCATGTAGCTACATTACTTGTAAGCAATTGGATAAATTGTGTAGCTACATAAGCCATGTAGCACAAGGAAGTTGTGATCTGAAATGGCTTGAGAGACATTGGTGTGATCCAAAGTCAACACATAATCAAGGGCAAGTGTATGAAAAACGGTTCAGAAAAGAGTGAGTCATCAAAGGCTGCTGTAACAAAACTTCCAAAAGTAGTGAAGGTCACATTTCTCAAGTCAACTCAGATAGAGAAGGCTCCTGCCAAGAAGATGTTGATGGAAGTTGAGGAATTCACTGTGGAAAACATCGGAGAACAATATCTCAACTTGTTCCCAGGTGTTGATTTGGCGGAGTACCATCTCGTGTATCAAGATAAAGATGGGGACTGGTGGTGTTTAGGACCCCCAAAGAGCTCTCATTAGCTCTTGAGGAAATTGGGGATCAGAAAGTGATTTTTAGCGTTCAACAGAAGTAAGGTGCGGGTTCGTATGAGGTGGGGTACCATGGGAAGTTTGTTTACTGGTTTGGATTGTTGTACTGCGTATGTACTATGACCTTATAAGTTGGTGGTATATGGGTAAAAGAGGTGGTATACGAAGCACCCCTTTTCTTGTGGTCTTCTCGGCCTGAAAGAACAACTCAGCTTAGGATGTTCCTCTGTAAGGTTCTGCGAATCATAAATAGGGTGCTATTCTTATGGGAAACTGATACGTCCCACGGTGTATCAATATACCAAAGTATATTGAACACAGAACAGTTGTAGAGGGGGTGAATACAACTTTCCACAATCTTTACAAACTTTTAACACAAAACGTTTTAAGATTCAGATAATGAATAACAAGCAAGTTAGTAAAGTGCAGGAATCATTAAAACAGTAAAGCAGTAAAGAAATAAAAACATTCTTGAACACAGATTGTTATTTTCAATTGTAATCCTTTATTAAGAAATAATCTATACAAAGAATTACAGGGTTGTTGCGGAATAAAGATAGCCTATAGATATCTAAACAACCCTATGAAGTGACAAACAACAATCAATTAGTTTCAGCTCAAGAGAATCAGTCCAAGCTGATCTCGTACAGACTAAGCTGTGTGTAAGAGCAGAGAAACTTGTGTGAAGAATGATTCTCAGGAAATGCCACCCATATGCAATCCATGAATGAGGCTTTTATAGGCATAAGCGCTCATTCATTAGGTGTCCGTTGCAGCTACGTGTAATTTGTTCAGTGGTTGATGAAGGAATAATCAATCGTGCCTTTCATGGTACTTGTGGTCCCCCACGTACTGACGCACATTCTTCATCCACCAATAGGAGTATGGACACGCATATGTAAACAACCACCAACCTGGATCCTAGGATTCTTCCTAGTCACGTCATTTGTCCTTATCTTCAATCCAGGTTTTATCTTCACTTGATTGTCAGACACAGATTGGGCCGTTTGTCAAGGCACCAATCTGCCTAAGTGTTTCCAAGCTGACTGCTAATCCCAAGCTGTCTTCCACTAACATCTTGGTCTTCTATCTTCAATCCTCCTCTTCGACTTGGACTGAATGCTAATATAATTTGATGCAGCTTGAATAACACTTGCTTCCATAAGATATTACAATTACAAGTATGAAGCATGATCTGGGTCAGAGACAGATCGTAAGCTGTGTCAGCTTAGTCTGACCCAGATCAGATTACAAGAACCAAAAGATTACTAAGTGTTTATAGGTCAGATTTGTCATCATTAAATTTACAATTAACATTGGGACTCAACAATCTCCCCCTATTTGATGATGACAAAACCCAATTACACTTCTAACTATCAGCTTACAAAGAATCAAATGAAAATATGACTAACAGCTTGTGACCCTTTGAATCTTTTGGGTTCTTTTCAATCTGATATGAAATTTTAACCAAGAAGCTAGATTTGTACAACTGCCTTTGTATATATAGAGAATAAATCAAAGATATTACAATCTACATCACTATTCTCCAAGCATTTCAATTGCTTCTTGTTTAACCTCAAATGATGGAGCAACTCTCACATCAAGTTGCCTATCTAACCCTTCATCTATAAGGAACTGCTCATACCTATTACCTTCTTCACTAAAGTTTCTGCAGAATCTGTATAAGGTAAATAGGTGCATAGATGGTACCTGTTTTAGTTCAACAGTCCTTTGAAACACCAAATTTCCTCTAGCATCTACAAAGTACATCCCATGCTCAGGTTCAGTTATGAACTTCCCACATCTTGCATCTTTGACACTAGCAGGTAGAGACAGATTAAGATTATCAAGAATCTTGTCAATTGCACCAGAAGATAATTGTGCTAGCAACTCTGTAGGAGACAAGTTTTGGAGAAAAACTGAATGGTCACCTCCAGGAGCATCAATCCTTTCATACCTTCTTCTTTTCTTCTTTAGTGGCTCAGCTGACTCATCTTCATAATCCATATCATATGCAATTGGTCTTGGAAGGCCAGAGATATCAATCTTGTACTTTACAACAGCAGCTAACTTCTTCTCAATGGCTTCCAAGACTGTCTCTTTGTGAACTCCAGACATACCAGTAATGATATTATGTAGTTCCACCCACTCTGTGTATCCTAGATCAAGCAGTTTGTCAAGATCATGGGTTTCCCAGTTGGTTTCATAACCTTTCCTTGTGAACCTTATGCTGGGAATATTCTTTCCTTTTCGCCTTTTTAGTAGAACTTGGAGGATTGGTTCTGGATGCCTTCTATAATGGATATTTTCAGTGACTTGTCTTTTCTCCAAGGCATCAAACCAATTATGGGCTTTCACACTTTGCACCACATCTTTAACCTTCTGAGATGGTTTAGAATGAACCACCATCTTCTTCTTTTCCTTTCCTTTGCCCACAACTTTCTTTTTGGAACCAATGGCTGCAAGATCTTCTTCATCTTCCTTATTTAATTGTTCTTGAACAGCCTTGGCAATTTCAGAATCAGACTTAGTTGCAACAATTCTTTCTCTTTCTAGTCTGTCCTCCTTGATCATTTTATATGCCATCTCAACTGTTACCCCAAGCTGTGGAGCAGTTTCAGTTGCAATCTCCCAATCCTTTTCTTTCTCAGTTAAGATCTTCACACCACTTGACCCAGCTTCAGTTGTTCTTTTCTTAATCATAAACTGGGACAGAGTGGCTGTGTCTTCACTAGAAGATTCATCAATTTGCATTTTGGGAGCTGGGTCAGCTTGAGTTGGCACAGCTTGTACAGGGTCAGCTTGGGAGAACTTCCTTTTCTTTTCAACATCTTTTCTTTTTCAACACCAACTTCCTTCCTTATATCTCCCATTTCTTTAACAGTCTCCCCCTTGGTTGTATCATTCTCCTTTTCAATTTCTTCATTCAATCTTCTAACAGTTTCACCACCAGACTCAGATTCTGGTCTTTTTATCTCTTCCACATCTTCCTTCTCACCTTCCACCCTAGAACCATGCACAACCAATCTTCTATCATTTTGTGCCTCCTCAGCTCTGGCCTTATTCTGTCTCTCTTTCAATCTTTCAAGGTATTCTTCTCTCCTTGTCAACCTGAGCTTTTTGTTTCTCTTTCTAGCTCAATTCAGCTTCACTCATTGCATCCCTTTTTCTTTTAGTTTCATTCTTCTCCCCCTTTTTGTCATCATCAGCAGGGAAAGAGCTTACTGGGGTTGCAAAGAGGCCTTTGAGTTGTTGGTTGATCAAGTCGACTTTGATATTTGTAAGACAACAGGCTCTTCTTAGCTCACCATAATCCTCATGGAGGAGTTTGATCTGTGATTTAACACCTTAGAAGCTTCAATCAGATCATTCTTGAAGTCAGCTTGTAGTTATTTGAAGATCGAAGTTCTATGGTGACTTCCCTTTTGAATTTGGTTGCAGCATTTTCAATCTGACCCAGAGTACTCTTGTTTCTTTCATTTTCTTCATTGACTGCCTTAGTAAGACTATCAAGAGACTCTGTCAGCTTGCTCTGGTTCTGCTGCATCACATCAACTGCTTTCTTAACATATTCTTCCAATGCAGTTTGATCATGACTCAGCTTGTCCACCTTCTTATCCGTCAAATCCTGATCCTTTTGGATCTTTTCCAAGCATTCGGTCAGCTTGAGCTCTCAAACTTAGAGGTTGAAATGAACTCAGTGAGCTGACCCACCACATCTGAAAATGAGATAGTGGCAGCTTGGGAAGAACTTGCAGTTGGCTTAAAAGCCACTGACTCTGGAAAGAGCAGCCTGCAATCCTTAATTTCAGGGTCATTGGGCATATTTAGAAGGGGGTGGAGGTTTAAGGAGTTTTGGAACATTTGCTCATGAGAGTGAGTCTCATGAGTGGATCTGTCAGAATTGATGATGAGTTGGTCAGCCTGAGAAAGATTAACGTTTAATTCAGGCTGAGGGCCAGTGGGAATGTGTTGATCTAGATTTTGATCAACTCCTCCACTGGCATCTTCCATCAGAGCATCCCTTGAGGATGGATGGGCAAACTCATAATCGAATAAAGAATCACTTCCGGAGATAGTGATCATATTCTCATTGACATCGAGAGGACCATCAATGGTTCCCTTTGCTGCACAAGGGGCTGACATGACTGCCTTAAAGACAGCCAAGTAACCTGCAGAATCCCTCTGTCCAAGGACAGATGCAGACACATACTCTGCAGGTGTAATGTTTTGTGTAATTGACTGCCCTTCAACAGAGGTGTGTTGTTGCACCAAAGTATCCTTAGGGAGAATTGAGGCCTGTACCCCTCCTTGTGACATAGAAGGGGCATTGACAGCCTGTGCAGACTCAGAGTGTAAGATAGAAGGAGTCTGATCAGCTTGGGGAGGGGAAGCAGTGTCACCTATGCGTTCGATACTTCTCTCCTTAGGCTGACCATCCTCAGAAATGATGTGCATTGACTCTGACTCACTTTGGATCTGGGCTAGATCCTCTGTTACCCCTTTAATGATATCATCAACCTTTTGGGAGGCTGATGATGGTGAATTCGGTTTTGACACAGTATGACCTTGGGAGGAGGTCTTTCTTTCAATACCTTCACCCTGTTTGGAGGGTTGGGTAGCAATGGGTGTTCCCTTTAACTCGTCTACACTCTTTTGGGAGAGTGCAGATGGGCGTGGTGTATTCGGCTTGTCAGCTTGGGTGGCAGGGACAGCTTCGGAACGTTCCTTAGCTTTCCCTGCACCTTGGGGGATCTCAAGATTGGATGAAGCATTATCAACCCCAGAAGCTGACACAGATTTCTTATTAGATCTTTTCTTTTTGGCCTTGTGAGAG